>VDFB02058242.1:511605976-511739282 GCA_007258455.2 Sequoia sempervirens | reverse complement strand
GAGACCATAAGGGACTCCCACACAAGTCCATTAACACTAGGGATGAAGGGAAAGGTGTTCCACACTTCCTAACCCCACAAATACCACTTGGAGAACCTTATATAACCCCTCAATGAGGTGGTTCTTAATGAAATTTTGCACCTACAAAAGGGAGCTAAAGGATACAAAAATAATGATATGTTATCTAACTTAGGATTCATTTTAAACCAAAATCTAAATGTTCTCTGAGCTTATTTACTAACAGTGCAAATAACTAAAAACATACAACATGTGTGTTTTAAAAGGAAATGATGAAATCAGAAAGCCTTCCAAGAACCAACATGCACCATCAGTATCTTATGTTTTATGTATGATACAAGCACATAGTACTATGTCTTAAATCATAAACAACCACATTTTAATTTCTATCTCATTAGCCCTTAGAGGAAAGATAATGTAGTTTGTAGACCTAGGAAGATTTCAACAACATAATGACAAGTAAATTAATATTTCAAGAATGAGAAGGAAGAAAGATATATAGAAGAGAAAGAACAATGATATATGTGGAGAAAAACCTTTCAAGTAAAATACCCCACACTCCAATGCATCAAACTATTATATTGCTAGTAACAAAATGGTTACAATACAATAATAGAGTCTATGCTCTTGCAAGTGTCCTTACACTTGCAGGCTCACACCCTTAACATGGAGATTACATCTTTCTCTTCTTGAGAAAATTTGATATTGTAACCTTGCAATAAAATTTACTTATCTCATAAAGATATAAAAATTTCTCATGTTTATAAACCTTTATCATGGGCACCCAAGAATCCCATGTGTCATCTCCACAGTCTCTGCATGCATGCAAACTGAAACGAAGCACATGCACAAGTCTAAATTGTCCAAAAAATCAACCTACCAAATATGCATCAACATGCACCAACATGCAAGGTGTCCAAATTAATATTTTGTGAAAATATTAAGTCACCTTGACATGTATGGTGTCTCATTAGAGAAAATATTGCCACCTATCAATTTTTGAATTCCTCTTTGACTTCTAGTCTCTTTGAGTGGTTATCATGGTGCACCTTTGAGAGGTTTTCACAAACACCTCTTCCCAATTGTGCCCAAGTGACAAGTCACACAATTTCATGATCTCCACTAAACATGTAGGAATCCAAATTGCGATCAAATCCCACAAAGTGTTATAGCAACTTAGAAACATATCGCTTAGGATTTAATTAATAAACATGAAACAAAGGGACTAATTTAATTAATTAAATATCTTGGGACTCTCTAAGGTTGAGACACCTAAATCCCAACATGTTCAAATTTGATGTCAAAATACATAAAGGTATCCAAAATACCAAATCATTTCATCCACTTAAGGAGGTTCAATTAACACTTTACAATCGCATAGAGGACTCACATTTCCTTCAAATATAATTTACCTAATTGTAATAATGAAATACATTAAATGAGAAACTTGTACCAATTGGATCACAATATTGGAGTCACAATCTTGGAGCTCTTTCCAAAATCCTTGAACCCAAATAATGGTGTCCATGCCACCCAACCACATGACACCCTTAGGTCCACTTGTATAGTGGTAGGAGATAGTCACACGATCCATAACACACTCACAAAAAAACCAATGGGAGAAGGCTTACACACACATCATACAAAAAATGTACATGTGTGAATGGTGATCCTATACCTGCACAAACACAAAGAATAAACACATTATTAGTCCAATATGCAAGTTAGAAACAACATTCCCCATGAAATTCATTTGAAACATGAAAACAAGAAATAAGTGAAGAACACAAGTAAAAAAGGTATTAAATCCTATTTTAATGTCCAAACTCTCAATCCCATGGGGGAATTGGTGTCATTTTGATGTGAAAAATGGCCCTTTCCCAATTCCTTGCAAGCTTGATGATCAATGGAAAATATTTGATGCTCCTTGATGAAATTTCTCCATAAACTAGCTATGAAATTATGAAAATGGATGAACTTGATTCAAAACATGAAGATGATAACTTTGCACAAGTTGTGGATGAAAATGCCTAAGATTATGGATGAGCTTGTGTATCCAAAATCAATAAGATAGCCTTCTATTTATAGAAGAGAATGATGGAGGATGAGGGAAAATGGATGAATGTGGGATCAAACACCAACCAATAGCATAATGCCACTTGCCAACATGTGAGTGGACAAAGGTGGAGCACATTTGGATGAATGTGCACATTAATGCAATTAGGTGGAAATTTGAAATTGGAGAAGTGACATGTTGGAGGGATATGAAAGAAGAATTAAATGCCACTTGGCTCAAGAAAAGGACATGTAAGAGGCCTTCAATGCCTTGTTGGATGAACAAGTACTTTTGGGAGGAGATTTCAAATTTGGGGAATATTCCATCCTTGATGCCTTCTTGAAAGAAAATTGAAGATTTATTAATTAATTAAATTGATTTTCATGAGTAAGTTGCAAAAGCTAGAGGACTTGATGGATTAAGATTAGGATTAATCAGGATTTGATTAATTTAAAAGGAGATTAGCCGATTTGACAATTTGATTTAGATTTTAGGATTTAAATAAATCAAAATGAGAGGAATAATGGATTTAGACTTAATTAAATAAAGTTTGACTTATTTAATTAAAGAGGATGGTGTTAGATTAAATCAAATAAAGATTAATTTATTCAATTTAAGGGACATGACCTTAGAGATTAATTAAATAAACTGAATTATTTAATTAAAATAGGGACTATAGGATTAATTAAATAAAATGATTTATTTAATTAATAGGAGATGATGACTTAATAAGATAAAATTTGATTTATTTAATTAAGAGATGAAATGTGATGAATTTATTCAACTAGAGATTATTCAATTAAATTGATTAGTAAAGGAGATGATTCAGGACGAACTGGTGTTAGTAAAATCAGGATCAAGTGTATAGGATCAATTGGTATATTTTCATGTCTACAACATGAAACATACACATCATGCAAATCACTCAATCAACATCATAAGATAGATCAAATGCAAATTCTCATCAGGCACAAACACCAATGGCACAAAATAAGTCACTCCCCTTGGGAATAATCACCAATGGAGCAACCAAGGTATCATCATTGGGCATGATCACCAATAGAACAAACATAAAATCCTCATTGAGCTCAATCACCAATGGCATACACAATACACATTGATAGGCATACACATAAGGTACATGGATGAGATGTTAGAGAGGAAGGAAGGAGTGTCATGGAAAATATTGAAGGGATGGTTAAGTGGACTTGGGTATGATCAACTCACCCCTTGAAATACCCAACTTGCATGTCCCATCACTCCTAAAGTGGGCATGCCTTCTGTGATCATATTGAGCTTGTACTAACACGCCAACTATGCCATATGAATCTTATCTTAATTAATTGTATTTACCCAAATGTCATTAGTTTTCAATTATTAAGGAAACTCCCCAACAAGATAGCCTTAGGCCCCTTTGTGCCCTAGAAAATATTGAGAGCGAATACTCCATTACAAATCTCTAGTACCTTCATCCTAGGCTCACCATGACTCAAAACAAAAGTGTGTAGCACAAATTTAATAAGGAACAAAAACATGACATAAAAATTTGGCCCACAAAATTGAAAACATGATTACAAAATGATCCTTACGAAAATCCATGCAGGAGTCATCTTTTCCCCCATTTCAAAGCATCCAAAAACACATTGAGAATTCAAATTTTATAATATAATTAACAAGGCAAAAAAACAAAAAATACATGCAAACTCCATTAATGGAACTTCAAATTTTACATTTTTCTATAACTCAAAATTTCAAAAAAGGAAAGGTGCCCTTTTGGTTCAAACATGCACAAAAAATGATTCATGTGATAAAAATTAAATTTTTAGGCATTTTAAAAAAGTTTGACATTATGAGGGCACAAAATGTTATTTTTCCAAAATTTCAAAATTAATTAAAATGCCCTAATTCTTCAAATTGAATCCTATAAGGGAATTCCTATGCCCCCTTAAGGGTGAGAATGGCTTTCAAAACAAGAAATAGCTCAAGAAATGGAGAGGGAAAGAATATTACCTTGAAACTAAGTGCACGCCAAACACATGAAAACTTGCAAATTACCAATTTAGAGAAGGGGAGATCACAAACATGCAAGAACGATCAGTTTCCTATCCCAATCTATTCCCATTAGAATGCACCCCATTTCACCTAATTTCAATGTTTCCAAAAGAGGGACTTTGGAGAGCAATTTCCCAAAAAGGCTCTAGTCAGTGGCTTGTTTAAGCATGAG
Source organism: Sequoia sempervirens (assembly GCA_007258455.2). NCBI lineage: Eukaryota > Viridiplantae > Streptophyta > Pinopsida > Cupressales > Cupressaceae > Sequoia > Sequoia sempervirens. The sequence continues at coordinate 511,734,984 of VDFB02058242.1, read as the reverse complement.
CAATTATAGAAAGGATCCAGTTATCTTTGCATTTATGTTGCTCTTAAACATGCTTTGCACAAACAATTGGAGGCTGAGTTAGATGAGGCATTCAGGGTTCATCACATAGAATTTGGTTTGTCCTTCTGTGCAAAGGTGTTGGAGACTTGTAGGGCTCTGATCAACCTACTCTCTCACAATCCTCACCCACCTCCACAACGAAAGAAGAATCAACTCATGTCTTCTTCTTGACTTAGTTGTTGCTTGTGCTTTTTTGGCTAATCTAAAATATATGTTGTTTGTTGTATTTTCCCATCACTCTCCATATAAAATTTTTAGTTTCATTATTAAAACTAATATCAACTAGACGACCAACCTTCTAGTCAAAATTAATAGTAGGAGATCCAACTTGGAAAAGAGCATGAAAACACATTAAGTTGTTTGTCTTGGTCCCATAGACTGTTTAGTCTCATGGACTTCATTATAATCTTTCATTCATTCATTCATTACCCTCCTTTTAAAGCCATGTAATATGCTAGGAAATTTCATAAACTATCTTTTTTGGTTGTTCAATCTTAGGGTAGGCTTGGTCATTCTATTTTTTGGCCCTGACCCTATTACTGCTAAAACATAGCCATGTTTGATACATTGTAAATTTCATTTATATATTATTAATATAATTATATGCAATGCGCCTTTTATCCAAAAAAAAAAAATATTTTTATTTTTCTCCTTTCTAAAAACACATAATTATTTTGCTAGATAACATTTGAAATCATTTAAATTCATAAGATTCCATTTACAAAAAAATGAGGAAAATAAACCATTAAATTAAACCAAACATTTACTAGCAATTCACAACATAGATAGATTTTGGAATCACCTTTGATTTGGATTCGGGTTCACACAAGGTAAAAAATGACACATACCATACTTGATTTGAGTATGATTGGGAAATAACAAAAAGGGAGGCCTAATGTGCCATCTCTAAAATAACCATTGTTCGGGAATAACTTAAACTTGTATAGCCAGGTGGAGAAATATGTACCTATAACCATTCAATTCACTAGTCAAGCATGCTTGCTCAATATATAAATTTACAGCTGATGCACATCATAATCACCCAACAAGGTATAAAACACTTAAAATGTAAATTAATGCATAAAAAATTATATAATCATGATAACATTTAATCATTACATAAATATTAATATCCATAACAAAGAGTTGAAGCATTAGCATGCACTAGGAAAATAAGAATCTCATGAGCATGTAAATTACCAATGACCGATATGTCAAGGAACGACATCTTGAAATATGTGGTGGAACAAACACACCATTAAAATCAAGAAAAGAATCCACAACCAAACTCACAAAAATCTCAAGGATGTAAATAGTAAGGGAATTATACTGATGATTACTTTGTAGTTATTTATCTATAATTTTATTATCTATTAGCCATGTAAAATGATAGACATGATAGAAAAATAAAAAATTCCAACTTTCTATATAGCTATTATGAACTATTTAGGAGCTGCAAAATTTATCCTAGGTATGGTGATTAAAAGAGATCATGTTAATGGGAGGCTTTGGTTGAACCATAGAAATTATGTTGACTATTTTGAAGAGGTTTCAAATGTATGATAATAAACTTGTGAATGTTCCCTTTTTTGTTGGGGCAAAATTATCAATGGAAAAATTTACCAAAATAGATGAGGACCCTAAGGATATGTGTAAAGTTACATAGGAAAATACATTATAGGAAGCTTTATGAATGCAATAGCTTTCTTAAACCATATATTTCGCAATTAGTGGGAGTTTTGAGAAGGTTTATGTCTAACCCAAGCAAGGAACTTTTGATTTAGAGAAAGAAAGTATTCAATTATCTACAAGGAAATACAAATTAATCCATTTGCTATTACGGTACGGGTGGATCAAGAAGGGTATTAGATATATACAATTTTGTGATACAATTGAGCATGTGACTTAGAAAACAAAAGGTATACTAGTGGCAATGCATTCTATCTATTTGTACAATTATTAGTTGGATGAGTAAAAGGAAAATAGTTGTTCCCTTTCCACTTCTAATGGATAGATTATGGTTGTTACACATGATTATAGACAATAATTTTGGATATATAGGTTTTGCTAAGATATTAGTTTTGGATAGGGAAATAAGGATTAGTTGTGATAGTTAGATGTGTCATTGGTTTGACAAATAATCCTACTTTCCATGTTTGCACAAAAAATATTGATATATAGTTTCACTATATATTTGGGATATGGTGAAAGATGAAAAGGTATAGATTTGTGAGGTTTACACCTTGGATAATGTCATTGATTCTCTCACTAATTCTATGAGCACAAGAAAGTTTACTTGGTTCAAATCAACTATGGACATCTATTCCCTTAGCAACTAGTCTTATTTTCCCCTTTTATGTTCTTTTATAATATATATGTAAAAAGTGGGAGATTTTTAGGATTGGATGTTTTACCAACATGAAAATTCATAGCAACATACCTTTTTTTTTTGCAAAAGGCATATAGGCTATATATTATATTATAATAATTATTGATTACAAAATGCCAATATTGATTAATTGACTAGAACCAAACATATCCTTCACAAGATTTTATACTTAACCCTTTCGAGTGTCAACCTTCGGGATTTCATCAATATGCATATTTACCATTCTTGTTAAGGCGAAAACATTAACTCTGACCATCGAAGCCCAAACCTTCTCAAGTGTTGGGGATTAGTAGTCCACCATACTCCATACTTCGGCTTTTAGGTGGCAGCCTTTGGACATTCTTCATACTGCATACTTACCATTCTTGTCAAGGAGAAAGCTTTAACACCGATTTCCAAATCCAGAGCCTTTTTTGGTATCGGGGGTTGGATCTCCACCATACTCCATGCTTCACCTTTCAAATATTGGCCTTCGGGCTTTCATCATTCTGCATACCTACCATGTTGGGGATCAGATCTCCACCGTACTCCATACTTCGCCTTTCAGTTGTCGGCCTTCGGGGTTTCCTCAATTTGCATACTTACCATTCTTGATAAGGGAAAAGCCTTAACTCTAATCTTTAATACCCGAACCTTTTGGGAATTGGCCTTCAGACTTTCCTCTTTCTGCATACTTACCATTTTTATTAAGGAAAAAGCCTTAGCTTTGATCTCTAATGCCCAAAGCTTTCGGGCATTAACCTTCAGACTTTCAACTTTTTGCATATTTACCATTTTTTTTAAGAAAAAATCCTTAGCTTCAATCTCTGAAGCTCGATGTTATTCGAATGTCGAGGATCAGGACTTCACCATATTCCATACTTCAAACATAAAGGCAAGCCAATAGTTTGAAGCCCGATGTCTGAATCCTTTTAGACTTAACTCAATTTTAGCTTCCTTTCTTTTGTGCACACAGTAAGTGATATGCCTTTGCCTATTACCTTTGCCACATTTTGACTAAAAACATGTTGAAATTGCTAGGTGAAAAACAAATTTTAAAATCCTGACTTACCTTTAGTCTTGTTGGGGTTTGGGTTTCTCTTCTACCTTCTACCTTCCTTCTCTTATGTGAAAGCCAAAAAACTGACCTTCGATCTCTGAAAGTCCAATGCCCAACTTTGTTCAACTTTCTAAGTCATTTCTCAAGTATGAGTTAAGCAAAATCTTTGATGCCCGATAACAAATAAATTTAGTTGGACACCCATATTATTACTCTACTTCCCCTGGTTTCAATTCCTAGCCATTAGGCTCCCATATTTAATTGTGTTGCAATTCTATCCTGCTCAATTAGCTCATTTAAATGGGGGATGTTCTCTTAAATTGCAAGCTTTATTTGCAATTGAAACCACCTGATTATCACACCCCACCTTTGTAAGGCAATTTTCCACCTTATTACCCTCATGATATGTATGAGTAATGTGATATGATTGCAACTTATCTATCAAAATCCATACTTTATGTAGAATATAATTCAGATTCTAACTTTGACTCCTCCTTTCTTTGCATGAACTTCTAATAAGCAGAGAATCCCCTTCTATATGTAATTTTGGAAAGCCAAGATTGATAATAAGTTGTAGCCCCAACAACATTTCTTGAGCTTCTAATGTGTATCTTTGTATCCTAAGGGAGTTGAAAGGACTTAGCTACTACCACTGTACCAAATGAATCTCGAATGCAAACTCCTGCCCCTGAGATTCTTGGATTCCCTCTAGAAGCCCCATCAAAATTCAACTTATGAAAACCTTGAGGAGGTGGTTTCCATTTAATCAAGCTCCTATCCAACTTTGTATTTATGAACTTGTGTAGGCTACCCTTAAAAGGAAAGACTATATACTCCCAATTTTGCAAAATGCTACTATCCCAATTTGTGAACATTGAATTAACATTCTTGCATTCTTGAACATACGCATTAACAGATTCTAACACTGTTTTCTCAATTTTCAAAATAGTACAACTAACTGAAGAAACTTCTTTCTTGAATATACGCTTATTCTTGTCCCGCCAAATGGACCAAACAACTATTGTAGGAATGACTCTCCAAATATTGTCAAATAAAGATGTCTTATATAATACCGACCAGCTTTGAAATAAGATAGCAACATATCTTACTCAAAGGCATCTTGATATATTATTTATGACATATTTTGACACTTGACTAAGTGGTTATGATATATGGAGGAGAACATATAAGGAGGGGGTTACAAACTAGTCTTAAAAGAGGATATTGCATTGTATATTTGGGAAGTGTAAGAGCATCTTGGAAATGAGGTTACTCTTCCAATTTGGATCACTTGGTTTGACTAGATAACTAGCCAAAAAAATGCTACTCTTACGTTCCTTTATGACATGTAAGAGTATCTTTGAACACCTCCAATGTGGAGTTCTCAAATTGGGGATTCAAAGGTTGATTCTTACACATTGGGAATTAAATTCTAAATTCATATTTTTGACTAATCATGAGGTAGGATTCAAATTAGCTCATATTTTTTTGAAACCACAAATAGTTTAAAATATGGGAAAACATTATCTTTGCAACCCTTGGAATAATATATTGGAATTGGTTTAGTTGTATTAAAATATCTTGTAGGTTTTGATTTTGAGGCTAAGTATTAGTATATTGTTAATCTTTTACAGAGGCTACATCATTATTCTAAACTTATCCTAAGTAATATATTGATTTTTAGTTTGGTTGTGTGTGTTTTACCTAAAATGGTTTTCCCATGTGTATGTTATGTTCTCTTCTTTCTATCTTCTAACTAATTATCTCCTTCTTAGTTTCATTAATGGATACTTGATTTAGACAAAAAAAAAAAAAAAATAGTTTCTATTGCTCCTAGTTCAAGTATAATCATTATAAAACTAATAATATGATCCTTTATATACTCATGAGGGCTAAAAGTGAATTGTTTTACTAAAACTGTATATGAGATCCATTAGTGAATAATAACAAACATGAGATGAATAAAAATAAATAAAGTGACACCAATTAAATTTTATCTAACATGTGGATTAAAAATGTCTAATCCTTGATCATTTACACATTCACTTCTTAACAATCATTCTTATAAAAAATATGTAATATCATTCATTTTAGGTGTGAAAGAAGTTTTCAAGAAGAAAATTCAAATTTTTCCCAAATTTCTTTGTGCAAATTTCTACATCCATTATCACTTGAATAATTACTAATATAAAAATGATCCAATTTTTTACTCCTTGGAATGTTTTATAATTGTGGACCTCAACTTATCAAATATTATGAAATGTTTGAGTCAGTATGACACCTTTATATGTATGATTCTATGTACGAGAAGATCTTTACAAATAGATTTTGGTAAAAACACCAAATGTAATAGGTGGTAAAAGTGTAAACATCACAATGAATTCATCATCTGCCATGGTAAATATACCATAACTACTAGGAAAACAAAAACACCTCTCTATAAAATTTGGTGGGTTCCTCACAATAGGATGTGTGTACCCAATGATGTTCTAGTTTTGCATTTTTTACTTCTTGGCATGTTTTATTTGTATCTTTATCTCCTAAATGTGGTCTATGTATATTTTAGCCCCTTTGAGAAGTGTTTGCATCATTATTAATGATTTACAAGTATTCTTGAGGATTGTAGTTGGTATTTTTATAGAAATATTTTAGTGTTGATGATTGTCAAATTAGTAAAGGTAGTGGGAAGTGATTATAGGAAAATTTGTGAGTTTTTTGGATTTTTTTCTTAGCCTAAAATAACTCTATTTTGTAATATTAAGGGATATTGCCTTTTTTCTAAAACTATTTTGAAGTACATAAGTGAGATTGTGCTCACATACTTGTTAAAAAAATAAAAATGAAGGGTTTATCCAAGGTAAAATTGACTTCATTTTATGGTGCTTGTTCTCTATTTTGATTCCTTTCCTTGCACAAGTTAAGGTTGCATGAATTAATTTGTTATTTTTTGTCACAATAAATTTTTTAATATGTATGTTAATGAGTAGTGCATGTTTAATATCCTTCCTAATTTGTGTATCATGGTATTATAACAAGTTTGTTCTATTGGGAGGTGTGTTGTGAGTGTTTTCAAAGTACATACCCACAACTAGAGCAAGTGGAAATAAGATTCCACCTTTACAAAGGGACATAGGATACCACAAATGAAAAATGTGTTATAAAGCATGAAAGTTGAAGAAGATTATATAGATGATGAAGCAAGATCCAAAAAATGGAGAATGCCATTGCAATTTTATCTCATTCCTTGGAGAATATGAAAAAAATTATCAAATAAAGTGTTCCAACAAGCAAGAGGAATCACCCAAGGTAGAGAATATTATATAAACATGCCTCTATTCAAGGTGGAGGCCAATATGGATAGGAATGATGTTGCTGGTTGGATAGCGCTAGTGTTGTGCGGGTATGGTAGCCCGTAGCTTGTGAGGTTGTGGTTGCATGATGCCTTCCTTCTTTTGCATGTGTGTTTCCTTCTACAGGTTGGCAGTGGTGAGTTGTGTAGGGGTGCGGGTGGTGTTAATGCTTTGGGGGGGTATTTATTTTGCTTCTTCATTCTGTGTTTAACTTCCTTTGCTTCAATCAGTTGGGATTTTATTCTTGGTTTCTCCTGCTAGTGTTAACTTTATTTGTCGTTTCAAGCGACTGGTTCTGGTGATTGGGAGCAAGGTTTTAGCATAGGGCTCTCTTTATTTAAGGATTTTTTTTCTGGTCTTCTCTTTGGCAATGGATCGAGGGGAAGCTTCAAGGGCCAATCTTGCTTTGGATTTTTGATCTGTTGTTGGATTGAAATCTCCATCTCATGCAACGAGGTTTTCTTATAAAAATCTATTTTATAATGATTCAGGGAATGGAGGAGTCGCTCCATCTAGAGGTTCTCGTATTCCAAAAATTAATGGATGCTTGGAACTTAGCAAAGATAGGCCGATACTAATGATTCAACTGGAATCGATTGCAAAGGATATTGAGTATTACTCGAAGCATGCTTTGGTCTACAAATTCCTAGGAATGAGGGTTTCACTTTAATTTTTGGAGTCATGGGCTCATTGTACCTAGTCCCCAAAGGGTGAGATGGAAATAATGTTGTTAGCAAATAGTTACTTCATGGTAACATTTAATTGCATGGAAGATAGCAATAGAGTGTTTGAAGGTGGGCCTTATTTCCACAACCAGATTGGTTAATTTATTAAACCTTGGCATGTGGGTTTTGATCCTTCAGAGGAGCTTCTGAATCAGGTTCTGGTGTGGGTTCGTCTCCCTAGATTTCTAGTTGAATATTGGTGCAATGATATCTTGCATCGAGTTGCTTCGCTGTTGGGGGAACCAGTGGGTCCTTCTCAGCAAACACATGAGAGAAAGGTAATGGATTTTTCTTGCATGTGTTGAAATGGATTTAGATAACCCTCTTCCAAATTCTTTAGAAATTCATGCGGGTTCATACTCTTAGGTGCAACAACTTGATTATGAGACATTTCCCTTTCACTACCATCTCTATAATGAATATGGCCATCTACAAAGGAGATGCTCGAAGTCTAAATATTCTATGTCTCAGGCTACTTAGCCTCCTCACAATACTCCTAAGGTTGACAAAGGCAAGAACCCTGTTCCTAGTGAGGCTATTGGCACAAAGGGTTTTATTCCCACTAAGACTCGTAATAGGAATCGGGGTCAAAAGAGGACTCTTAAGGAGCATCAGGAAGGAGATACCTTTAATAGATTTGAGATTCTAGATGATCTTAGTCAACAGGAGGTGAATCTAGGAATAATGTTTATGGATTAGGTTGTTTCAGACGGGGTTCAGGAAGGAATTATTCTAGATTTCAACCAAATTTCTTAGGAGACTAGGGCTTTGCAAATGGAAACAAATTTGAGTTTGGTGGTTCATGAGGGGTCTAAGACTCTTGTGGATATGAAGATGGGGGAGGGAAAGATCTCTACTCCATTTTTGAAAGTGGGGTTTGAATCAGAAAAAGGAAGCAAGGCTTCTCCTTTGTTGGGAATTCTTCAAAAAGAGCAAAGGAAAGGGGTTGTTGATAAGTCTTCTAAAGTTGGGAGAAATAACGATTTGGAAAAAATAAAGATGATGAGGGAGGGAGACTTTGGTGGAGTCTGGATCTATTAAGACCTTGGATTCCCATTTTTCTAACCCCCCAAAACGATCATCCTCTCTTGGAATGTGAGGGGTTCAAGATTTGGTGAGAACTCATTCTCCTGATGTTCTTCTTTTATAGGAGACTAAGTTAATTGTTGAAGGCATGATTGGTTTGTTGCCTAAGCTATGGAGGCGGGGCGATTGCCATTGTATTGGGGCTCATGATAATGTAGGGGATGTGGCTATCCTATGGAACTCATTGAAGATCCATCCTCTTTGGTGGATGTCCTCCAATTCTTCCATCTTTGTGGTTGCTTCAAGTCTGGAGTCTAGGGAAACTATTCTTCTTTCAAACATCTATGTGCCTATTGATTTTCCTGGTAAGAAGTTATTGTGATCTCATATTAATTTTATTCGAAGCCTTGCTCCTTATTTCCCTTGGATTATTGCTGGTGATTTCAATGCCATTATTGAGTTGGATGATAAGAAGGGTGGTATTGCGAGATTGGAGCCCTCTTCTTTCCTTTTTCGTGTTAACATTGATGCATTGAATTTGGTTGACATTAAGTCACGTAATGGTTAGTTTACTTGGAACAATAGGAGAATGGGAGGGAACTATATTGCTGAGAGACTTGATCATTTCTTGGTTTCACGTTTCTGGGTTGGTGGATGGTAGTCTACTTGGTCTAAGATTTTGGAACAAAGGGGCTTAGATCACTAGCCTATTAAGTTATCTACTACTTCGACATGTGTTGCTTGGTCCCCCTCTTTCAAGTTCTAGCTTGTGTGGTTAAGAGTTTCTTCTTTGCAGGAGCACGTGGTTGACTGGTGGAGGAGGGGAAGACCTGCTTATGGCACTACTATGTATTTTTTTCCAAACTATTGTAATATGTAAAATATCAACTCAAAAGGTGGAATAGGCAGTGCTTTGGAAATATTTTCATGCTAAGGTTGTTGCTCAAGCTGAATTGGATGTATTCACTTGGGAGATAAGGGAGTTTAGTCTTTCTGAGGATTTACTTAGGAAGGAGGAAAGGGATTTGAAAGATTTGGAAGAGTGTGGGTTGTGTGAGGAAATTTATTGGAAACAAAAGGCTTGAGTTGAGTAGTTATAGGAGGGAGACAGAAACACCTCTTTTTTCTTCAACTCGGTGAAAGCTAGGAGACATGGTAATTCTATGCTTGTTCTAGTGAATGACAAGGGTGAGCATTTATCTTCTTTGAGGGATATGTCTAGAGAAGCTTTACACTTCTTTGCTTCTTTTTTAGGAAGGATTCTCAGGATGGTTTGGTGGAAGAAAACCAAGTTTTATCTTGTATCCCCTCTTTGGTCACTGGGGAGATGAATGAGCATCTTTTGGGCAATATCTCACTAGAGGAATTAGAGGCTATTGTTTTCTAGATGAAGAAAGGGAAAGTCTCGGGTCCTGATGGCTTTCTGGTTGAATTTTATCAAGAATTTTGGGATATCATTAAGCTGGACCTTTTTGGAGGTGGTTCATGAGGCTCAAAGGAATAAGTAGATGTTGTGGGATTTGAAATCTACTTTCCTTGCCCTCATTCCAAAATTTGATGGGGTGGATTGCTTGAGTCAATTTCGACCCATTTCCCTTTGTAATGTGGTTTATAAAATCATTTCCAAGTTGATTACTAAAAGGATGAAGAGATGGCTTAGAGGGGTTATCTCTGAGGAACAAAGTGGTTTTGTGGAGGATTGAAAAATTCTGGATGGGGTGGTCATTGCTACTAAGACCATTCATTCTATGGCTTCCTTGAAAGAAAAGTCTATGTTCATCAAGTTAGATATGGCAAAGGCCTATGATAGAGTGAAGTGGTCCTTGCGAAAAATTCTTATTGCTTTTGGCATTGCTGAGGAGTGGGTCCACTGGGTTATGTGTTGTGATACTTCCACTTCTTTCTCGGTGTTGATAAATGGTGAGCCTTCTATTTTTAGTGCTTCTAGAGGCCTTTGTTAAGGAGATCCTCTCTCTCCTTATTTATTTGTTCTTCTTGTTGAAGGTCTGGGGAGACTGGTGAAACGTAATGTGGAGTTGGGTTTTATCCAGGGTTGGGGGTGGGGAAATGGTTTGCATCCTCAATCTCACCTGCAATTTGTGGATGATATTGCCTCAATGGGTATGACTAAGATCAGCAAAGCTACAAATTTTCTTAAGGCTTTAGATATCTATCTTGTTGCTTTTGGTCAAAGGATTAATGAAGATAAATTTTCCATTTTCTTCTTCAATACTCTGAGGCTTATTCAGCAAAGGATTGCTCGTATCTTGAGGTTTTAGATTGGTTCTGTCCCTATAAGTTATCTTGGTATTCCTATCTTTGTTGGTAGACTTCCCAAGGAATCATGGCAGAATATTCTAGACAAGTTTCGTGAGAAGATTAATCATTGGATTCATAGATGGTTGTCCCCAACAACTAAAGTTTGTGGTACACACTCTTCCTATTGGGTTTGTGAAGGATTTGGACTCTATAGCTAGATAATTTTTATGGGTGGGTAGTTTGTCCTCTTCCAAGTGGAGCCCGGTAAAGTGGGATATTGTGTGTAGCTTGAGGCAATTTGGGGTCTTGGATTGTGGCAATCAACTTGGTTCAGATTGGCATTGGCTGCAAAGCTTTATTAGAGGTGGTGTGTGGAGCAGGATCATATTCGGGCTAGGATTTTATCTCACAAGTACCTTTCGGGGGTTTTGAAGGAGGAGCTTCCCAAGTATCCTCTGGTGGGGAAAGGTTTTGTGATTTGGGGAACACTTAAGAAAGGGGTTGTGTTGACCAAGGAGGGCCTGTTTTGGATATGTAATAGTGGGATTGAGGCTCTCTTTTGGTTTGATTCTTGGGATGGCTTTTCCCCCATTTTGCGTTAGTATCCTAATTTAGTGAATCTTTTTCAGCGCTTCTTAGAGGCTAGTCGGTCAAGAGTGAGTGATTTTAAGAAGTTTTATCCATGTGGGCGGCTGGAGGTGGCTAGGTGGAAGGACCCTTGCGATTGGCCTGTTATCGAGTTGGAAGAGGATTGTGTTGAGCTTCAAAATATTTTGGCTAGTAAGCAATTGAGTTCCCTTAGGGATAAGGATATTTTGGCTTGGAGACTGAATCCTAAGGGTGCTTTCACTGTGGCTAGTGGATATCAAGAGTTGTTGTCTCGTAAGTTTGGGGGGGTGGAGGACCCTTGGTGGAAACATGTGTGGAACAAGTTTTCATGGACAACGTGTAATTGTTTTGTGTGGACTCTAGCTTGGAAAAAATGTTTGACTTGGGATAACCTTCAGAAGCGAGGATTCCAGGGCCCCTCTATTTGTGTTCTGTGTGACTGTAGTGAGGAGGATTCTTCTCATTTGTTTTTCTGTTGTCCTTATTCTAGGCTACTATGGCATTTGTGGTGGGATGTTTGGAAACATCCATGTGTTCATGCTTCTTCCTTGGTTGAGTTCTAGATCAGTCTGGGAAGACCCCCTTCCTAGGCCTCTTTCCTTTTGATTGTGTGGTGCATTGGTCCTATGTTCATCCTTTGAAAAATTTGGTTGGAAAGGAATCATAGATTTTTCATGGGGATAGGCTAATGGTTCAATAGATTTGGTACATAATTATTGGTATGATCCAAGAGACGGTGGAAGCCAAATGTGATGTGACTTTTCCGTTGGAAAGAAGTGATGATGAAATTGTGAATAGAATGGGCTTGTAGGGGTTGAATTTAGTCTTTGCTTGTGTCAGAAGAGGAAGGAGGGCTAAAAAGAAGATTCAAAGGGTTGGAAGATGGTTGCCTCCTTCAACGGATTTTCTGAAGATTAATACAGATGGTTCCTCTGGGGTAATCCTGGGCCTACTAGGATTGGTGGAGTTGGCTGAGACTTTTCTAGTTCAATTATTTTATTTTTCTCCATCCATAAAGGGCGGCATTCTAACAACTTTATGGAGGGGTTGGCGATTCCCTAGGCTATTGAGCATGCTTGTTCCTTGGGTTGGTGTAGGATTATATGTGAAACTGATTCACAAATTATTGTTAATATGTTGTACGAGCAAAAGGTGGCTGAGGTTAATTGGCAAATTGTGTTGGTGGTTTGACAGATTTTGCATAGGTGCTCTTCATTGGAAGTGGTGTCTTTTGCTGACATTTCGCGAGAATGGAATAAGGTTGCTGACTGTTTGGCTAAGTGGGCTTTGGAGCATGTGGATGATTGGAAGATTGAGGAGTGGGGACAATTATCCCATGTTTATTGTCATGATTTAGAGAGGGTCATTGCTGATGATATGGAGGGATAAGATGTGAGTGGTTGTATGGATGGTGGTTCTTGTTTTGGATGGTTGTTCTAGTGTTTTCCTTTGTGGGAGCCTTCAGGTTCCCTAATCCTTATGTGTTGTTAATTTATTGGTTTCAATAAAGTTTTTACCCCTTTTATTAAAAAAAAAGGTGGAGACCAATATTGAGATAGTACCATTTTAAGGAGACATGGATGTGAATAAACTAAATAATTATATTACACAACTTAAGGAATATTTTGATGTGAATAATCTAATTTTAAATCAAAAGATCTCATTTTCTAGACTAAGGTTGGAAAAATTTGTTTTCTTAGATTGAAAGTATCATGTATTCATTGGATTAGAAAAAATCTATAAATTCTTAGGAACATTGTAAGTAATTAGTTAGCAAGAAATTATATCTAATATTTGATCATGAAGAGGAAAAGAGCCTAGAATTAAATTTTTAAAAATAAAAAGAGGGAAAATATACAATAATACACTTGTGAATTCCATACAAGCTATATTCAAATGAGTAAAGAGGTGTTAGAAGATAAATTCCCAATGAGATACTTAGGAGGTATTCACAAGAGTCTACATAGGATGCTATTGCATTCCAAAACAATAGACATAGCTTAATCTTGTTCACATGCCCATTACCTTGAGATAGATGTTTTAACTTCCTCATCTAAGTATTGTGAAGTTAAGGCCAATAAGAAGGATATATGGTGAATTACACTAGCACTATGAAGAAATATGCATATTATGATCATTATGGTAAGGATATTCATGTTGGAAAATACATCTAGAAAAGAATCCTCACAAGCAAGGTAAGAAGGGTAGGGAAACCTATATGTCATATATGCAAGAAGATAATGTAGTAATTCATGAGGGTAAGGAGATTGAATGCAATCATTAAGTTATTGCAATAGCAATAAAGTTGTTTTGATGGATAAAGGAGGATTATTAAACATTAAAATATATGCTAATAGTGTTAAATTGATGCTTTGTTTGATTCATGCTAAAAAACAAACTTGATTGCACAAAATTGGTAGATAAAACTAGTTTGAATATTTATCAACTCCCTAAACCTTATGGTTTTAGTTGGATTAAAGTGGGTACACAAATTCTAGTTTATACGCAATGTAATTTTTTTTTTTTTGTTATTTATAAATTTGTCATGAAATTATGGTAGATATTGCTCCTATGGACATTTCTAGAATTGGATTCAATGGACCTTGGTTGTATGACCAAAATGGAGCCTTTTAAAGGAGACGGAATAAATACCAGGTTATCAAAAATTATAAATCTTTCATGTTGTATGATTTTTATGGTAATACAAAATATTCTAAGAACCTAAATCTTCATAATAAGATGAGTATTAACACACAAATTGTATTCATGGATAGAAATAATATTGAAATATTTATTCCATGTTCAATTAAATTTTCAATGTATCAAATAGACACTTGGAGGACAATTTGTACTAGAGTTTAGCTTTCTTTTGTATCATAGTGCAAGCTTAGATGATAGACATTTTATTAGCTAGAAGATTCATCAACCCTCACCCATTGAGTTATTAATCTTTTGGGGACTAAAAACATCTATTTCGGGGAGATGTGATCTAAAAATGATCTAATTTTGTACTTCTTGACATGTTTTGAAATAATGGAAAAATTATTATATTTCAAGAAATATTTAGGGTGGTATGGGACATCCATGTGCAAGATTCAATGTGTAATAAAATATTTTGATATTTTGGTGAAAATGGTAGGTGCAACAAGCAATAAAAGTGCAAATAGCACGACAAATTCATCTTCCACCATGACAAATTTTCTATGACCATAATTAATGGGAAAATACTTGTATGGAAAATAATGAATTCCCCACAATGGGTTGTGTGCATCCAATGACACTCCAATTATGTATTCTTCTTCTTGATAAGTTTATTGGTATCTTCAAGTCCCAAAAGTGTTTTGAAGCTATTTATAATCCCTTTAGGACATGTTTTCATCATTCCTATTGATTCAAGCATTTTTTAGGGATATAGTAGGAGGATTTTATAGGAAATTTTCGGTTTTGATGACTATCAAGGTAATAGGGGAAATAAAAGTAATTATAGGTGAGTTTGTGAGGTTCTTGGAGCTATTTTTAAGTGTAATAAAGGTCTATTTTGTTAGCTTAAAGTTTGTAACCTCCTTGTAAATATATTTTGAATTACATAAGTGTAATATGGGAATTAAGATACCCTAATGCAAAAGGAAAATTAAATCATGTAACATTCATATGAATTAATCAAATTTATATTAATATAATTAAGACACTTATATTAATCTAATTAAGACACTTAGATTTGGATTTTATATAAAATGAGAAATAAATTTATACTAAAAGAAGAAAGCACAAATGAGAGAAAGGAACATGGAACTTGACTTTAATGACTACAATTTATATGCTAAATGACTATTAGAAACTAGAAACATAATGTAGGAATTATAAATATAACTATAGATAAAAATATTATATTTTGGATGAAATCAAAGCTCTAGACTAAATCATGATTTATCTATGTTTGCATGATTGTTTAAATGTTTACTGTGTATACAAAATTGAACAACACATACTAAATTATTAAAAAAATACAAAAAATGATAAATACACAATAATAATTAGAAGACTATTGGAAAATAATTGAGAATTTATGTAATGATTTAAATAATTTAAAATAATAAAAATAATATCTAAATTAAATCAAATAAAAAATAAAAGAAAGGGAAATAAATACTAAACCTCCAAGTGAAGGGTTTAATCCATAGAAGGGGCTCACAAATGCCCTTATATATGGAAAAAAGAAAAGGGGGTGGTTGCACAAGATATTTCTAAAGTGGTCAAGCCCCTATTTTATCCTTTCAACTTCCACAAGTAGTTAATATAAAAATATAGAGTTGGTTGGCTCTCATCCCATGTGTATATACAACTAAGAGCAAAAATATAAATAACAATAAATAATAAAAAGTCCTTGTGTTAATATCTATTTAAGTATGGAAGACAATCATACTATGTATAATCCAAGAGTGTTAAATAGATAAAATAATAACAAAGAAAGGAAAGGGAAAACACAAAAACCTTTGAAATGTCAAGTGGTCCAAGAGACAAGAAACCAAAAGGGATACAATAAGAGAGGAGGTAATTGTAGCTTCAATAATGTAAGACATAACCATATAGAAATTTATAACATAGAGAGAAAATGCACTAAGAACTAGAGTGTTGTTATGGAATGATAGAGTGATGGAAAATGTAATGCAAAATGTTAGAATTTAGAAATAAATAAAAACTAGTCATGGAGGATAAAACCTAAAAAAACCTTTCAAATTACCAACAATCATATGTTATTTCATTAAGGGAATCAAGAAAGGATGGTTACAAAGTCAAGATATGTTGTACAAAAATATATGCAAAGAATTGATTGAAAATGTATTTTGTAGGACCATTGGAAAGTATTCATACGAATGTATAGGAATGAGATGAATTTACAACCATGAAAATGTCTACAAGATTGTAATTTTTTCCTAAAATAGAAAAACTCTAAAATTATTAGAAAATGACACAAGTTACAAAAAATATAACATGAAGCAAAGATGCACAAATAAACATAAAACTGACAATTGGATTGGGAAAATGCTTAGGAATAGGGGGAAAATGGCCCTAAAACATACTATTGGATGAATACTAAAATAGGTGTAATTTGTAGCATCAAAATTGTAAGGCATGCAATTTTTAACATTATAATACATAAGATTGTGCTTATACATTTTGCTAGATTTTTTACTCATGAAGAGGTTTCTCCAAGGTAAACTTTTCTTCATTTAATGATCTTTCTTCTTTGTGTTGATTCATTTCCTTAAATAAGTCAATGTTATGTGAATTCAATCATGTTTTCTCTCTTAGATTCAAAATTATAATGTGTAAGTTGATTACTACCATATGAAATACCCATCCTAGTTTACAAATTAATTACACTTCCAAGCATTACTTTTCCTCTACTTAATCCATTCTACTTTGGAAACTCAACCATACACAATTAATAAAAGGAGAAGATCTAAGAAGGATTTGAATAAAGGATAAATAATCATCATTACCAAGTTTTATCTACATCTACAATATTTTTCTCCAAGTGTGGATGTTCTTGTCTTGTTTGATAATTAGAATATATTAAATTTCTCATTTTCTTAGTTTAGATTTTTTTTTACAATTTATGTAGTTTATATTTAGATTTATTATGTATGATCAATTATTTATTTTTGAATAAGTTTCTTTCATATTTTTTGTTGTATGAAATTAAATATTATCATATTCTTCATAAAGATTTTTATCTATATTTATCTTACATTCCATACTAGCATCATTACTATACAAAAAATGAAGTTTTTTAAGGCTTGGGTTGGTTTAACCAATAACCCAAACACCATACGATGGTAGATTGCTTTGAGAGGAAACTAAGGCATTTATAATATTAATCCATGAAAAAAGCAAAGCAAACAAGTTTAAATATAAATCATAGTAATAGAGGAATAACACAGAACAAATATATTCCTTGGGAAAACCCTTGTGGGAAAAACCTAATCTCCAAAGCATGCTCAATGTAATATCTAATAAGAAGATTACAATATAATCATAAAGTAGACATGCTCCCAATAAAATAAACAAGAGATATTCAACCAATAGATTATAAAGTCAATACAACAACATAACCTCACTCTGAACACAATTGTGAAAGATACAACCCAATAATCTTATATATATTGACAAACAAAAAATCAAGAAACCATCAATGATTTCTAATACCATGGATCAAAACTAGGAGATTAATTTCAATGCCAATTTAGTCAAGTCTCGAGTCCAATGCCCCTCTTATGATAAGTCAACCTATTAGAAATAGCATGTAACTCTTGTTTTCATAGATTCCACCCACCAAATTTGGAAGCTCCATGTTGGAAAATTCTAACCTCTTACATCTTATAATACAATTATCAAGTGACATATTGTGTCATCCCAAGGAATCTTAAGGTTCCTTCCAAGTGGGCTGCCCTTTTACATGTGGATCCATATTTAAAACTCCCTATAATATTAAATAAATATATTTTCATATATTTGTAAGGTGTGAAAATTTAATCCTAACATTCTCCCACTTGTATACATTACAAAAGAGTATATCAAGTTCTAACAAAATGAATCAACTATTAGGGGCTAAATTAACCATAAACAACTTTTACCAAGAAACCTAATTTTTCTACTTATTCATGGAATAAACTTCATTCCATCCATTAAAACAATAAATTTATCCATTTGTCTATCTCTTGGTACCACCAACTAGGTCAACATAATAATCATTAGTAGGATATCAACTATTCACATCTCCAAGCCCATGTTTCCCTACTCACATTAAATTCCTATTAAGGAAACTATTAAGGAACTACCCTACCATGGAACCTACTAAGTAACTTCCCTATTACATAATTACTTACTAAAAAATACCTACTATAAAACTCAATTGCTACAAAAATACTTTTTGTGGAGCTAATCTACCACATAACTACTTGTAGAAGCATTTACTATGGAAAGTTCATTTATTATAGAATTACTTGTCATGGAGTTCATTTACTATAAATATTGCTAAGTAACATGTAGTTGTAGAAATAAGTTGCTACAAAAATTATTGAGAAAGCTCCTTGCTATATAGATAGCTTGCTATAGGACTAGTTGAGGAACACATCCAATTCCAACACTCCTACTAGAAACATATTGAAACAACCATCTCATTCCAAAACACTCCATCTACAATATCATGAGATCTAAGAGGTGACCATGATAAAATGATCCATGTCCTCAACATCAAAATTTCTTCCATATCAAACCAATATACAAAAAAAACCACAACATCCTAAGACTCCCACCATAGATCCAAATTATATGATGGCTCAATGGTTAGTACATTTCTATATTTAGAATCAAAATAGAAAACACTAAGAAATTT
Source organism: Sequoia sempervirens (assembly GCA_007258455.2). NCBI lineage: Eukaryota > Viridiplantae > Streptophyta > Pinopsida > Cupressales > Cupressaceae > Sequoia > Sequoia sempervirens. The sequence continues at coordinate 511,716,128 of VDFB02058242.1, read as the reverse complement.
AAGATTCATGTTACCCATCAAAAAATACCTTAAATAGAGTGAATGCAGATAAAAAATATAATAGAAATCAAAACAAAAATGCACGAAACCTCCATGGATTTTTGGATGTGCTTTATAATGTTAAAATATGGGTGTTCAAATTGACATGTAACTACAAATAGATCATCATGCATATGATGGATGAAGGATGAGGGTGAATTTATATAATTTCATATGGGAACATGGACCATGGAGATTCAATGTCATCTAATGATTGAGATATAATAAGAGTGAGGAATCCTTATTGACTCAAAATAGTTAAGGGAGTTACTAGTAGGTGAGGATAATTATCTTTATTTTTTATTTATTTTGAATAAATAGGTGTGCATGGGATAAAAATAGAGGAGGAATAATAGATGGTTTTATTTATTTATTTATTTGTGGAGGATAAAAGGATAATGGAAATTAATTTTTAATTGTTTAATGATGATAAAGTAAAATGGGGAATTAAAAGGGAAATAGGAAACGTGAATAGGTTGCAGCTAGGATGCAACATGGTGTTAGAATATAATGTTAGGATGTGGCTAAAGATAAATGTCTATAGTTAGTATATTCCAAACCAAAAGAAATGTGTCTTAAACTAAAAGATATACAAATGATTTCCCTAACATAAATCTCTCATTATATTGTTATCCAAAGAATATCATGGTAGCACAACTCACATCTTCAAAACCTTGAAGACCATATTTTTGTAACCAATGAACTTTATTCTAGCCATGTCACTATAAAAAATATCATTACATGCAATCTAAAGCTTCCCATAGAAACATGGTTGACATCCCAACAACCTTATATTTGATGCTTAACTGGAGATATGTAATTGAGACAATAATTTTTCTCATTAGTAGCCAAAACATGACCAACTATAGTGCTTTCACCTAGCTAGAATAGAGTCCCAACCTAGAGTCTCCATGTTAACACTTTTCACCTTTGATTATTCTACAACTCTTTTTCCCAAAATCCATCTACACTTACATCAATAATCTTGCCAACATAAATCACATTTTTTGTTAGCCCAAGAATATGTAAGGCTCCAAATATTGAATTTATTTTCTCATCTCCAAACATTAATCTAACCTTACCTCAACAACTGACATTATGGGAAAATATACCCCCTACAAAAACATTACCTCCATATGAGGAGTCACTTGACAAGACTCTATAGAATTAATCAACCTTGCATCATTGCATGCGTGCATCTATGATGATACTAGAAACACATATTCACCTTCTTCACTAGATGAATCTAAATCCAAGAAAGGATCCTTTTATATATATATATATATATATATATATATATATATATATATATATATATATATATATATATATATACATTCTAACCTTCTTGAAATATCTTCATACACCCAAGCTCCCCATAACTCCAATATTTCACTTTGGATCTACTAGAGGATTTTGATCTACCTATCTTCTCATTATTTCTTTTTTTTTAAAAAATCTCTAATAATTAATGAATCCTTAATAGATTAAAAAAATATTGATTTATTTCAACAATAAGGTATCAACCACCTCATCAAGCTTCAACTTAGACACAATAATACCAATCACCATCACAAGGTTGTATCATAGATTCACAACTCTAGCAATGAATATAACAAGGTAGTAGTTCTTCCTCATTGAACTTGACATCAACCAATGTCAACTAATTAAAAATAATTTTGAATGAATTAAAGTAATCTATCACATAATTTACATCACTCAACCTTAAAGAATACAATTTATTCTATATTAAAATATTATTTAAAAGGGATTTTGTATAGTAAAATTTATTAACTTCTTCCAAAGGTTCTTGGTAATGGTTGCTCCAAATATATTTAAGATATTTCAATTAGAAAGGTATAGTCACAACAATCTTATATATTTTTTATCAATACCTAGTCTTTGTCTTTCATAACAATGGTTTCATTACTAGAATCTATAATCCATAGATCACAATCTACAAGGATTCCTCTATTTTGAGATTTCAAAACTCAATGCTAGGGCCATTAAATCTTATAGTCTCCATATTTATATTTTCCCTCTTCTACTCAAAGCATAAGATTTCCCTATATAGAGCTCGAGTAGTAAAATAAGGATTAATACCAACACTAGGAGAGCATACCCATATTCAAGCTAATACCAAGTGATGATACCAAATGAAAGGAAACTAGGTAGATCATATATTAACTTGTTGATATAATTGACACAAATAAGTTCAAATATAAAAAATATACAACAAATACACTAGGAAAACTCTTTTAGGAAAAACTCAACCTCCAAATCATACTTTATGTATTATTTAGATAGAATATTATAACACAATCATGAAATATTTGTAATTCAATACAAGAAATAAGTGATCTTCAACCACTCTATTTTGGCTTGAATTTAATAGATTATACTTGATTTTAACAAAATAATGAAAGATAAAATATAAGTATCTAATATATAAGAAAATAATAAATCAATAAACCACCGATGATTTATAATACCTTGGCCAAAATTAGGAGGATAATTTGAGTGTCCAAATTGGTTTTCTCAATTCTAACACCCTCTCATGATGTAATGTGATAAGGGTATAATGAAACACAATCTATTTGTGCAACATATATATATAAATTGAAAACCCAATGCAAAAGTACTTATATTAAGAAAAAAATGAATAAAATGACATATATATATATATATATATGATAGAAGTTACAATTTATCTATATATCAACATGAGTATATGCCAAGATTTACCATCATTTCTAATTTCTAATCCTAAATATGCTATATCTCCCCACTTTATTGACTTCCTTTATTTGAGTCGTAATATTTTTATAGGGATACTTGATGAAGTACCATCTAAAACATCATAATATGAACCTTTATAGGCAATACTTAATTAGGTGACCTTAGAAATTGGTGCAAAATTCAAAGACACCCACACATAGTCTAAATGAGGCCTCTTTTACAAAAGCAACACACCACAACTTATAGTAAGTAACAAAATACAAATTAGGACTCATGGACATGCTCAAGGTCCCTTTCAAATATTTTAATTATCTTTTATATACTTCAACAATAATATATGGCACCACACAAAATGATGATTGAGTGTAGCTCTTGTGAATAGCTAGAAGATTACATCTATAAAACATATTTGTGGCATGAAAAAAACATCTAAAATAATAAAAAAATCTTGGGAAAAGAAAAATAAATATGAAGAAGTATTTTTTGTGTGATGAAAGATTGTACAAACCTTGAGATTCTTCAATTTAAACACCTCAAATAACTAAATGTTGAGTTGAGTGCTTAAAGTTAAAGAAGTGGGGAAGATTGCTTCAACCAACCAAGCCAACCTAATTTGTTTTTATAAATTCATATATGTTCTTCTAGTCCCTTCCCTTTCCATATAACAAGAAATTCTTTGTATTCCTTCTCTTGACTCTCTTATTTGCTCACATATCTAAAATATGTAATATTGATTCTCTTAGTTCTTAGTCATTTTCCTTCCAAATAAGCTAGCATGGCAATAGTATTCCATCAAAAGCATCTTCAATTCTAGGATATGAATATAGATCAAGTACATTGAATATTTTTAAGATATCCAAACCCTCAAATAACTCAAGTTTATAAGCATACTTAGAAAAACTAAGAAAATTATACAAGGACCAATATTCTTGGGTTTTAGTTTATTATATGTTCCTCTAGGAATTTTTTTCTTTCCCCAAGTATGTCATCGCTAAATATCTCTAAGTAATCATTCTCTCTTCAATGTTTATTTATACAAACTTTATATTTGTTGCTACTCATCTACAATTATTTCTTTACTTGTGCATGCACATCCTTCAAGTGTTGTGCAAAGTTGTATGCCTTTGCACTAATATATATATAATATTAAATCTTTAATAGATCTATAGCACTATTAGGAAATGTCCCATAAATAATCTATAATTATTTATTGCCTATAGACCAATTCACTAATTTATTGAAGGTAGATTTATTTTGTGCCACTATGGTATCCCACTATGTATATTTATCCCCTACCAAACTTAATAGATTGATGATACTCCTATTGATAGCCTCAAGTTGACCAACTATCTATAAATGGTATTTATAACTATAAGTCAACTTTGTGCCCAAATTCTTCTAGAATATACACCAAAAGTGCTAAAAAACTTAGTGTCATTGGTTGTAATGATTCTCTTTAGCAACCTATATAACCTAACTATTTCTTTGAAGAATAAATAATTTTTTTTAGATAAATCATTCAAATTTTAACAAGATTGAAGTGTGCTATTTTTTAAATATTTTCTGCAAATATAAAGATATAAAATTTACCAATCTATTTTTGTGGCAATCTAAGGAAAAAATGAATAGAAAATTCTTCCCAAGCCTTCTTTGATATTGGCAATAGCTTGTAATTTTTTTAATTTTGATCAACTACCTTTGCAACTTGATAAATTATGCATCTTTCAGTAAATATTTTAAGATTTTAATTCAATAACATCCATTAATACTTTTACTCCAACATAACTAATATCCTATCCACACCAAAGTATTCTCCAAATGCTCCACTATGTAGTTCCTTGATGAGGTTCTCTCTAAGTGAAGTCTATGATATACATAATTATGTTCTTCCAAAAATATAAACTTATTGAACAAAATAATATTCAAATGAACATTTACCCTCAACCCAAGGCTCCATGCATATGTAAATTATTGATCTATTGCATGCAAATCCCTTATCACATACATTCTATCTAATTTAAATGTCATGATAGATAATAATTCTTGTCTTCTACTCAAATAACCTACAACTTTGTTTTTATATCAAGCCCATGCTTAAAAATAAAATAATTACCATGTTGAATAACCACCCACCTCATATGGGTTTGGTTCAACTTTTTTTTGACTATTAATGAATCCCAATGCTTTAGGATCAACATATAGAATAAAATCCTTTAGTAAATGACAATGTCTCCATTTATATAAAGATTGAACAATATAAAATTATTGATCATATACTATATACCTTAACTTAGATTCATTCCCCACAATATATGACTCCCCCCTTGTCCCTCTCATGAGTCTTTTGTAGGCCCTTCAAAAAGTAAACCTAAAATCTCTATGGTTGGAAAATAGAATACCACCTAAACAATAAAAATTATTATGCCTTATCCATATCTTGAACCCTCACATTCCATCAATCCTCAACTTCATTTGGATAAGGGCACAACCATTGGCAAGAATAGCTCTAGAAATTCTAGCACAACTGATATCTCTCCTAATAATGTTAAGGATACGTGTACTATCCACCCTAAGGTTTTACCAAGAAAATAATGGATTACCCTAAGCCCCACTTCTTCCACGTCCCTTCATAAATCCATCATCTCTCTAGTGAACCATTCCACTTTTGACACCCCTTAAAAAGTGGACCCAAATTCTTATTCTATGGGAGGTTCTAAATCCCCAACTCAAAAAGAGGAACCTTTAAAAGGAAATTGATAAGATTGTTCTATCATGAAGGAGAAATTTGGGAAACAAAAATAAAATTTGTAGTTACACAATAATGTTTTGAGATGGATGTTTTCCCAACAACTCATAGTCAAGAAACATATAAGATATAGAAATTAAATTTTACAAATGCAACAAAGAGTAGAAAAGTGATGAGGTGGGCGAAGGAATTTGGGAAGAGGTTGGATATTTTGATACAAATTTCAACAAATGGGAGAATCTTGAACAAGTCATGGATGAATTAATGCAAAAATAGAAATAAATAAGAAAAAACATTAATGAATTGGTGGCATTCAACAAATAAATAGTTTAAAAAATTGACATTAGAATTTACATCTTACAATTCAAGCTTCAAAATTGGAAAGGGGAAGCGCTAAAATGTTTAGCCAAAAGAACTAGGGCTAAGAGCATGGATTGAAAAGACAACATTCTGAAGGACAAACTTGATGGCAAGGGAAAGGTTCCTAAGGAGGTCTCTTTCATGGAGAAACTTGAATTCATTCACATTGAATGAAAAGTAGCTAGTGGTTTGTAGAAGTTGGTAGACCACTAGTCTCTTTATCTTAAGTTGTTCTATTATCATGGCTTTGGGCTATCTCCTTGTGGTGTTTTGTATTACTCCTTGGTCCTATGTTTCAGACTATGTTGTTTATGTTTTATTCTTATATTTTAGTTTCACTCCTCATGAGACTCAAACTATCTACCTATATGACATTTTTTATATATAGGGTACGAGCTCTTTAATCCTATTTTTTACCAATATGAAACAAATTCATTCAAATTTTCACTAAAACAAGTAATGTGATTGACCTATTGATTCAATAGAGCACTAATGTCTTTATCATTGGCATCATGATCAACTTTAATTTTTTTCTCAGTGTCTAAATTGCCAACACCAAGTCTTTTGTTATATAATTTTTCAAGATTTAAATACTCTTATTAGTAACAATTATCCACTCAAACCCTTCTTTCCTCATGTAGTGTGTAAGAGGAGTATATATCCCATTAAATTTTTTGCTAAAATTCATGAAGAAACTTGTCAAACCATCGAAACTTCTAACCTCTATTACATTTTGTCATGCCAATCACTCAATAATTTCTCGAGCCTTCATAAGGTCCATTCAAAATCCATTTTACAATCACAAATCCCACTTGAAAATGAACCACTTCTACATGAAATTATATTTCTTTAGGTTTACACATATATTATCCTTCCTCATATATGTTAAAACCTATTGTAGGTGTATAAGATGTTCCTCATTTGTCTTTCTAAACACTAAAATATCATCCAAATAAACAACTACAAACTTACCAAAGAATATTTTCAATAATTCATTCATTAACCTCATAAGGGTACTTTGTGCATTGGTCAACCCAAGTGGCATGACCAACTATTAATTTTACTTATCCTTGCTCTAAAAATTTGTCTTCCATTCATCTCTTTCAAAAAAAATGATTTGATGATAACCATCCTTGAGATTAGTTTTAGAAAACTAACATACTCCACTCAAATAATCCATTAGATCATCCTTGTGTATAACATAACCCTATGCTTCATGGTTATCTTATTAATAGAATGGAAGAGTATACACATATTCCATTCTACTCTCTTATTTGGTCTAATTGCTACAAGTATAATTTAGTGGCTCGTACTCTTCCTGGTTAGACTTCTTTCCAACAATTCTTCCACTTGTTTGTTCATATCAACACTCATATAAGACTCGTCTTATGTGGTGCCTTAATAGGTAAATTTGATCTTTGAAGATCAAATTTGCATAATGTGAAATATTGTACATTTTTGACAATTCTTTAGGTATTAAACTATCCATGATGGCAAATTCCTTCATTATTGCCTCCACTTTTGGCTCCTTGGAACTACTCAAATTGTCTTTCTCCACTACTATGCAAGCTTAACTAACAATATTCCTACAAGTTTTCAACCTCTTTGAGAAAAAAAATAGGTTTCAAGAACATTACATTGCTTTCTATGGATTCTTCCTTGATTCTTATTGGCTACATCACAAAATAATGTCCACCCTTGAAAATGGTGAAAGGGATCTTCCTCCCATTATGGATAACACATAAATCATATTGCCATGGTCTACCTAACAATACATGCCAATAATTCATAGGTATCACATCACAATTTAAGTAGAACATCCTCTAATTTCAACCACAACCATCTACTAGCCCTTCTACAACCATGAAGCATAGTAAGGGTTAGGATGTGATATTAATTTCAATCCCATTTCCTCTACCATTTATATTTACACTAAGTTATCAATTCTTTCTTTATATATGGCCATCCACAACACTTTCCTCTACATTTACATTTTTTGAGAAACATTTTTCCTTAACCATGGTTCCTTTTGCCCTTATAAAATTTGAGTAAAAAACTATGCAACATCAACTTATCTCCACCTTTTAGGTTCACTTTCTTATTTTTTTGACTTTTCATCCCCTTGTGAAACTTTCACTATTTTCTTAGTATAGCCTTGTTCTCATGTGATATTTATACTCTCAAATGCCTAATGTCCCAATTCACCAAATTTGAAATAGGTACCATTTTTTTAAATAACTTCATTTTCCTTTACCTTCTTTCTTCTTGGAATTTTTATCCTCGTCAAAGCCTTGTATGTCATTATTGAAATCTATGGTCAATCATTACACATACCCTTGTTGTTTTGCTTTCATTTTTCACTCTTGCCCTTACTTTCCACTCTATACTACTTGCAAAACAACCTCTCCTCTACCCTTAGCATGAGTTGATATGTATCCTTCATAAAATCAATTAGAAACAAACTTATCTAATCTTGGATTGCAATATGTAAACCATTCAAATAAGAATATACCTTTTCTACATCATCTTTAAGATGACCTACATGAAAACTAAGGTAATCAAACTCCTTGACGTATTTCTTCATAGATAACTCTCATTGTACACAAGTTATTGAACTTATTGAATAAGTACAAATTGTAATTGGTGGGTAATATTAACCTTCAATTTTATCACCATTTGATCCTAATTAGAGATCTTCAACTTGTTCCTCCTAAACTAGTATGTTTACACATACTCCCTACACAATGCAATCTATCCCTTCAACTTGGTGATACAATACTTGACTCTCTTAGGGTCTTCCATAGAATCAAATAAAAAATACCTCTCAATACCGTTGATCTAATCTAGTAGATCTTTAGGATTCAAACTTCTTGAATGACAAGGGAGATCATTTTTTTTCTTACTTCTTGTGCTCACCAATTACACATAAAGTTTATCCTCTTGACTTAGTTCATCATCATAACTTGAAGGATCTTTGGTGTGTGGTTTATAATTTGGTCTCTCATCATCATCAACATATTCACCTATTATCATTCCTCCCCTTTGTGCAATCTTAAGGGCCTCAAGATTTGTTTGTACTCAACATATCAACCAATTCATTATCATGTTATCCTCTTTGATTCTTGCCTCTTCTTATGTGATCCATTTCCCTCTATGGAACATTTGTAATGTGACAACACATAATAATTTATCTATAGGGTTACCACTCACCCTTCAATGACCTATAAACTAGGCTTTGATACCATTTGATGAAGTCATAGATAAAGGGTCTAATGAAAGATAATATATTCATGCAACACAAATACATAATTTGAAGACCTAATGTAAGAGTACACAACAAAAGCTTAATTCTTAAGAAAGGAATGAATAATAAGATGGTGTAGAATATCATATTATATATATTTCATATGACATAAGTTATAACTAATCCATATATCAAAATGAGTATATGCCAATGGTTACAGTCTTTTACAATGTATGATCTTAATTGTGCTCCATCTCTCCTTTGGTTGCATTGCTACAATTGATTTTTCACCCTTTTATAGGGATACTTAATATAAAATGTTTGCGTTGATGAAAGCATGATAGTGCAAAATTCCATAGGACCAATGTTTAATTAGGAAACTTTATAATTTAGCATAAAATTCAAATACATTGGCACAAAATCTAAATGAGGCCCTTTTTTCAATAAGAACATGCCACAACTTATATATATATAAGGACACATGGGCATGCGCAAGGTCCCTTTTATATACTTTTATTATCTTATTGAAGCTTCAACACTATGGCACCACACAAAAGGATGCTTGGTTATAGTTTTGTGTAAACAACTAGAAGGCTACAACTAGAAAATGGATTTGCACTAAGACTACAAAATATATGAAAATAAGAAACCTGCAAAAAAGTATGAAAGAATTTTTTTTGTGGTGATGCAAGATTGTATGAGCTTTGAGATGCTTCTACATCATGATGGGTCAACCTACTAAATATAGTATATAACTCCCAATCTCATCAATTTCATCCACCAAACTTGGGTGCTCTATTTTAAACTATTCAAACTTCTTACAAGATGCTCTTATAGGTCATATTTATATGCCATAATATAATTTCCAAGTGGTATAGTGATGTAGTCATGACAAAGGGGTCTTACTAGATTGCCCAGTCATGTAGCCAAAACATACACGGTGCACAAAAGAACACATTTATCATAAAATAAACAATTTATTCATGTGCAAGAATACATTCATCTATAGTACCTTCATTGGCCTTAGCTCTCAAGCCTTACGACTTCAAAAACATGAACCCAACAATATTTCTCTAGCTTTTGCTAATTTTGTCTAACCTTAACCCTCTTACATTGTGGATACTTCTCTAAGAAGTTCCCTTCAAAAGGCCCCACGAAAAATATCCTCAAAATGAGATCAAAACCCATACTTATAGTAATTGAAATGGGGAAAGGTCGTCCATCCCACTTCCAAGCATGATGGGACACGTTTCACACCCAAATTCATCCATGAAGTCTATATGCGGGCCATTGTAACCATCTCTTTGGTAATTTTGGTGTCAAATTCGCACTTAAGAGACAATTGCAGAAATCCGAGAGGTATTCACCTTTAAAAAAATTATGCAGGGAATTCGTGTCCATCAAAGCATTGTAGAGATATGTAGGTCAATAGGACGAAATCCATAATGAAGGAAAGCTCCACTTTGAAAAGCATTGTAGGGAAAACAAGTTCAATTGGATATTGCAAAAAGTCGAGGGGTATTTAGGACAGATCCAGACAACTTAATAAGTTTCACAATAAACTTTTCACCTTCATTCATACGGGTAAGTAGGGGTCATGTGGATATAGTGGGGGTTTCGATAGGCATCGAGATGGGTCAATATGCAAGGAGAAGTTCCACCTAAGGTGACCCTGCAAGAGAACGAGGGCCATCACAATAATGGTCATTGAGATGCAAGAACCCAAGGGACAAGTGAACTTGTAGGAAAATGGAAGGTATTAGGATTGTGGGAAATTCAAGGAGGACTGGAAAAACTTGGTTGAGTAGAGAAGTTCAATTGGTGATAGGGTTTGACAAAAGAAAGAAGTCCAAGGGGCTTATCGAGGATCCAATAGGCATTTGGATTAGACTAAAGGTTCCACTTTAGGAAACCTTGTGGGATTTATTTTCGATGACAAGGGGAAATGTGGAGTTTCAATGGGGATCTATATAGGGTTAAAAGTTCCTTAAAGTGTAGATGGAGGTTGAAATTATGTAACTCCATAAGTTGTTCAATTTTTCATTATATCTCCCCAAACTGAAAATATGGATACCCTTTTAACTCTTCTTCAAGATTATATCATCATTTGGCCATGAACACATAATTTTTTTTCAAAATTTGATCTTCTACTCCTACAAACAAAACAACACCAATAAAAATATGGAAAATCTCTTTTTGGTGACACAAGATTGTTCATGGACCCAAATGCTCTTGCATGAGACACATTAAGTAAGAAGTTTGTGAGTATAGCTCAAAAACAGAGTTGAGTAGTAGAGCTAATCTTCCAAGTTGAAGACAACTTGCAATAAACTCCAATATTGTGATAAGTATCCTTAAATTTCTTATTTTACTCTTTTCTTTCAACATCACTTTGCTCCTCACTCCTCTTTCTTCTCATGTGGACCTATGTCCACTATAGAGATCAACCACCTCCTCCAATTGCAATTTTCTCTCCTCTTTTCTCTTGTTGGATTGAACCCACCATAGTATGACCTGCTTCTCCAAATTCTTCTCCATTCAATAATTTTCATCTTCTCACCTTTCTTAGCTTCTCTTCTTCCTCTTGTGATACTTGACCCATTATGCTCCAACCTCTTCTACCAAATGTCTTCTCCTCTCCCTATTTCATCTATGCCATCATATATAGCATCCAAGTATAAATATGTGCTATGGAGATCAAATGTGTCCTTTGTTGCACTCACCTCTCCTTCTTCACTTTCATCTATTCTTAACACTTCATCTACATGTAACTTGACATCAATATCAATAAAAAAGAAAAGGATTAACTATTAACTCTTCCTTCATTATGTCCTTCTCTGCTACTAGAACAAGTTCTTCTGCTCTTGCAATATCTCCATCCTCTATCTTTATACCTTCAACAAGGCATATTTTAGCTACCTTCTCTTTCCTTCTTTCTTCATTCTTTGACATGAGGATCTCTCCATCAATGTCATCATCGTGACACTCTAATGTCCCTTCCTTTCCTACTACACATAAAGTAATGCCAACATCACCATGGGATTCATCTTCTCCCATCTGCCCTTTCTTGATCACTTCCTTACACTCATCCAACATTTCTTCTCCTTCGAAGAATCTCTCTATACTTTCAACAAGGAGTCTTTTCAATCTTCACCAACTTCTTCATCAAACATGGGAATCTATACATCCATTTTATAAACCTTTTCTTTATTTTCTCTATTTTATTCACTTTTTTGCTACTTCTATGTCAGTGTATCCTTATTCTCATTATCCTCCTTCATGAGTATTTCCTCTTTCCTCACTCACACAAAATATGCTTTATTTATTTCTTATTCACTATCCTCTTGCTTGAGAATTTCTTGTTCTCCTACTCTTCAATTGCATTCCCTACAACCAAATCATCATTATCTAAAACATGGGTTTCAGGCCAACCCATATCTTCTTCTCTTCTATTGCTTCTTCTCTTTTCTTGTCTTCTTTCATCTACCCAGGTGCGGGATTCTCCCACATGTTTCTCTTCCCTTTCCCTTTCTATATGAGGGATATAACATTTCTTTTCTTCATTTCTTGCATTATCCTCTTTCAAGAGGATTTTCTTCTTTTCAAATATCTTTACTTCATGAGAGACACCCAACTCTTCTCCCTCTTCAGGATAGCAATCTATCCTTCCTTTATTCCTTTCAACATCATACCTTTCATTTTCTATCAAGCTAATTTTATTTAACCTTTTATCATATTTTCTTACTACAACCTTCCCTCTACTTTGAGTAATTTCTAATGCATCCATTTTTCTTGGATTCTTTTCAACTGTTCAAAAATAACTCCATACCTTCTTTCTTGATGTTCTTCTAAAAATAAGATTCTTATAAGTCTTCTCATGACTCTTCTCATCCTCTTTCTTGAAGACATCTATCTTTTCATCTATAATTTCTTCAAAGATACACATCCTCCATAATTACAAGTTTGACTTGTAGCAATCTTTTCCACTCTAAGGTATCAACCCTTTGTAGTTACAAGACTCTACTTGAAACCAAAAAATATTCACAAATCTATAGTATTTTGTAAACCCTCCAGGGATTCATAAACCCCTTTAAAGTTACAAGATCCTACTTGGAACAGTTTCTCCAGTCTCTAGTGTATTAACCCTCTATAGTTACATAATTCTCTTTACAACAAATCTCTCACAATATTCTAACAAAACTTCTTAAAACAAACATACCATATCAACTTCTTGTGCCTCAAATTCTACCCTCTAGAGTTACAAAATATCCTCTTCTACAACAAATATTTTAGGTTTTCTTGAGACAACTTCTATGTCTAACCTCTTCATGTGAGCTTTTTCTACTACCCACTTCATTCTTCTTTTTGCAACTTCTTTCTTTAGTAAGCCTTTATTTTGGCATCTCAACTCTATTTCAAGAAAAAAATTATTTCGTAATCTCAACTTCTATGATCCACACACACCCACTTACAAGTATAACACCTAACATTTAGAGCTTATGCCCTCTATAGCTATAGGTTTCTCTCACACTTGCAACAAAACCCTTGCTCATACATATACCCTCTACCCAACTTAAACCTCTATTGGAGGACAACCCACTATTTTACTCTTTTTGCAACAAACTCACATACACACACACTTACCTATCCTCTATCGAACAAGAACCGTAGAAGATGCACCTCTTCACTTCCTTTACCCACTTCCACCATGGAGGATGTCCTTGTACCTTCTATCCAACTTTAATTCCTATTGGAGGACAACAAACAGGATTTGATACCAAATGATGCAGTCATGACCAAGGGTCTTACCAAATTGCCCAATCATGCACCCAAAACATACATAATTCATAAAAGAACACAGTTATTAGAAAAAAACACTTTATTCATGTGCATGAATACATTCATTTAAAGTGCCTTCATTGACCTTGGCTCTCAAGCCTTATAACTATTGGGATTAAGGTGTCTCAACCTTTGAGTCTACCATACTTTTGGGATAAATATTTATGAAAATATTGATATATCCTAAGTTGCCAACTATAATAGTTGTCATAACACTTTGTGGGATTCGTCAAGAAGAGATATATCCTACATGCAAGGTGTGAAGCTCAACAAAGTGCCACTTGTCACTATGACACTTATTTGAAGCATTGTTGCTTATGCCTACGTCATAGAGGTGTGTCATAGTGGCACTGGTCACTCGGGCGCTCATTTGGAGAGAGGAGTTTGTAAAAAAATTTAGAGTTGCATGGAGGTGACATGTGTCAAGGCATTTTGAGTTAACTATGGCGTGTACCTACTTTTGTGGAAGTTAGCGCCCACTTTGAAAAGTCAAGATTGAAAGTTTCTATTTGTAAGGGAGTTGTGCATGGATGCAGTTTCTATTCCCAGTTGAGTCAACTTGGAATGTGGACGCCTAGATTTTTGACAAGTGTTTTTTTGCATGTGCATGTTGCATGTTGTTGCATGTAGTGCCTTTCTTGTTGCATTTTCATGCATGGGTGTAGGTTTAAGGAAACTTCTATCTTGGGCACTATATACTCTATAAATACAAGTGTTTTGCCAGAGGAGATAAGAGAGAGTTTTTTGTTTTGCAGAGGTTATGCTACCAAATTTTCTCTAGAAGAGCAAGATGTAATCTCCAAGTTTAGGTTGTGAGCTTGCAAGGGTATTGTAACAATGTTATTACAAATAGATACATTGGTTCAAGCCTACATGAGCATAGAATCTTTAATTGTATTGTAATTGGTTTTGTTTTTGATAATACAATTGATCTATGATGTTGGAGTATGGGGTTTTTTACTCAAAAGGGTTTTCCACATGTATATCTATGTTCTTTCTCTTTTGTGTATTGTTCTATTCTTTAATTGTTATTTTACATGCTGTTATGCTATTGAAATATTAATGGATCTAAAAACTACATTTTTCCCTTAAGGGTTAATGTGATGGAAATTAAATTGTGTTTGTTTATGCTTTAAGACATAGTTGTATGTGTGTGTATCACAGAAAACAAAAGATACTAGTGGCATATTTTGGTTCTCGGATGGATTTTTGGGATCTTCATTTCCCTTCAATAACTTCACAAACATTAACCCAACAAGTTTTTTCTAGCTTCTACTAATTTTTTCTGACCCTAACCCTCTGACATTGTGGAGACCTCTCAAAAGTTCCCTCTAAAAGGCCTCACAAAAAAGCTCCTCAAAATGAGTTCAAAATCCATACTTATAGCACTTGAGATGGATAAAAGTTGGTTATCCCATGTCTAATCATGATGGGACACATGTCACACCAAAATTCATTCATGAAGTCTGTGTGTAGGTCATTATAACTATTGCTTTGGTGTTTTTGGCATCAAATTTGCACTTAGTTGACAATTGCAAAAATTTAAGAAAAAGAGGGCCATATGAATACAGGGAATTGATGGTCATTGAGTTGCAAGAACTTGAGGAGCAAGTGAACTTGTGGGAAAATGAAAGGCATTAGGATTTGAGAAACTAAGGGGGAACCAGATAAATCTAGTTGAGTGGAGAAGTTTCACAAGATATGAGGTTCAACAAAAGAAAGAAGTCCAAGGGGCTTAGCGGGGATCCAATAAGCATCCATATGAGAATAAAGGTTCTACTTTAGGAGACCTTGTAGGATTTTGGATGACAAGGGAAAATGCGAGGATTCAAGGGGGATCTAGATAGGGTCAAAAGTTCCTTAAAGTGTAGATGTAGGCTGAAATTTCACAACTCCATAAGTTGTTTAAGTTTCATTAGATCTTCCCCAAACTACAAATATGGATACCCTTTTAGCTCTTCTTTAATTTGATATCATCAATTGACCATGAACACATAGAAATTCTTTGAAATTTGATCTTCTACTCTTGTAAACAAAACAACACCAACATAAAATAGGGAAGCTCTCTTTTTGGTGACACAAGATTGTTCATGGACATTCGATGCTTCCACATCATATAGTGTGCCATCCCAAATAATCTCAAGATTCCTCTCAAGTGGGATGTCCTTTCCATATGACCCCATATTTACATCACACTACAATGTGAATTAAATACAATATTTTCCCAAACTTGCAAGGTCTACAACACCCAATCCTAACATTAATTTTCAATTAAAATTAAATTCTATTGTTTTTAGAATCTTAAAGTCCTCTAGTATACATTAAAGCATACCATTCCTAAAGACTTAGCTTTCCCAAGAGTATTATCCCTATCTAGAAAAATCTTTGTAAACAACTTAAGAGATTTTTCTTCTAGATGGGTTCAAGGAAAATAATAAGTGGACATAGACACGCAAGATCTCATGAAACTTAAAATTGTACAAAGATACTTTGTTTTTGCATAAGTGTTTCTTCTTATGTGATTTAAGAAAAATCAAAGTCCCAATTATCTAAGTAAAGTGTATTTTCATTAATTGTTAAATTAATTGTTGCATTTCTAGAGAACAAGTCAATTTTTTTATGTGTTTCTAGAAAAATAAAAAAAATCAAGAAGACATAATTAGTTTTTTATTAAGAAACTAAAATAGATTTTGAAGGGGCCTTGAAACCATTTACATAAAGCACAAAAACAAAAAATCATAGCCAAAACATAACAAAATGTTCACAACCATGAACCCCAACTAAACAACCAACAACATAGACAACCTAAACCACAAAAAATAGAAAGAAGAAAGAAAGAAAATACCCCTTTCACATCTACTTGAGAAGACATAGTTGAATTAGTTTAATTGAATGCATTTATTTATAAAAAATCATAAAAAAAGTATTACTTATAATTATTTGTTATTTTCAACTAGATTGAATTATATTTATTTATTTATTTTGTACAAGTAGCATGGTTGTATCCTATTATATTTTTAGAGGATTTTTGTAGATTGATTGATTGATTGATTTCATGCATTTATTATCTAAACAATAAATAAATAAAAAAATTGAAACACAAAAGCATTCATTGGACATTTTCAACATCCAACATATCAACTTTCAACATATTCCACACGTTCAATGTCTTCAACATTTCAACATAAAATTCAACATTGTTAACACATTTAACACATCCAAAACATTCAACTTTTTAATTCATCCAATACACATCCTTTGACATCAAACTATTCACATAGTGTAAAATCCACATAACTATTATGCTCTAAAGTGACCTAGGATAGAGTGAGAGTAATTGGATATTAGTAGTAGTTTGCAACTAATATTTCAATCAAACCCCTTTCTACCTCTCACAACCAACCAACTTTGCTCTCTTGAGCAACAAGAGCAAATCGCTAGAAGGGAACAAGTTTGAGCAGGGATAGCCAACTTTGGTGAAGGTGACATTGACATGGTCCTCCACTTGATCTTGTACTACCATAGCATCATTAACCATATCCACTATTCCAACAAAATAAAAATTAGCACCAACCACATCAATGAATGCCAACACATCATCCACTTAGCAACTTTACATGACATGACATCAACAAGTCATACATGTGTCATTTTTTTCTACATACAATATTGTTGACTCTATAAAAAGCATTTGAGTAAGGGAGAATCCATCTACCTAGCAAGCTCCTAAATGGTGTAATAGACACCACCTCTTTTCAAACATGTTGCAAATTAAAGATATGTGATATTTTTGTAATCCATTTTAATGAATGAGAATGCTTCTAGTAAAAAACTATGTAATGAGATCTCCCCTTGGACTTGGATTTGTCACACTTCTTATTCTTCTTTCCTTTTTCCTCAAGTCTTCCATGAACATTTAGGGCCTCCTTGGCAGCGATGGATACCTTCCTCTTCATCTCTTCATAAAGCAAAGAACCCACCACATCTTCAGTCTTCAATATAACAAAAGTACTCCTAATAACCATAACAAGAGAATCCCATGAATTAGGTAAAGAACAAAGCAAGATCTGACATTTCTCTTCCTCATCCATTTTGGCATCAACTGATGCCAATTGAGCCACCAACATATTGAATGCTTCTAGGTGGTTTGTTATTCGTTTGCCCTCTTCCATTCTCAAGGAATACAACTTCTTCCTCAAGAAAATATTGTTCATTAAAGATTTGGCCTGATACATCTCACCAAGCTTATTCCATAGTTTTTGTGCAAAGGTCTCTTCATGGACATTAATCAAAATAGAGTTTTCCAAGCATAATCTAATTAGACCTTTGTCTTTACAATCCATAACATCATGTTGAGCAACTTGAGTAGGATCTGCAGGCCTTGAAACATTCTCATCAACAATATCCCACAGATCTCGATCTATTAACAAATCCTCCACCTTTAACTTCCACATCTCAAAATTATTTCCAGAAAATTTATCCACCTTTATCTCCCTGATGAACTTGCCATCTGAAAATTCATGCAACAAGATCACAAAGTGTCTTCTGCACAAGCTCCCACTCAAATATGGATTAGTTCAAAAAATCCAACAATCCACAACTGAAACCAAAGGTGATCAAGCTTTGATACCACTTGTAAGGAAGCTAAGGTAACAAAACAACTTCCTACAATAACCTTGAGAGGAGAATAATGCAAAACTTTTATAGATCTTTAATAGTTACAAAACTTAAACAAAAATAAACACAAGTATCATGCATACCACAACACAATAATTTACGTGGGGAAAACCCTTTCGGGAGAAAAACCTCACACTCCAAAAGCCACCCAATATATTATTTAGAAATCAAAAGACTACAATATACTTGTAGAGCAAGTTTCTCACACGAGTATCGCCACTAGAAATCAAGAGACACCACAATCGCTATCAGACTCTCATAATACACCACTATCTACATACATCCCACTTTCTTATAACAAGCTTTTTGGAACCTTCTAGAATTAGAGTTACAAGGTCATTTTTCGTTTCACGTGTTAACAAAAAAACTTAGAATTAAGTATCATTGATTTATTTTATTTTATTACATACATTTATTCCAATGTCATTTTTAATCCCAACTCATTATCTAAAATAAATTTAAGATATTTGCATTACTTATTTATTTATCCTAAATATTTAGAAAAAAAAAAATTATTTTATTTTTAACATTAAATAACACATCTGATTTTAAAACAACTTTTATTTTAAATTTTAAAGATAATTAATTAAGGAGTGTGACATTAGATTTGATTTCTCCTCTACATCAAGAGTCTCTTTCCTTTCACAAAACTTAATATTCATACATCATTATTTAAATGTTTATAATTATTCTACATTAATTATAGCACAACACAAGATAGTATAATAACAAAAGTTATTGCATTTTTTGAGAAAACAATTCTAACAACGAAAACATGTTTAGAATTGTTTTTTCAAAAAATGCAATATCCTTTGCTATTAAGATAATTAAAATATCTGCCTGTGAATGATTATAGCTCCGGTCAATTCAAAGCCAATTCTGCCACCCACTGTACAGTACTCTGTATATATATATTATATATACATTTTTAAAATGGACTGGCAAGAGGCCAAATCACTGTATTCTATCTAAAGTAGGCATATTTCATTCGACCTCCCTTTGACAACACAAAAACCTATCAAATAATAAAAAGAAATAAAAAGGAAACTAAGAGAGGTGTTTGATGCATGATCAGAAGCCACTCCCATGGTTTGTCCTTTTCATCTGTTTACAACGTGGCACTCATACCTCGGGATTCCACAAGATGTTTTATTTTGCTTATCTGGACTAATTTTTGTAGGTTTGTCCACACAATTGTACAATCCAACCGACTCTTTTTCTCCCCTGTTCATATATCCCCACCCACGTTGATTTTGTAGAGATTTTTTGTAGTACAACTCCAAACGAAACCCATCAAGCAAGAACCAGGTGAACTGCACCAGTATATTCCTCCCATTATGTATATATGTCATTGGGTGGTATATACACAACTTTGACCCACAACAGGATCACAGCAGACTTCATGTGTATAAGTTCAGCGCGACCCAGATTTTCTAAATCCCAATGGTGGTAGTTTTGTAAGGCTCAATGGTTGTAGTTTTTTTGAGCACCAATGGTGGTAGTTATTTTTTTTAAGGTCTATTGATGGTAGATTTATTTCTAAGGCCTAACGGTGGTAACTTTTTAAGGCTTATGGTGTTGATGTTATGGTGAAGTTGCATTGAGGCCTGAGAATGAGCAAGACGACTTAGCTTAGTAGGAGGGGACTCGGTGGAGGAAAGCCCAATGAAAGAATCCAGCTCACAGGAAGCTCAGTCCCAGTTAGTGGGGCAGAATCATCAGTTGAAGCCCAGGTCAAGTGCAATTGAGAAAGAGAAGACCAAGTTAAGAGAAAGACACAGGAGATCTATTACTACTAAGATTTTCAATGGTTTGAGAAAGTATGGGGGCTATAACCTTCCTCCTAGGGCTGATATCAATGATGTATTGAGGGCTCTGGCAGGTGAAGCAGGGTGGATTGTTGAGCCTGATGGGACAACTTATAGGGCACAGGTAAGAGATCCCTGGTTTTAGTTTTACCTCTTCTTTTTTTGGTACATGAATGAATGACTTTGATTTTGATTTATCGAAGATTGCATACAGTTCATAGCTTGAATAATATAAGATAATGATGTGTAGTGCGATCGTGTGCAAATGTGGCTTATGGGCTCATTGTTGTAGATTGAATGTTTTTGGCTCAGAGTCGATATGGTGTGGATAGAATGATATGAGTAATATGGGTTACAGGTTTGTAGTCGATAGTATGATTATTGTGATATGGGTATAATTTTTTTATTGGATAGTATGATTTGTGTGAAATAGGTTGCAGGTTTGTGGCTTGATATGATGAATGAACATGCTTGGGTTTGACTTTTATTTGTGTTAATGTTTTTTTGGGTTCATGGTTACAGGATATTGAATGCATAGATTTGATTGTAATTTGTAAGCGAAAGGTTGAGTCACAGTTTGAACTCTGAAAGATACAAGTCAATGGTCTTGCACCGTCATTTTGTATGCTAATGTCGCTTGTGGTTCTATTTTTGTAGGATAAGTAGTTTTGGCTCAGACTTGATGTGCATTTAATGGTATTCGTGGCCTAAATGATTATACACGGAGTCTTGGCATGATTTAGTCTTAATGAGGGCTGTGGGTTCATGGTTTTGACTCATGTGTAATGTGGGTTTTAACTAATGAGTAATGCAGGCCTAAAAAAATTGAGCATGTTCTGTGTAATGTGCGTTGCAGTTTTATGGTTGTGTGACAAATGAATATTACGTTCTTCACTTTGTTTTATGTGATGTGGACTGTGGGTTCATGTGACACATGAATATTATTGGACTTCATTTTGATTTATGTAACGTGGGCTGTGCTTTCATGGCTGTAGGTTGAGGGAATGCAATTTTTTGTACGTAAATAAATGGCTTTGGCTGTGATTTAATGGAGATTGCATGCAGTTCTCCTCTTGAATAATATAACCGAGTGGCCTCAACTGTGATTTTAGCAAATGTGGCTTATGGGTTTGTGGTTTTATTATGAAAGGCATTTTCTTAGAGCTGGATGCACATATCATGGAATGATTTGGGTAACCTGGTTTCCAAACTTTCAAGTTAACGGTTTTAGGATACATGAAGATGAATGAGAACATATTATTTTGGCTGTTATTTGTGTAAGTTGGATGTTGAGTATATGGTACTAGAATGGATGAACGAATGATTTGGCTTGATTCAAAGCTTAGGGTCTCATTATGTGGTCATGTAACTAGTGAATGCACTGTTTTCCTTTGATTTGGACATTGTAAATTAGTGGCTTTACAATTGAAGGATGAATGTAAAGCACGTTTTTAACTTTAATGTTGTATGGTCATGGTTATTGCATGGATGAACAAATGCTTTAGGTTAATTTGGTTTGTAGTCATATAATGTGTTATTAGACGTTTACAAGTTGATTGATATCAACAGGCTTTCTGAATAGGTAATATGAATAGAATCAGGAGTTAATCGAAGTTCTAGGTTATTTTGTGTACTATCGTAGAATTAGTAGAAGCATTGACTGTGGTTTATTTGTTCCTGAAACCCTATTATTTTAGGGTTAGAGAAGGAAGAAGATTGATTCACTAGGGTAGAGTCATAGAGCCGGTCACTAGATGATTTTGCTATGATTTGTAAGTCTGCAGACAGTAAGCTTTCTTGGTGTCCCGAGAGCTACAGAAACCTTGTTTCTTGTGTATGTTTGGGGATTAGATGTATGAATGATTATGACTGCATTTTATGGTCAAAATAATGAAGTTCAAGTCAATTTTGTGAAAAAGTTTTGATTCTTTGGGTATGATTTACTCACTAATTGTATTGATTCACGTATGCTCATTGTTTTTCTTGAGGTATTCATTGAGTGACAGAAAGGTTTTTTAATCATTTGATGTTACGAATCAATGTGGCATGTGCTTTTATGTTTGAGTGCTTGACTATTGTTTACACTTGAGGAGATTTATTGTCTCTTTTGTTTACATTCAGATTCCAAAGGCTTTGCTGTAGATTATTTACCTATATCTATATGCATGGTTTTCACTTTTCTGTGTAGACATATCGTCTGATACATTCTTCGATTTTGGTTTATGGTGTTGTGAGGTGTGAACTATTTGGTTTTACAGTGGAGGAATAAGCGAATGGTTTGTTTTTTTCTGGTTTGCACTCAGAGGCAAAGTATTTTGGTTGCTTCTATTTTTGAAAGAAATTGCTAGATAGTTTGGGGTATGATGTGCTCTAAAAGAAAAAGTTGGAGCTTGAAAAATTTATGCTCATTTTTGTGGTTGAGCTTTCCTCGGGGACAAAATGTGGGATTTTGTGCTTCTCAAGAAATTGTTTTGGTATTGCATGTTGGTCTTGTCGGCAAATTTAACACTTCTTCTGAATGGGGCTTTAAAAGGTTTTGTAGTTTTATTTGTTATTGTTGAAGCTGATTTAGAGTTTCGCCTCTTATTTGAGCCCTAAAATGGGGTGCCTCTAGAGTTTGTCTTGGATATGTATAATTGGATCTTTAGTCGGAATCCCCAATAAATATGGGTTATTTTATTTCGTGCTTAAGAAAGAATTAGAATGGTTTTGGCATTTATGATTCCATACTTGAATGATGGGTTCCTTATTTCATGCTTAGGAGATGAATGAATTATTGATTTGCTTCTAAATGGACACACATGAAGTATATTGCAAGGTTCCTAAGTTGTGTGCAAGGCAGGATGAGTACTGTTTTGATTCATTTTATGTTTTATATGGCATATGAAATAATAGATTTTTTTGCATGTTATATATATTATACTAATTTGGATTCACATTTTTTGTTCAGGGAATGCCCCAGGTTTCAGGTAATCACAGCATTTCTCCAATGCGGCAGAATGCAGTCGTGAAAGCTTCGTTGACACCCTCAAGCAGCTTTGGAGCGGGTAGCATGGGAGGCTTCAATTGCTCAATTCCTGGAATGATTACTGATAATATTGATGTGAGAGGTGGGGACTGTTCAACTACGGCTTCACCTCGTCATATGGGAATACAACAGCTTTCAAACAACTCATCTCTTTCTCTCCTGCCAAGCTCAGCTCTTTCCTCTCCATTTGCTTCTCCTGCCTCCAGCGAAGGAGGGCAAGGTCAGTTGGCTACCAATTTCATTCCTGGAATGTCATGTGGTTATCTTCCCATGGGTGGAAGAGAAAGAGATTTGTCTTTGATGAAAGATGATGTTACTACTGCTTATTTCAGTGCTGATACACTTGAAGCTAGGGGTTATCTACCCATGGGTGGAAGAGAAAGAGATTTGTCTTTGATGAAAGATGATGTTACTACTGCTTATTTCACTGCTGATACACTTGAAGCTAGGGAATTTATGACAAGCAGGGATACAATTGAATCTAAGGAGCTTATAACAAACAGGGCTAATGTTATCCCTAATTCTAACCTTTTTAATTATGCTAATCTATCTGGGGTAAGGTATGGGATGAGAGGTGTGTTGCCTTCTGTTATGATGCTTTCTCCACAGCATCCTTTCCTCCAGGAAGCCCGAGCCTCAAATCAGAATACACCCATTGGTTCACCCCAGCGGCATGGAGGAATTGGTTGATCTAGTTTATTCCTGTAAAATCTGACTTTTTTGACAATATCAAGTAGTCCCCTCAACTGTGCATTTTGCAATTGAACAAAATGGTCTGGTCTGACTTTCTTAATATCCTTAACAATTTTTTCATAGAATATGCTCTGATTTCTTTGTCAGTGTATCCTGGGGTAGTTATGGTGTGAGAGAGCAAATTACCTGGCTATTCCTGCCAGGTTTGGGGGGCCTAGAAGTGCCTTTTACCGTTTTGATTTTTTGATTGTACTTTAAGCTCACTATATGGTATACAGTCTACCTTTCCCCCTTTATATGAAGTTCTTAATGGAAAGCTAACAAGTTCCTACAAATTCCGGGGCTGGATTGTCTAAGCTCTTGCCAAATGGTTCCAAAAATGTTTGAGATGGAAGATGAGATTGAATCACTACTAATGCATTATATTACCATAGAGGCAAGAGCTTAACATGTTCTAACTTCTATAAACAAATTGTCAGTTTGAAGAATGGAACAATATATTTCAAATATAAATGCTATTTCAGAATTCCGAGAAATTGCAGTCTTTTTTCTCTGTTCCCATTATCTCAGTTCCCGGTTGCAAAAAGATTTATTTCAAGAAACTACCTTTCTAATTCTTATTCATTCGTCACATTTTTAAAGTCTTAGGTTGTCTTTTTCTTATCTTGTTCCCTACGTAGTTATTAATTCAAATAATTTCAAATGTCTTGCCAATCTAATGAAGCATACATGCAAAGGCCATTTTTGAGGGTGCCTTGATATATAAATGAATAAGGCATTCAATCATCGAAGCAGGAAACATGACTTACAGATGAGAATGCATTTGAAATGTGGTCTCTCCATGGAAACGTAGCAGTTCAAGCATGTTGGACATCATGCCTGTAAAACCCTTGCGTGTCAGGAAATTATATGAAAGGAGGAACGTAAATTCTGTATTTTCTTTTGTAATGTTCTGAATGATCTTATTCTTTTATTATTTGTTTCGAGATGATGGATTATGGAATATGATCCGAAATATTGGGTAAAAAAATTCGAGACAGTCAAATTCTTAAATATCCTTAAACACCGTTATTCAACATCATGAACTGTGGAAATCTAAGGTCTTTAATGTCCTGATTGCTAATTCTTCTTTTGAATTCATCCCCTTATTTATTGTTCTAAGCGAGCAACTGAAAATAATATATAGTGACTGACCATAAGCATGTTTGTCTGTGTAAGACTAGAAAAAAAAAGTAACCAAAGTTTAAGAACAATGTTGTGCTTACGCATATGAGAAATAAAACATTGAGAAAAGCCAAATGAGGATATGTTAGATATTTCTTCGAGTACAGTTTTGTATATCAATATCCAATGTAATATTTTGTCATTGTGGATGGATAAAAATTGGTAAAGTGGAGAAAAATGAAAAAACAAATTAGTTTTGTTCTCATATACGTTAAAAGTTGAAATTTTTTATAAAACACAAATTCAAAGTATAAGATGTATAAAAGGACAAACTTTAATCCACTTCAATTATTTGAGATCCAAACAAAGTTTATATTTCACTTTAATATTAAATGTATATTTTACACAATTAACAAGTTGGTAAGATCTTCTCTTAGCAATCCTTCAAAGGTATTTACCACCCGCCTATTTTTGCAAACATAAATCTCACAAAACAAAGTGGGCAATTCTTGTCACTTAGAAATGTGAAGTTCATTTTTGTGAACTTAGAATCTAGACAAGGTCTATTTTTGTAAATGCAAATTCAAATTGGGAGAAATAATAGTCTAATTGTTTGTCAAAGGATGTCAACATCATATCTGATTATGCATTAGTATTTGGAGTGCAAAATGACAATCTTCAATCAGAATCCCACAAGTTGCACACAAAGGTAAGTCAATATTGAAAAGTGTGCTTATATTTTAGTTATTGCCCCAATTAATTAATTGAGATTATTCATTGGTTGTTGTACAATAGCCTTCATTATTTGGAAGGTTTATTTTATTTCCTTTCATTTTGGTGAACCAATCCAATCTTACAACCCCTTATCTTTTGGTCTTGTTTCTTGGTTATAATACATCAACATGCTTAAGCCTTCATAGGAGAACAAGCAATACAAGCCTTAGGAAAAATTTAATAGCATAACCCCTTACAAAATTACATCATACTACATCTCCATCTTGGACACCAATACATAGAAGACACAAATCAAGAAATTAAAAATGGTAAACCATAAACCATAAACCATGGGATAATACCACTCCCAAAATGGAACCCAAATCTCCACAGGGAATCCTAATGCCCAACTCTAATGATGAGTCAAGATGCTAACATTCAATGATTTTGTTGTGTTGTCATTATCCATTGTAACCAACTCACCAACTTTGGTGCTTCATTTTGGCTTCATTATTTGTATTGAAATATGCCTTATAATGTGTCATAATATGTATCATTAAGTTGGTCAAAAATCAAGTCTATTATGTAATTCCCTATAATCACAATCTTACACGCATCATATAATTTGTCATAAAGTAACCCCACATCTTACAATGCCACAATGATGCTACATATTCTTACAACTTCCTACACGCATTACAAAGTATCTACATGTGACCAAAAGTGCCACATCAAATCAAGACACCCTCTTTCTCATATGAGGACAAAATAGTAAAAAAATACTAAAGATAAATAAATATGGGACATTGGGATACAAGGTTGACACCTTTCCCAACATTCCTTCACTTGTTGAATACCTTGCAAGAGAAAAAGTAATCTTCAACAAATTGTAGACTAATTACTAACGACTAAGAGGCCCATAGACTCACTACACCACCTAAACATTTTTGTGCTCATAGGCTTCATCATTGCATATGCAACATTCACCAAAGTTCTAACCTTTTCAAGCATCGCCTTTCCATCTTTCACCATGTCATTAAAAAAAGGTATTGAACATCTATAGGCTTCATTCATGCATTAAAAGTTGGGTTATTTTTCAAATATAATCTCTAACTCCAAATTGCCTCCTTTATAAGCATTAGTTCCTACCATGTAGTTTTCCTCTATAGTAGGAAAGTGACAATATCTTGTCACTTGCTCATCCAACTAATTGCACCACCAAACATGTTAAAACTATAACCATTGGTAGATATTTTGTTGTCCACATCTCCTACCCACTCTAACTCAACAAACCCTAGATCTCCATGTATTGCAGGTACATATAGGCTTTATTACAAGTGCCACCAATCTTGCTTTGTTGCAAGTAACCGTCACTATGCTAGAAATGACCACCATGATGTTACAAGTGACAATGGTAGAAAATAGAATAATTTGCAGTGCCTTACAAAAATTCAAAGACTCTTCTCACTACTAGCTAGTGTTGTTTTCCAGGATGAGCCATAAATTGGTTCAAGACTTCCACTACTTGAGCAATGTTTGGTATTGTGCAAACCATAATATACATCAAACTATTAATTGCATTATCATAAGGAACATGTGACATATCCTCCATCATTGTAGGTGAAGATGAATGCTTCTCAACTAATAAATTAATTCCCATTGAAATAGGGACACATTTGTTTGTGGTATGCCATGCTTAAACATTGTAATATAGACTCAACATACTTATTATATCCTGACTAGTGCTTTTTATTTCTATATTTGATCATTTTCATACCTAATATGAACTTAGCAACCACCAAGTTCTTTATATCAAACTATAATGAGAGTTGAGACTTCAAATCCCCAGTTATCCCCTTCTTGTCACCAAATACCAACATCCTAGACACATGCAAAGTGATAACAATACAATGATCATAATTTTGTTTAAAATATACAAAATTATAAGATTTGAACCTTTGCAAATCCCAAATTCAATACATATGAATCAAAATTTTGGTACCACATTCTAGGAGATTATTTGAGACCACATAAAGATTTCTTCAATCTACAGACCAATTAATCCTTACTTTTTTACCACGGTTCTTCAATTGTGTCATGCAAATTTATTTCTCTAGATTACCATGCAAGAAATTTGTCTTCACATCCATCTACTCAATCTTAATATCAAAAGCCCCTACAATATATAATAATAACTAAATGGATGTTACCAAGTAACAAATGGAGAAAAATATCACTATAATAAATTCCCTCAATCTAGGGATATCCTTTCATAACTACTCATGCTTTGAATTTTTTAACATTGTCATTTGAACCAAATTTCTTCTTGAAGATCCACTAACAACCAATAAGATTTCTCCCTTTCAAAAATTGAACCAAGTCCCAAGTGTCATTCTCTTCAATGCATCCATCTCATTATCTATAGCTAACTTCCAAAAATCACTATAATCTATCTCCATTGCCTTAATGATAATTCAAGGTTCATTTGTATCGGTAATAAAAAATACATCTAAAATTAGGTGGGCTCTACCTCTCTAATTTTCTCTTATGTTGAGTGGATCTCCTCAAAAGATGAGGTGGAGATTCTTCCCCTCCAATCTATTTGAACTCCCTATACAATCCTCCTCATTCTGTCCATCATGAACATGTGTAGTCTCAATATTTAGTTGTAATTGCATTGAAGACTTCATAGTACCATCTAGTTTTTCAACTAGTGAAGGCCTAATATCTCTTAAGATCACATTCTAACTATACAATGCCTTCCTAATAATAGAATCCCACATCTTATACATTTTCACCTTGTTGTTGAAGCCAATTAAGATACACTTCACTACATTACAATCTAAATTTTTTGCTTCTCCTTAAACACATGAGCATATGCGTTACAAATAAAAACACAAGTTTCCCTATATAAACCCCCATAGGGGTTTTATGCACAAGTTTTGATGCAAGATAAATGTTAACCTAGTAACATGTGGTGCCACCACATCTACCTAGAAAAATTGTTCCAAACTAATCCCACTAAGCATACTCCTATCCTTCTTCACCAATGACATGTTCATCCTCTCTACAAATTCATTTTTTTGAGGGATGTATGGAGTTGTCTTTGATGAGGCCTACTATTAGTTAGTTTTTTGTTATTTCAATACATGCTTTTAGACATCTCCATATACTTATTTCCTATATATCCCTGAAACTTTACTATCTTTTATTATCATTATGTAAACTTGGACCTGGTTTAAAGTCTATGGAAATATGATTATGATATGATAGTTATTGTATAGTTAATATGTGGATATGTATGAAATACAATGATTTTTTTTGTTTTAAGTTATGGTTATTAGTATTTTGTAGATGTTGTGTGAATTAACTCTTTGTAGCCAAGGAGCCCAAGCCAATAGACTGTAGCTCACAACAATTGGGAGGCACGACCTATAGCTAAAGGGAGTTTTAGTAGCAATGCAGGGAAAGTTAGAAGAACACAACAACTACATAGTTGGAGGTGTGTACTTGTCAGGATTGTTGTGAAACATCACATCATTTAATAAGACTACTAGAGGAGAATAATTTTACTACAACTGGGAGTCTAACGTGACTATTTCTACAGTCCATGTTTCAAGTTTAAAATTGTTATAGAAAAGTTACAATCCTATTTAGTTCTTCTTCCTTTTTAGTTGTGTTTTGATTACTTAGACTTTATCACGCTCTATTTCATAGGGAGTGGTGGTTTATGATTATATTGTTGTTTTGAGTCCTTATTCTAATAATACTCCCTCACACTTATATGAATGGTTCAATGGTTGAGCTAGTTAGTTAGTTGGAATAGAGAATATAGTAGATAGATTTGTTCAATTAGTTTTTGTTTTTACACATATATTGTTTTGTTTCTCAATCATGATCTTATGAATAAGATATTCCAAAAGAATTGCTCTATTTCATAGGGAGTGGTGATTTATGATTAGATTTTTGTTTTGAGTCCTTGTTCTAATAAGACTCCCTCACACTTATATGAATGGTTCAATGGTTGAGTTAGTTAGTTGGAATAGAGAATATAGTAGATAGATTTGTTTAGTTAGTTTTTTTTTTTTACACATATTGTTTTGATTCTCAATCATGATCTTATGAATAAGATATTTCAAAAGAATCTTTTTGGATTGTGTATCTTGAGTTATGCAATGAGATCTTTTCAGTTGTTATGTTAAATTAGTTTGAAGAGCTAGATTTTAGTTCACTTTGTGGAGACAGTCACTTGAGCAAGGGCCACTCAAAGTAATTGTTCCCTGCTTTATTTTTATACATTTATATATGTTGCAATAGTTAGTTTCATAATTATGTTTGTCTTAATTAGATTCTTCATGTGGTGAATGCGAATAGATCTTGCCTTGTATACATGCTTTAATTGTTTCCATGTATTGTTCTTTGGAGTTAGTCAATTTGGTTGAGTTATAAAGTATTGGTTAATTACAGAATTCATTTCTTGACAGTGAACTAGTCACAGTCTTTAGCTGTAAGTACCCATAGTAATAACTTCAGCATTACCTCTTTTCACTACTATGTAATTTATGATTTCCACTATGTGTAAACACCTATGCTAGGCTGATATAGGTAGTGAAGAGTCTTTGAATGCACATACAGTGCCAACATCATCAAAAGCTTACATTAGACCTGGTTGTTAAATTAAATGAAGGTCTTTCAAGGGTTTAGTGGACTGTTTAGTAGGAACCCCTCTAAATTGTGTGTTTGACAACAAAGTTTCCTGAACATTAGTAGGCCTCCACATTTTTGGAATCATTGCTAGGGCTGGTGCTACTTTCAAAGATTCATTT
Organism: Sequoia sempervirens; assembly: GCA_007258455.2. NCBI lineage: Eukaryota > Viridiplantae > Streptophyta > Pinopsida > Cupressales > Cupressaceae > Sequoia > Sequoia sempervirens. Next base: position 511,685,251 of record VDFB02058242.1, on the reverse strand, counting down.
TTGTTATTTCAAGTTTTCATAGATTAGTATTTTGTTTCTAGTATTAGAACGATTAGGTTTTACTCAATCAATACCAAAATATTTCACTAACATTGTGCAGGAGTCGTTGCTATACAAAGTCACACCTATTGTATGTGAAGACAATGAAATGTCTTGGGAATATTTCTCCCCACATCACATGAAGCTATAGAGGATATTGGTGATTCTAGTGATCAGAGTGAGGGTATTCCTGAAGAAAAACTTTCCCTCTCACCAACATCCTGATCTGTAATTAAGGAGCTACAAATAATTTGCACTTTACTCTCAACTACAGATTGTATCCTGATCCAACAAAATTACATGGTTATGAATCTTAACCGTTGAATTACGAAAAATAAAGTTCACTTATACTTTATCCAGATTCAAGAGACATAAACTAACTATTTAATTATCATAAATAGGAAACTCAAAGAATCAAAATACTAAAAGAATTATGAGATAGAGAAGAAATAGAGAGATCGCGCTTGATAACAGAGTTCGCTCAATTTGAGCTATGTCTCCGGGTCCGCTTCTCAATGTTGGACCGCTTTATTGATATCACCAAGCAAAAGCCTTCTTACAATATCAAGCTCCAAAACAAATCACATAAAACTCCTCACAATCTCTCACTCTCAATTTTACAATTTTTGGCATACAAAAACACCTTGTAAATTCTCCTCCAAACACTCTCCAAAGTTTTCTTACAGAGGCATAAAAATTCCCTCCAACACCTAGTTCTCTCAAAAGCACATGTTTGAAAATCAAACACCTACACCCCCTTTTATACATAAAAAATTGCCTTAATAAGGCTCAACCATCAAAACAAATAAATAACCTTCATCTCCCATTTATAAGCCCTTATGGGTTTTTATGGTTTTTTTAATGAGTTATTTTTTTTTTAGGAGATTTGGATCCCACCAAATCTGATTGGGATCCCACAAAATCTGATCCCACCAAATGGATTTTGTGGAATAAACTTCCACCACTTTATTTTTTTCAAAAATAAAGCATGGTGTATGTGAATTTTGTGAGATTTTTTCCAAATCACCTGCAATTTCCATGTCGCCATCTAGTCAACTGCCAAGTCACATGCTAACATCATCATTTTGACTAAAACTTTGACTTGGTGTAACTTTGGCATACGGTCTCCGTTTTTGACGAAACGAACATCGTTGGAAAGGTCTTGACAAGCTCTTCACGATGATGTTGATTTTGACCACTTTTGTGACAATCAATTTTTTGCCCCTTTTTTTTTCTGGCCCCTTGGTTCACCAGTTTGACCAATCTTTGATCGAGCATAACTCTTGCCTATGACCTCCTTTTGACACAATTCAAGTTGCATCGTGATTGTGTCAGTGAGCTCTACACAATGATGTCAGTTCGAAGAGATTTTGAGACTGTGAGATTTTTTTGAGGTTTTCTGGATCCACTTGGATCATTCCTCCCCGCTGAGAAGCTTTTGGACCTCCAAAAGTCTTGTTTTATATACACTTTGAGCTAGGGAAATGTCGCCCCACTTGCACAGTATCATCTGTCCTTTCTTCTTGGAACCTATACATCTGACTCATCATAACAATAATCAAAACTGCACTGATATTGTTAAGTACATTAGCCATATACACATCCACATTCAGTGTTGCCGCTACCAACCATACACTACTGAAAAGTAGAAGGCTAAATAACAAAACTAAATTTGCGGATGAGAAAAATATTGTACCAACATCATGCTTGTCTTTCATAACTGGAACAACCTTAGAATTAGATATGATTTTATGCAATGACACTTCTTGTGGTACAAACATAAGTGCCAAATTATTGCTCCCATTAACTACCCTTTTCGATTGTCCCATTGTCACAAAAGACTTATCAGTCTTAATTGGATGAGAATGCACAATGTATTCAATTCCTTAAACAAGTGATACTGATTATGTTCCCTGTAGAAGATTGATTTTCTATCATACAAGTACGAGCTACTCAACAATCCCACAGATATCAAGTGGAGCCACATCAAATTCAACCTCATCTATAAACTTAGATGTTATTGCAAATCTTAAATTGCATTGCTTAGTTACTTGCAATCTGTTATCATTGCACACCCAACCTAATGGATAAGGTTTCTTATGTAGCTTTATTTTCAATCCCAATTGTTTAACAACTTCTAAAATTAGATTAACTTGGGACCCACTATCTACCAGGGTATCAATCTTAGTGTTCTTAGAAATCACCCTTATATGAAACAATTCACATCTTTTGTTATCTTCAAGAACAACATGACTTTTAGAAGTAGAAGCACATGAAACATTAGTGGCAAAATCATTTCTAACAAAAGCTTTACCTTTCAAACTCACAACTGTTATCTTTGTTTCGTCATCAGAATCCAATCCAAGATCTTGAATGACAGCTGCAGCCTTTTTCTTTCCTTTACAATCCTTAAACCACTTTGGATTCAATTCTGGATGTAATTTCCAACACTTTGCATCTTCGTGCCCTTTCTTTTGACAATGTGAACAAGTAGGCTTTTCACCTTCCTCTTTCTTCACAGTAGCTGCTTTCCTCTCCTTACCCTTCTTATTTCCTTTGATTGGAGGAACAAATTCCTTCTTTGAACTGAAACTTATGTTCCTTTCACTTGCTTCAATATGGGTTGCTTGTACACACACTTCATCAAAGTTAGATGGATTAAACATTAGGATTGTATGCTTCAAATGTGAATGCAAACCACCTATATACTTTAATAAATTTTCTTGTGTATAAAGAGGAATGCAAGGGTAAGTGCTTTCTTCCTAAACACCTATGTATACTCTTGCACCGTTTGTCCTTTACCCTGTCTTAGATTTTTCCAGTCCATAACAGCTTGTTGCATATAACCCAAAGGATAAAACTATTTCTTTAAAGCTGAAGTAAATTCATGCCAAGATGAAATGATTTTACCATGCGTAGCAAGATCATCCTGAATCTTACTTTCCCACCAAACCAATGCAGTGCCTCAAATTCTAAGAGTAGCTAGCTGGATTTTGGAAGAATCATCCAAGATCTGTTGAACCCTGCAATACACTTCAACTTGTTTGATCCAATTGTCGAGTTTCTCTGCATCCAATTCTCCATTATAGATTGGAAAATAAAATTTAACATCAAGTTTCAACAAAGGTGAATTAGTTTGCATAGGTTGTTTCTTTTTATAAGAGTTAGATGAAGAGGAAGAAGAGGATGAAGAAGATGAAGAGGACAGGGATGGAGGTTCAAGAGGATCACTACCACCTCCTACTCCTTTACCTTTGTCATCTTTCAATGAGGATTCAACTTCCTTCTTTTTGTCCTTGTCTTCCTTTTTCCTCTGTCGCTCTTGCATCTCTTGGAAAAGAACTTCCACCATAGCCTTCATTTCGAGAAATGCTTTCCGGAAAGTTTTCTCATCAAGCTCTGTAGGACTTTGTTTAGCTGCCATCTCTACTCATGGAAAAGTCCTTCGTTTTCCAATCTCTGGGTTCAATTTTGTAAGTGCACCTTCTCCTTGCTTCAATTTCAACCTGGTTAACATTCACCACTAGCAATTTTCTTGTTAAACTGCTCTGATACCAACTTGATATGTAATTAAGGAGCTACAAATAATTTGCACTTTACTCTCAACTATAGATTTTATCCCAATCCAATAGAATTACGTGGTTATGAATCTTAACCGTTGAATTACAATGAATAAAGTTCACTTATACTTTATCCAAATTCAAGAGACATAAACTAGTTATTTAATTATCATAAATAGGAAACTCAAAAAATCAAAATACTGAAAGAATTATGAGACAAAGAAGAGATAGAGAGATCACGCTTGATAACAGAGTTCACTCAAGTTGAGCTATGTCTCCAAGTTGGATCGCTTTATTGATATCACCAAGCAAAAGCCTTCTTACAATATCAAGCTCCAAAAACAAATCACATAAAACTCCTCACAATCTCTCACTCTCAATTTTACAATTTTTGGCATACAAAAACACCTTGTAAATTCTCCTCCAAACACTCTCCAAATTTTTCTTACAAAGGCATAAAAATTCCCTCCAACACCTAGTTCTCTCAAAAGCACATGGTTGAAAATCAAACACCTACACCCCCTTTTATACATAAAAAATTGCCTTAATAAGGCTCAACCATCAAAAAAATTAATAACCTTCATCTCCCATTTATAAGCCCTTATGGGTTTTTATGGTTTTTTTTTTAATTTTTTTTATTAGTTAATCTTTTTGATTTTTAGGAGATCTGGATCCCACCAAATCTGGTTGGGATCCCACAAAATCTTATCCCACCAAATGGATTTTGTGGAATAAACTTCCACCACTTTATTTTTTTCAAAAATAAAGCCTGGTGTACGTGAATTTTGTGAGATTTTTGCCACATCACCTACAATTTCCATGTCACCATCCATTCAACTGCCAAGTCACATGCTGACATCATCATTTTGACTAAAACTTTGACTTGGTGTAACTTTGGCATACTGTCTCCATTTTTGACGAAACAAACACCGTTGGAAAGGTCTTGACAAGCTCTTCGCGGAGATGTTGATTTTGACCACTTTTGTGATAATCAATTTTTTGCCTCCTTTTTTTTTTTTTTAAATTTATTTCTGGCCCCCTAGTTCGCCAGTTTGACCAATATTTGACCAAGCATAACTCTTGCCTACAACCTCCTTTTGACACAATTCAAGTTGCGTTGGGATTGTGTCAGTGAGCTCTACACAATGATGTCAGTTTTGAGAGATTCTAAGACTATGATATTTTTTTGAGGTTTTTTGGATCCACCTGGATCACATCCACTACAAATATAGAGGAGACCTTTTAAACCATGGCTGATGCAATAGTGGATGACCCGCCAGAACATGTCACTTTTGAGTTTCCAATCACCAACCAAGAGAGAAGTTGTTTTGAAGAATATACCTCCTTCAACATTACCTATCTTTTATGGTTTGGTAACTGAGGATCCAGATACCTTATTGTTCGAGTTTGACATCTTGTGTAGGAGTTATGACTACACAACTGATGCACATAGACTCAAGATATTTCCAACAACCTTGAAGGATGCTTCCTTAAGATGGTTTATGGTCTGGGAAGAGATGTTGTTCCAAATTAGGACACTATGAAGATTAAGTTCTTGAAAAAATACTAGGACTATTGTAGAGGGGTTGATAGAAGAAGGTATGACATTTTCATAATGTCCTAGAAAGAAGATAAACCATTAGAGGACTATGTAGAAAGGTTCAAGTTTTTCTTGAAAAAGAATCCATAAAATAGACTTTCAGAAGAATCCCTAAAGTTGGTGTTACTAAGAGGAGTCAATGATGACTGCATGTATGCCCTTAATCTTATTGGGTCAGGAGATGTATCACAATTACCTTTTGAAGAATCTACAAATTTTGTGGAAACTATTCATGAACCTTTACCAAGAGGGCAAGGGGGGAAATAAAATCTTCCATTAGCAAGACATCTAATGGATTCTTAAGAGTGGAATTGAGTAACTTGTTGTCTAACATGAAATAAGATATGATAAGCCATTTGGCTACTCAATTGGAAACTCTACATGTGAAGAAAAAGAAAGAGGGGGCAAAGGAAATCCTCACTGAATATTGCCCTACCTGCAGATAGAGGAAAGCTAATTGTAAGCGCAAAATGGTAGCAAGTATCACAGAGGATAGACCAAGGAAAATGGACTTTTAAGAACTAGAGGGTGAATATGGACAATTTTTTTGTATTGCACAAAGGAGGCTATGGCAACTAAGACAAGGTATGCCTCAAGATCCTTTGAATTTCAATACACCATTTCTAGTTAGCAATCGACACTTCTCTAGTTGGAATCCTCAACCTTGGTAAAACACACAAAAGCAATGGAAAAATATCTAACCAAACTGGAACCAACAACAACAACCCATGTGGCCACCACAAAATTTTCAAGGATCTAACTACAACCCCCAATGGCCACAACAAACCAATGGAAAAATCAATGGAAAAGGGGCCAACAATGGAAAAACCAGAATGTAAATTACTGGAAACCCTTACAGCCACAACAAAAAATAATCATTCCCAATCCAACAAACCCATCATCTTAGCCACCAAGGGCACCTCAATTTCCAGCCCAACCTACACCTAATCCAAATAACAAGACTGGTCAATAGGCCTACACTAACGAGGCTATTCAATACCCAACTTATGGGGTAGAGGTCAGTGATGTCCACCTTAGGTCAGGGAAAACACTGATTGGGACTTCATCCCCACAAATCACTGAGTTGGAAGATGAAGAACCCTTACTGGAAGCCTTGGACAATCCACCTACAAAACCTAAGTCAAATCAGGTGAACCATACCACTTCAAGTCCACAACCTCCATTCCCTAAACGTTTAGCTATTCAAAAACATCAAAAACCAAGCTAAAACTAACCTATTAGGGCAACTTTAGAATGTGCGTATAAAGATACCTCTCAAACAATCCATCAAGGACATTCCCATTTACACAAAAATAGTAGAGAAATTTGTCTTAAAATACCAGGAAGAAAAAGGAAGGTCCCTCATATTGTACATGTCTTTGAGAATCTTGTTGACATCATGTTAGGGAATATCACCATCCCTAAATATACAGACCCTAGAGGTCCAGTTGTGGACATTAAGATAAATGGTACCCTCATCAAAAGCACCTTGATTGACTTGGGGGAAACCATCAATGTGATGACTAAGGAAACAATACAACTATTACAATTAGTAAACCTTAGACTTACACCCACTATTTTACAGTTGGTAGATAGGTCAATGGTGAAACTTGAAGGCATCATTGAGGACTTGGTCATAGCTTTGGATTCATGGGAGTACCTTGCAAATTTTATAGTACTACTGTAGACATCCAAATTTGGACAATTAATTTATCCAAATTTATCATTTGTCATCTAAACATCCTCTTATCCGAGTTAATTAAATAATATTACTATTATTTAATTAATATCCTTAATTCTGCCAAATCCCTAAGGTATTTAATTAATAATTAAATATTAAATACCTTAATCCCCTTTTCATCAAATAAATTAAATAAATATTACATTTATTTAATTCCTCACATGTCATTTTCATCTAATCCTAATCCATTTCCTAATTTCTTCATTAGGGATGTGCACATGCCTAATCCTTGATTAGGATGTGTCACATCCTCCAACTTTTGCAAGTTGGCTTCTAATCCTCAATTATCCTCTAATTACTAATTAATTAAGCCTAATCATTCCCCAAGGAATTTTTAATTCCTTTTTATTCTTCCTAGATTCCCCTCCTTTATATGTGAATTTTTAATTCACATTCCATCCTTCCAAGGCTTCTAGAACCTTGGACTTGTCACAATCTCCACATGTGACCAACCTTGGACTTGTCACAATCTCCACATGTGACCAAGTCCCACCTTTTTGGAGCCCATCTTTTATCTTTTAGACTTTCCTAAGAATGTGAATTTTTAATTCACACTTACCCCAACCACCTTTCCTTTTCCATGTAGATTTTTGAGGAATTCCAAAATTCCTCAAATGTCCCTTTCACTCCCACTTGGGGACAAGAATCCCTTTTTGTGGAAATCTCTCACTCCCCAAGGTGCATGTCCTTTTTCCACCTCATGTACCTTCTTGACAACTCATCTCCATCTCATATCCCCTTGGCCACTTCACCCTCCACATGTCAAGATGTGAGGGCTTGTGGGTTCTCAACCCACCATAGCCCTTCATCTTGACCTTGTTGGATCAATCTTGACCATTGAATTCTCTAGAGAATTCAAGATCCTCTATAAATACCCCTTCTTTAAGGGCATTTTTAGAACACTTTCATTTGGAGCAACCTTATGCTGCCAATTTTCCTTCTCAAATTTTTGCATTCTCATAACTACATGCTGCTAATTTACATCCTCAATCCTTTGCCATCATTTAAGCCATCTCTCTTGATCATATTGCACATCTAATCTTGCATTTAGTCACCCAATCCATCATCTAAGGAGCACACAAATCATTCCAATCAAAGGCCAATCAAAGAGGTATCAACACCAAGGGAGGTAAAATTGTTTGTGTTTCATTTCATTTACATTCTTTTTTGTTGTATCACTCTTTTGGCTAATCTTGAGGTGTCCTTGGTATTTTGTCATTTCCATTTCTTAGTTAGTTTGCACATTTAGAGAAGTATAAATATCAAGGTTCACATTTCTGGCACGCCCGGTGGGACCCACAAACGGGTTCCCTTATTTTACGTTTGTTGTTGTTGAAGTTTTTACAGGAACACGTCGCAGAAGGGCGGCTACGCCCCTGTTTTCCGCAGAAGGGCGGCTACGCCCCGTTTTTTCGCAGAAGGGCGGCTACGCCCCTGCTTTCCATAGAAGGGCGTCTACGCCCCTACTTTACTGCAGAAGTGCGTGTGAGCCCACCTGGGCTTAAATTTCAACTTTTTACTAACACTTTACTGCAGAAGTGCGTGTGCGCCCACCTAGGCTCAAATTTCAACTTTTTACTAACACTTTACTACAGAAGTGCGTGTGCGCCCACCTGAGCTCAAATTTCAACTTTTTACTAACCCTTTACTGCAGAAGTGCGTGTGCGCCCACCTGGGCTTAAATTTCAACTTTTTATTAATACTTTTTTTTTGCAAAAGGGCATGTGCGCCCACATGGCTAGAATTGCACTTTTTGCTAACGCTTTTTGCAGAAGGGCGGCTACGCCCCATTTTTTCGCAGAAGGGCGGCTACACCCCTATTTTTCGCAGAAGGGCGGCTACGCCCATTTTTTTGCAGAAGGGCGGCTACGCCCCTATTTTTCGCAGAAGGGCGGCTACGCCCCTGTTTTCCGCAGAAGGGCGGCTACGCCCCGTTTTTCCACAGAAGGGCGGCTACGCCCTATTTTTCGCAGAAGGGCGTCTACGCCCCTGTTTTGCTGCAGAAGGGCGACTGCGCCCCCTGGAAGGTAAAATTGGTGTTTTGATTTCGGATTTTATTGCTATTTTTTTCATTAACGTTGTTCTTGCAAGGATACATGTGTTTTGTGCTGACCTTTTGCAGCATATTCTTATGAAGTTGATGGAGAAAGCGGAATAAAATATCTAATCAGGGCTATCCATTCGCTCAATCTTTTTTAAAATTATCCTTGCTATTTGCGTTAATCTAAGAACATAGCTTAATTAGAGGGAGTAATATTCGTTGCTTGTTGTTCTTGCCTTTTTGTGCTACCCTAAGGGAGTATTAGCTTGTTTCCGCTTTCCCCTTGCACTTCGTGTGAGCCTGGGGAGTAGTTGGAAGCGGTTAGTGCTTTCTTCATAGTGAGACCTGCTTGGGGATTTCATCACCCCAAGGGACGATTCCAACCACGTGTATCGGTGGGGTATACAAAGGGGGGAGAGCGAAAGCTGTACCCCAATCCAGTCACGTCGTAATTGGCAGAGCGTCGAAGCTAGAGTGATACCTAGATAGATGTGAAGAGTTGGTCTGAGCCCTTCAATATCTCGCTGGGGTTCCCGACTCACGCTTGTGACGGGCTGGTGTTCACGGTTGTGCCTCACGTACCGAGAGTATATCGAGGACCCCCTAGATACCTTGTGCATCCTAGATTAAGACCACTTTTGCCATACCCTTAACACTAATCATAGGGTTGTATTTGCTTGAGAGTGTTTTCTTGTGAGAAACCAGTGAACTCTTAACAATTTGGCCTTATCATTATCATTTTAAAGTCCTTGCCATAGCCATTTCCATCAAACCAAGCCTCTGTTCTGCTACAGAGGGGCGGCTACGCCCCTGTTTTGTTGCAGGAGGGCGGCTACGCCCCTATTTTGCTGTAGAAGGGCGGCTACGCCCCTGTTTTGCTGCAGAAGTGCAATTACGCCCTCCTGAACACCCAAAATCCCCCCCATTTGGATTCATTCAGCCTTTAAACCTTCATTTCACCATTCCCAACCATTACCTCATCATCCCAAACCTTTGTTTTGTCACTTTAAACTTTCAAAAACCTCCATTTACCCCTTTTAAACCTCCATCTCATTATTCCAAACTTTCATTTAACCATCCTAAAATCCCCATACATTCTCCACAATTATCCTTAACCCCCCCCATTCATTCTAATTTCTTCCTAATCCACCAATCATTTCTTACCATTTGCATCTCCAAACACCACCTATAGCCAAACCGTCCTAACCTTGTATTACTAAGTGGTTACCCGAATTGACTATAGCACTTGAAATTGATTATTTCAAACCCAATCAATTCACTTCCATCTTGAGGTGAATTCGGTGTTGTAAGTTATCATCCTCGGCCCAATCAATCCATTCCTAGCTTAAGGTGGATTCGGTGTCGTAATCATCCTATTAATCAATCAAAGCTCTAGGGTTACTAAGGGTAATCTCATGTGATCAAGCTTAAGGTCTTTCCCTCACGCCTTTCATAATCAAATCCAATCAAATCCAAATCCAATCCAATCAAATCCAATCAAATCCAAATCAAATCCAATCAAATCAAATCCAATCAAATCCAAATATAATCCAAATCCAATCCAATCCAAATCCTAATCCAAGCAAATCCAATCCGATCTATTCAAATCAAATCCAATTCAAATCAAATCCAATCCAATCCAAATCCAATCCAATCCAAATCCAAATCCAATCAAATCCAATCCAATCAAATCCAATCCTATCCATCAGTCGATCTTATCAATCAACCTTATCCAATCCAATCCAATCCAATCACCTCCGACCCAATCAATCTACTTCCATCTTGAAGTAGATTCGGTGTCGCAATCATCCTTTGATAATCAAATCTTATCATCATAATCAATCCCATCGCATCATCCAATCATCCTAATCTGAGCTTTAGTCCAATCCTGATCTGAGCTTGACCCAAATCCCGAGTTGAGCTTTAATCTGTTCCCATCCAAAATCTTTTCATCCATCCTCTTTATCCTTTCATCATCATGAATCCTTATCCTCCATCAATAGTGGTCAAGGGAAACTCTAATTGCATTGATGACAATAACAAAAGTCTTGTTGATCAAGAGGTATACGACATAGATCCCATTGACACTATCATCTCTAGTAATCTTTCTCCACCCGCATTCCAAAATCCAATCACCCCATCAAGTTCTCCCATTATGTCTTCATCCATGCCTAATCACGTTGCTTCTGCTACCTTTGACAAGGGATATCCGTCATGTCCATCATACCCTTCATCTACATCATCCTCTTATCCAACACCCACATCCTCTTATCCTAGTCTACCATCTCAATACCCCTATCCTAATCCCCCATCCACATCCTCCTATCTAAATCCTTCATCCGCATATACCCACTACCCTAATCTTCCATGCCACTCTACTCACTCTAATCCTACATTTGTATCTTCCTATCTTAATCCTACATCCACCCCCTTTTAACCTTATCCTAATCCAACATCCACATATCCTCATCCTAATCCACCATCCCAATACCCTTATTATAATTCATCCCCCACATCCTTTTGTCCCACTACACCACCTATATCCTCTTGTCCTAATCCACAATCCACGTCCCCCTATCTTAATTCACCACTCCAATATCCTTACCTTAACCCTCCATCCAATCCCATTCATACATTTACTCCTAGTCCTCCATCCAATCCCATTCATCCATCCCATCCTAGTCCTCCATCTACTCCTAGTCCTCCATCCAATCCCATTCATCCATCTACTCCTAGTCCTCCATCCACTCCTAATCCCCCATCTAGTCATAGTCCTACGATCCATAATCCCTCATCCATTTCTACCACCCTAGCCAAGCCAACCATATGCAAGTCTCTCATTTCAAAAGTTCTCCAAGGACTTATAACAAAGGAAACATCCCCCACTCCACACATTGCAATCATGGAACCATACCATTCCAACCCATCATCCATGGTCGTTAGTGACGAGACCCTTCTCCACTCAACACCTATCACTGATGAAACCATCACATCCTCTGAATACACTGGGCCTCCATCTCCTACCATCACACCCTCTGAATCCATCGAGCCCCCATCCCCTACCATCACATCCTTTAAATCCGTTGAATCCATTGAACATCCACCTCCTACTCCAAGAGTCATCGAACCCATCGATGATGCCCAAATTCATTCTGATGACTACATCGAATCCTCCATCCTTCCATCTCCCCAACTTGAAGAATCCCAACAAGACTCCTTTATCATGCCATCCACACAAGATGAGTCATGCCAAGAGTCTAATCCAAAGCATTCCAACATATCCCCTTCTCTAGATCAAGATCCTACCATCCCATCTAGTCCACCTCAAGATCAAAGTCCCCCATCCATTCCATCCCATGATCCCCTTGTCATTCAAGCTTCCACTGCTCCATCTTCATCTCCATCGCATGAGCCTGCTACCACAAATCTAGATCCTATCATGGCCCCTACTCCCTCTCCTAATGTTGTTATCCCAACATCTCCTTCTCATGATCCCCCATCATCGCCTAAAACTACTATACCTACACCGCTTGCATATCCCCTTGGTACTCTCACATTCTTCCATGATGGCCTCCTCGTAGAAGAAAAGCATAATGTATTTACCGCCCATCATCCTCCACCTAATAATAGCCTTGCATCATGTTTTCTGAATAACACAAATCCTATCGTGGATCGCATGCTCAAGAAAATGAACTATCAAGGAAAAGGTCTAGGCCTTCATGAGCAAGGTATTTTAGAGCCCATCCAAGTCAAAGAACAAGTCTGCATGCAAGGTCTTGGACCTATTTCCCAAGCCTCACAATCTAAAGATGTTGGTACAACCTCTAGACGTCCTCAACGAGCCTTTTCCAAATGAAATGCCGGATCTTCCCATCGCCCCACCAGGTCATATGTGGCCATCCCTCCTCCTCTATCATATCACCTCAAAACCACCATCCATATCCGTCCTTCATCTGCTCCATCCATTTTGGGTCCTTACGTCCCTCCATCCACCATATCCCATCCTTCATTCTCTCCATCCATCTTGGGTCCATATATCCCAATATCACCTCCTCCATCTCATCCTTTCATCCATTCATCACCTATCCATTTCATCCATCATAAACATCCCTCTCACATGTCCCCTAATCAGGATCAACAAAGGCACATACCCGCACATCCTCCATCTACACATAATCCCCATACTCATACCTTCATCGCTCCACATCATCCATCTCCTCACACCCATGCCATTGCTACTAAAAGCACTTTGGTTGTTAAAGAAAAAATGCATAAATCCAAAAATTCACATGAATCCAACGCTTCCCATGTCCCCTCTAAAAGACATGGTAAAGAAAAGAAAAACCAAATCCAAAATCCAAATCAAATCTATAGGCCGCAAAGGCCCACCAAAGAAAAGATCAAAACCGTGTGGATCCCAAAGAAAAAAGATGCAATGCCATCACATGAAAAATTTGTAAGAACATCCAAAGTTGCTAATCCAAAAGCTAGTCATACACCCCTTTCATCTCCTAAGTCTGTTTTGGGCCCTTATGTTCCAAAGTTCACTGCCCCATCTCCTCCATTATCCACACATTCTCCACCCAGTAATCCTCTCATCCTTTCACATCCACCACCACATGTGCCAATGTTGGTCCTGAACACATCTCCCCATCACATATCCACCCCATCATTCTATCCATACACTTTCCAGCATCCCATCCATTACCCCACATATCTCCCCCATCAAATCCCCCTAATTCATCCTCTTGCATAATTCATTTATCCTCATAAGGTTGTACCAACATCCAATAAGTCAGTTCGAACATGGGCTCTTACTACCTTGTATAGAACTTGATGCTTAAGTCCTTTATCCATATCCTTATCATGTATCTTCTAAATCCCCTTATCAACACCCATATCCTTATCCATTTTCATCCCCCTACTATCCAAAAAAGTCCAAAAATTCAAAAAAAATAAAAAAATAGTAAAGAGAAATAATCCATCCAATGGTGAAAACTTGGAAAACAAGCGCCTTGGATAAGTACGATGATGAAAACCTGGCAAACAGGTGTCATGCATAAATCCCCATCTGCACTTGGGGGAAACTTCCTGATATGCATTCCCTCCATCCACTATGCTTCTAACTATGCACCCGTCTTCCTGTTATCCGTCCTCTTCATAAATCCCCCCATCCCATCTATCTTCTGCATCCTACCATCATATCTCGTTTATCTCCCATTCCCTCCATCCTTCTTGTGATCTTGATCAAAACAGGGGCGCCTATCTATACATGCTTTGGCCACCTCTTGGTATACATTCCCTTCATCCATGCTCTATCATGTTCCTTGGTCACTCATCCTATCCGCCTCTAGTCATCTCCTTTATCTTTCCATCCACTAGTCTCCCATCCCTCATGCCTCATTATATATGACATATCTAGAGTGGGGGCATCTGCTTCCTTTGTGACATCGTCCTTGGAGACATCATCTATCATAACATCCCTTTATCTTTGCATCCATCTATCCTAGCATCTCTTTCATATCCCAATCTTTCTATCCCTATCCATCTATCATAGCATCCCTTCCATCTCCCCATCCTTATTTTCATATCCATCTATCCTAGCATCTCTTCCATCTCCCAATCCTTCTGTCCCTATCCATCTATCCTAGCATCTCTTCCATCTCCCAATCCTTCTGTCCCTATCCATCTATCCTAGCATCCTTTTCATCTCCCAATCCTTCTGTCCCTATCCATCTATCATAGCATCCCTTCCATCTCTCCATCCTTATCTTCATATCCATCTATCCTAGCATCTCTTCCATCTCCCAATCCTTCTGTCCCTATCCATCTATCACAACACCCCTTCATCTCCCTATCCATCTATCCTAGCATCCCTTTCATCTCCCAATCCTTATATTCCTATCCATCCAAACAATCCCTCCCATCCTTCATCCATTCTTTCATCCTTATCCTCATCCCATCTCACAATCCCTTGTCATTGGTATTTGGCTATAGGCCTCCTTCCATGCAACCCAATGCCCTCTATCTCATCGCCCTCACTTTTGCTTCTCTTACTCATCTTTTCAATCTCTTATCTTCTTTCCGTGTTCATCGCCCCGTCCCTCTTTCTGCTTTTATTTGTCACAGCGTCTCCGCCCTCCCGGGGCGGCTCCGCCCTCTCGAGGCGTGTGCGCCCCGTCAGGGTGTCTCCGCCCTCCCGGGGCGTGTGCGCCCCGTCGGGGCGTCTCTGCCCTCTTGGGGCGGCCTTGCCCTCCCAGGGCGTGTGCGCCCCTTCGGGGTATCTCTGCCCTCCCGGGGCGGCTCCGCCCTCCTGGGTCGGCTCCGCCCCGTCGAGGCGTCTCCGCCCTCCCGAGGCGTGTGCGCCCCCCGTCAGGGCATCTCCGCCCTCCCAGGGTGTGTGCACCCCGTCGAGGCGTCTCTGCCCTCTCGAGGCAGCTCCGCCCCGCCAAGTGTCTCTGCCCTCCCGGGGCGTGTCCGCCCGACGGCCCGGGGCGCATACGCCCCACTGTGGCGCGCCCCCCTATCCCTGCCAAAAATTCACATTTTTGCTATCTTTTTTGGAAAACTGATCCCGACCCAGTTGTTTAATTTTGCTCCCGAACAAAACCCATGTCTTGAAATTTTCAAAATTGATTTTTGATTTTTACACCAAAACTTCCGGAGGCCATAACTTTTGACTCGGGTGTCCGTTTGAGCTGAAATTTGATGGGTAGTTGCGTTATGCGATAACGAGTGGATTTCCAATTGGTTTCTTTGAAAGTTGTTGGAACCCGTTTTGACCCATTTTTGGGGCCTCAAACTTTCATCTTGACCCTCAAAATCCTAATTTTGTATTTTTTTCCAGTATTTTGAAAAATTGTTCAGTCATAACTCAAAATGCATATCTCGAATCTGGGATGTTAGTTGGCAATTCATCCTATCTCACCAATGGGTATTTCTTGGAAAAAATTGGGACTCTCAAACATACGACCATGAAGTTTCCTAAAATGGCAAAATTTGACAATTTTTGAAAATTGCCAAATCGGGAAAAATTTGCTTGTCAACACCTTACGCCCTTTAAGCCCCAGAACTCGGTGTAGAGTCAATCCAATCATATCCCTCAATCATTCTAGTTTTCAATCCAATCCTCATCTGAGCTTTAATCTTATCCCAATCTGAGCTTAGCCAAACCCCTAATCTGGGCTTTCATCCATCTACAGTCAATGTCTTTGGATACCCAACAAAGTCTTAAGATCCCTCCCTCCATCTTCTTCAATTTTGTCCTATTCATCCATTCTAATAAATCCATTCACTCATTCCATGTAACCATTCATCTACTTCGAACCTTCATCTATCCTCTCAACATTTCATCAAACCTCCCATCATCTCAAACATTCATGAAACCTCCTATTATTTCAAACTCTCACTCATTCTGAGTAATCTTCCACCTATTCCCACCCTTCACCTTCTAGTTCCAAGAATCAGTCATCTATCCATCTGGTCACCTTTTCCTCATCCAAAATCCTTATCCCTCTATCCAATCCACCCAAACAATCATTTTCCTCCCCCCATCCTCTCCCCTCATCCCATCTCATAATCCCTTGTCATTGGTATCTAGCTATAGGCTTTTCCCCATGCAATCCAATGTTATCTATCTTATCATCATCACTTCTGCTTCTTTTGCACATCTTTTCTATCTCATCGTTCATCACTTCATCATTCATCTATATGGCATGTCATTTGCCCACTTCATCTTTGATGATTTGGATAACTATCCCATCCCTGAGCTTTATATAGTCACTATCCTCCAATCCAATCCAATCCAATCCAACAGGTCTATCCTATTTTGTCATGTCAGTTTCATCATTTTAACCCCTTAGGGTTATCTCATCATCTTTCATCCATCACTTGTATGTGGCCTTTTGTCGATCTACGTTGCCCCTGCACTTTCACGTAGGCAAGGTCGATCATTTGATCCGCCCCCGGGGTTCCATCCATCATCGATCTATATTGTCCACTTTTCTCCTGTTCTCCATCCTACCTTGGTCATCCATCGAAATCTCCATCATGGTCTGTTGTCTGTGGCTTTTTGTCGAACTACGTTGCCCCTGCGCTTTCACATAGGCAAGGTCGATCATTTGATCCACCCCTAGGGTTCCATCCATCATTGATCTATATTGTCTAATTTTCTCCTATTCTCCATCCTATCTTGGTCATCCATCAAAATCTCCATCATGGTTAGTCGTCAGCCTTTTATCGAACTACAAGGACTCTGCGCTTCCACATAGGCAAGGCTAATCTTTGATCGGCCCCCGAGCCCCTAGGTCGCTAGGGTGTGTCAGTCTCATGTCTTGTCTCCCTTGTGTCGTGTCATCACGGTATGCCCTTATCTAGCTAGTTCTTAACAAACAAGACCCACTTGTATCAACAAATCCAATCAGTTTTGAATATCCTACGTCATATCAATTTTTTAGCTTAGTATCCATCATCGGTCTCAACAGGATGCATCCTTCCTAACAGACCTCATCAATCCCATCCATCCCCTTGATCCTATGGCAAAGGACATTTGAAATTGATTGCAATCTTTTGATGCTTTTGGCTTTTGTTTATCATTTGAGCTCCCTATCCTCACTTGTCAAGACCGCCATAATCCATCATATTATGGTGTGTTTTGATTGGTCAACATAGGGGCATATCTTGATCTTTTTTATGTCTATTTTTGTCTTCTCGGTTGTCTCACGTAGTACCCACCAAGATCCCCGAGGTCTTGTGTTATACTGGGGCATCCTTTTGTGCTTGTGGTTATCTCAATACCTGGCCCGACCAAGGTCTTCGTGACTTTGGGGTATTGGGATAGCCTTCTTGTCTATTGTGTGTGTTTATGCATTTGACATGAATCGGCCTTGCTTCTCCATATCTTGGCATCTTGTGTCTTATGCTATAGCAAAAATCAGTGCTCCGAAGATAGCAAATTGCATTAGGATTGCATTTTATTTTCCATTCTATCATCTTGCATGTATCCCCCCATCCATTTATCC
Source organism: Sequoia sempervirens (assembly GCA_007258455.2). Lineage (NCBI taxonomy): Eukaryota > Viridiplantae > Streptophyta > Pinopsida > Cupressales > Cupressaceae > Sequoia > Sequoia sempervirens. Next base: position 511,667,250 of record VDFB02058242.1, on the reverse strand, counting down.
TTCATCCTTATCTCACATCTCTATCCAATCCCCATCCATTCCATTTAGCCCGAATCATCTAATCAAATCCTTGGTCTTGTCCCCAGTCTCGTTACCAACCTTGACCCATCATCATCATCCATTAGTATCCTTCCCTATCCCTTTGGTGTTGTTTTGGGATGTATCCTTCCCTCATCAACAACACTTTCATCATCATCATCAAGAGGTATTCTTCCCTATCCCTTTGGTGTTGTTTTGGGACGTATCCTTCCCTCATCAACAACACTTTCATCATCATCATCATCGGGAGGTATTCCTCCCTGTCCTTTAGTGGTGTTTTGGGATGTATCCTTCCCTCATCAATACCACTCAGTGGGATGTATCCTTCCCTATCCTTGTGTTGTTTCGGGATCCTTCATTCCCTCATTGACAACACTCCATCCATCATCAACCCATTTTGGTGTGTACCTTGACTGGGGCAACATCATTTTTGTCTCTGCATCCATTTGTGCTTCATCCATCTCCTATCGCTTCTCTTACTCTCTTACCCATCACCTTGCATCATCTTCCTCATCTCCCCTTTCATCATCTCATCCATTTCGAGAGCACATCCGTGTTCTCTTGAACCCGCATGTCCTCTCGAGGGGGCATCCTTATCCCTACTCTTCATCTTCACCCCCATCATCTTTCTTCCTAGTCATCCCTTTGATGACTGGGGCATCCTTCTCAATCTAACCATCTCCTTCTAGGTTCTATATTTTAATATTCTTTGAAATGATGCTATTTCGTAACACCATCTCAAAGAGGGGAAAAATATAGACATCCAAATTTGGACACTTAATTTATCGCTTTTCGTCTAAACATCCTCTTATCCAAGTTAATTAATTAATATTAGTATTATTTAATTAATATCTTTAATTCTGCCAAATCCCTAAGGTATTTAATTAATAATTAAATATCTTACCCTCCTTAATCCTCTTTTCATCAAATAAATTAAATAAATATTACATTTATTTAATTCCTCACATGTCATTTTCATCTAATCCTAATCCATCTCCTAATCTCTTCATTAAGGATGTGCACATGCCTAATCCTTGATTAGGATGTCACATCCTCCAACTTTTACAAGTTGGCTTTTAATCCTAATTAGCCCTAATTATCCTCTAATTCTGATTAATTAAGCCTAATCATTCTCCAAGGAATTTTTAATTCCTTTTTATTCTTCCTAGATTCATATGTGAATTTTTAATTCACATTCCATCCTTCCAAGGCTTCTAGAACCTTGGACTTGTCACAATCTCCACATGTGACCAACCTTGGACTTGTCACAATCTCCACATGTGACCAAGTCCCACCTTTTTGGAGCCCACCTTTTATCCTCTAGATCATCCTAAGAATGTGAATTTTTAATTCACATTTATATCCCCAACCACCTTTCCTTTTCCCATGTAGACTTTTGAGGAATTCTAAAATTCCTCAAATGTCCCTTTCACTCCACTTGGGGACAAGAAATCCCTTTTTGTGGAAATCTCCTTACTCCCCAAGGTGCATGTCCTTTTCCACCTCATGTACCTTTTTGACAACTCATCTTCATCATATCCCCTTGGCCACTTCACCCTCCACATGTCAAGATGTGAGGGCTTGTGGGTTCTCAACCCACCATAGCCCTTCATCTTGACCTTGTTGGATCAATCTTGACCATTGAATTCTCTAGAGAATTCAAGTTCCTCTATAAATACCCCCCCTCAAGGGCATTTAAAACACTTTCATTTTGAGCACCCTTATGCTCCCATTTACATTTTCAACACTTAGTCATTTTGCAACTATATGCTGCCATTTTGTGCACTCGTCCAATTTTCAATCATATCCACTTGCATTTGCATCCAAGCACATAGTAAAATCCCCCATTTTAGCCACATCAAGAACCATCAAGGAGCACACATATCATTTTAAGCAAGGGCCAATCAAAGGAGTATCAACAACAAAGGAAGGTAAAACTATTTGTCTTGTGCTATCTATTTTTCTTATTGTTTTATCACTCTCTTTTGGCTAATTTTGAGGTGTCCTTGGTATTTTGTTTTTCATATTTCTTAGTTGTTTTGCTCATTTAGAGAAGTACAAATATCAGGGTATACATTTCTGGCACGCCCGGTGGGACCCACAAACGAGTTCCCATATTTTACGTTTGCTATTGTTTAAGTTTTTATAGGAACACGTCGCAGAAGGGCGGCTATGCCCTATTTTTCTGCAGAAGGGCGGCTACGCCCTGCTTTTCTGCAGAAGGGCAGCTACGCCCCATTTTCCGCAGAAGGGCGGCTATGCCCCATTTTTCGCAGAAGGGCGGCTACGACCTGTTTTTCCGCAGAAGGGCGGCTACGCCCCATTTTTTCGCAGAAGGGCGGCTACGCCCCTGTTTTGCTGCAGAAGTGCATCTGTGCCGCTGTTTTGCTGCAAAAGGGTGACTGTGCCCCCCTGGATGGTAAAATTAGTGTTTTGATTTTGGATTTAATTGCTATTTTTCTCATTAACGTTGTTCTTGCAAGGATACATGGGTTTTGTGCTAACCTTTTGCAGCATATTCTTGTGAAGTTGATGGAGAAAGCGGGATAAAATATTTAATATTTGCGTGCAGGGCTATCCATTTGCTCAATCTTCTTTAAAATTATCCTTGCTGTTTGCATTGATCTAAGAACATAGCTTAATTAGGGGGGAGTAATATTCGTTGCTTGTTGTTCTTGTCTTTTTGTGTTACCTTAAGGGAGCATTAGCTTGTTTTCGCTTTCCCCTTGCACTTCGTGTGAGCCTGGGGAGTAGTTGGAAGCGGTTAGTGCTTTCTTCATAGTGGGACCTGCTTGAGGATTTCATCACCCCAAGGGACGATTCCAACCACGCGTACCGGCGGGGTATACAAAGGGGGGAGAGCGAAAGCTGTACCCCAATCCAGTCACGTCGTAATTGGCAGAGCGTCGAAGCTAGGGTGATACCTAGATAGACGTAAAGAGTTGGTCCAAGCCCTTCAGTATCTCGCTGGGGTTCCCGACTCATGCTTGTGACGGGCTGGTGTTCACGGTTGTGCCTCACGTACCGAGAGTATATCGAGGACTCCCTAGATACCTTGTGCATCCTAGATTAAGACCACTTTTTCCATACCCTTAACACTAATCATAGGGTTGTATTTTCTTGAGAGTGTTTTCTTGTGAGAAACCAGTGAACTCTTAACAATTTGGCCTTATCATTATCATTTTAAAGTCCTTGCCATAGCCATTTCCATCAAACCAAGCCTCTGTTTTGTTGCAGAAGGGCGGCTACGCCCCTGTTTTGCTGTAGAAGGGCGGCTACGCCCCTGTTTTGCTGCAGAAGGGCGGCTATGCCCCTATTTTGCTGCAGAAGTGCAATTACGCCCTCCTGAACACCCGAAATCCCCCCATTTGGATTCATTCAGCCTTTAAACCTTCATTTCACCATTCCCAACCATTACCTCATCATCCCAAACCTTCGTTTTGTCACTTTAAACTTTCAAAAACCTCCATTTACCCCTTTTAAACCTCCATCTCATTATTCCAAACTTTCTTTCAACCATCCTAAAATCCCCATACATTCTCCACAATTATCCTTAACCCCCCCATTCATTCTAATTTCTTCCTAATCCACCAATCATTTCTTACCATTTGCATCTCCAAACACCACCTATAGCCAAACCGTCCTAACCTTGTATTACTAAGTGGTTACCCGAATTGACTATAGCACTTGAAATTGATTATTAGTCTTTAACTTCAAACCCAATCAATTCGCTTCCATCTTGAGGTGAATTTGGTGTTGTAAGTTATCATCCTCGGCCCAATCAATCCATTCCTAGCTTAAGGTGGATTCGGTGTCGTAATCATCTTATTAATCAGTCAAAGCTCTAGGGTTACTAAGGGTAATCTCACGTGATCAAGCTTAAGGTCTTTCCCTCACGCCTTTCATAATCAAATCCAATCAAATCCAAATCCAATCCAATCAAATCCAATCAAATCCAAATCAAATCCAATCAAATCAAATCCAATCAAATCCAAATCCAATCCAATCAAATCCAATCCAATCCAAATCCTAATCCAAGCAAATCCAATCCGATCTATTCAATCAAAATCTGATCCAATCAACCTTATCCAATCCAATCACCTCTGACCCAATCAATCTACTTCCATCTTGAAGTAGATTCGGTGTCGCAATCATCCTTTGATAATCAAATCTTATCATCATAATCAATCCCATCGCATCATCCAATCATCCTAATCTGAGATTTAGTCCAATCCTGATCTGAGCTTGACCCAAATCCTGAGTTGAGCTTTAATCCGTTCCCATCCAAAATCTTTTCATCCATCCTCTTTATCCTTTCATCATCATGAATCCTTATCCTCCATCAATAGTGGTCAAGGGAAACTCTAATTGCATTGATGACGATAATGAAAGTCTTGTTGATCAAGAGGTATACGACATAGATCCCATTGACACTATCATCTCTAGTAATCTTTCTCCACCCGCTTTCCAAAATCCAATCACCCCATCGAGTTCTCCCATTATGTCTTCATCCATTCCTAATCACGTTGCTTCTGCTACCTTTGACAAGGGATATCCGTCATGTCCATCATACCCTTCATCTACATCATCCTCTTATCCAACACCCACATCCTCTTATCCTAGTCTACCATCTCAATACCCCTATCATAATCCCCCATCCACATCCTCCTATCTAAATCCTTCATCCGCATATACCCACTACCCTAATCTTCCATGCCACTCTACTCATTCTAATCCTACATTTGTATCTTCCTATCTTAATCCTACATCCACTCCCTTTTACCCTTATCCTAATCCAACATCCACATATCCTCATCCTAATCCACCATCCCAATACCCTTATTATAATTCATCCCCCACATCCTTTTGTCCCACTACACCACCTATATCCTCTTGTCCTAATCCACAATCCACGTCCCCCTATCTTAATTCACCACTCCAATATCCTTACCTTAACCCTCCATCCAATCCCATTCATACATTTACTCCTAGTATGATCAAGAGATAAATCCATATCCTGTGAAGTCTCCTACTCCTCACTATCTATCTCCATGTAAGACCCTTTAGATCTTTTGAAGACTAATTCCTCTTCAAAGGAGACATCCCTGCTGATCTCAATTTATTTCTGCCTTGGAATATAAACTCTGTAGGCCTTTGAAGACTCGTTGTATCCCACAAATATACCCTTCCTGCTTGAAGTTTCTAGTTTTGATCTTTTGTCCTTGGGCACATGAATGTACACATGACAACCAAATATTCTTAAGTGGCTAACCTCAGGTTTCACACAGGTGTGAAGGCCTCGTCAGGAGTCATGTTTCCCAATATCTGATGAGGGCTTTATTCTGAACATATACTGCGGTTCTGCAAGCTTCTACCCATAGAAAACTCTATAAACTCTGATCATGAATCATAGCCTTGGCTGCCTCTATTATGGATCTATTCTTTCTTTCGGCAACTCCATTTTGCTGAGGGTTGTACAGAACACAGAACTCCCTCTTGGTCCCTTCCTCAATACAAAAATTATGAAATCCTCCAGAAGTGTACTCCCCTCCATTATTCAATCTCAAAACCTTAATCCTCTTCCCGAACATGTTTTCAACTTGAGCCTTGAATTCTTAGAATCTATCAAGGACTTCCTCAGACTCCTTGGATTTCAAGAAGTAAATCCAGGTCTTTCAAGAATAATCTTCAATGAAAGTCACATAGTACCAGAATCCACTCAAAGATGCCACAGACATTGGTCCACATAAATCAGAATGAACAAGATATAAAATCCCCTTTGATCTACTATCACTAGTATGGAAGGGAATCTTGAATATATTCTTACCAAGTGTACATCCTCTGTAGATGCCATCGTGCTCGTAACTAAGCTTTGGAAGACCAGTAACCACCTTCTCCATAAAGGGAAGAGCTCTGAAATGTAAGTGAGAAATTCTCCTATGCCATAGCTCACTCAAATTGATAAAGTCGTGTAATAATGCTTGAATTGGTCAAATTGATAATCTATATAGACTCTTCTGACGAATGCCAATCACACGAGCTGATTTTATGCTAGAGTTCTTGGGCCATGCAAGAAATTTTCCTTTAGAGAAATCAACCTTGTACCCTTTGTCCTCCAAGGCTGAAATGAAGACAAGGTTTATTTTGATCCCTGGTATAAACAAGACATCACTCAAATGAAGAGGGATACCTGAATCTAGCTAGAATGAAGTGACACCAACTCCCTTTATGGCATAACAAGCATCATCTCCAATTATCACTTGTAAGTTAGACTCTTTCTCTACTAAGTCTATAAGATGCTCTCTGTAGCCTGTAATGTGATGTGAAGCACCACTATCTATCAACCAAGTGTCACTGTCAGTTGGAACATTACTTGAAAGAGTGGAGATGAATATAAATCCCTCTGAATTGTCTTTTGAATGTCTAGATTCCTTCTAAGGCGACTCTTCATCAATGTTTGCAGTAGAAACATGTTGCTTCGACTTTAATTTGCAATCTTGAGCAAAGTGTCTATACTTGTCACACCTATAACATTGAATGTGAGAGAGATCCTTCTTCTTTGTTTCTAGAATAGAATATGATTTTATGTCTCTATTCCTCTTGAAGGTGCCTCTTTTTCCTTCTCTTCCTTTGCCTCTGGTAGCATGTGCAACAAGGACATGACTTTCTTCATTATGAGAGATTCACCCATTTCCTCTTGCTTCCAATCTTGTTTCTTCTTGAATACAGTCAACTCGAAGACGATCAAACTTGGGAAACTTAGATCTCCCACTGATGCTTTGAATAAAAGGCCCCCAAGATTGCGGAAGACCATTTAGTGCCAACATAACAAGATCTTTGTCTGCAACTATATCTCCAATAGTGCATAACTGATCTCTCAAATCATAAATCTTCATAAAGAAAGAAATGACTGAATCTCCCTTAGCCATTTTACATGACGAATTTGTTGTCTCAAAGCAAGGGCTCTGCTAGTATTTTTGATCTCATACAATCCTTATAGAGCCTTAAACATTCATTTAGTTGTTTTCATCTTGGAGATGATCGATACTAGGTGATTCTTCACGAAGTCTATCATGATCTTTCTTGCCTTCGTGCCATTTTTCTTCCACTGAATTTTCTCTATGTCATCGGATGGCTCGAGCATATCATTTTCTATGAAATCTAGAAGATCATTCTCTTCTAAGGCAATGAGAACCCTGAATTTCCAAGAGTTGAAGTTTGATGCTCCATCAAGCCTATCTTCTACCTTGACACCGGTCACCATCTTCTTTTCTTTGAGAGACTACCCTAAATAATGAGTTGGCTTATACTGCTTAGCCAAATTTGATTAGATCTTTCCTAAACCCGCTTTGATACCATGTTAATTTTCAAATCAGAAATGCAATTAAGCAGAAAAACACAACACAAAAAAGACAACACAATAATTTATCCTGGGACCCTTCTACACAAGGGAAAAACCCAGCAACAAATTATTCTCTTATAAATCAGAAATAGAAGTGCAGAAATAGCACTCAGAATCAAGCCCTAGAAAGGGTGAATCACATACAATAGATCAACGCTTAAAGATAGTGTGAATTCCTTAGACACACAAAATATCAACTCTTCTCCTTGAAGCGAATCTGCTCCTCTTGAATGTGAATCTGTTGCTAAAGGAAATCGAATTTAGAATTTGGAATGAATTGATTGCCTAATGTGGAGACTCTATCTCCATTATATACCAAACTAGGCGAGCTCTCCACTTGAGCTGACCTAGAAAATATATTATTTGTTTTATAATAGAAAGGCTGACTTTCCTTAAATAAATTATTCTTAAGAAAAATACCTCCCGCCGCTACAAAACATTAACAAACACCACCTCAAAATGATTTGATTTAGTAAAGTGAAAATAACCTTTGGTAAGGTTTTGTACGATGACAAGGAAGATCTCATGTAGAGTCTAGGCCCTACAAACATAGTCTTTAAGCATACTTTCAACAAGAACCCTACCCACAAGATACCAATCAAAGTAAAAGATTCTAACTAGCGACATGCATTATCAAAATTTGGAATGGGAAGAATAATATCGTGTGGAGTCTCAAAAGGCATACGTTGTGGAACACATTGGGTACAAATGGTAGAGGAGCCATTTTTTTTTGCCATCAAACCTTCAAGTCCAACATCAACAAATTTTGTGAAGAAATAAAAGTTGAGGTCTTTTAAATTGGCCAGAAACACCCACATACTTAATGATAGAAAGGGTGTTGTAATAAATGCCAGTAAAGTCATAAAACTCCTACTTTTTGAAGCAAATGTGATATTGAAAAGGACACATGTAAAAAAACCCTAGCTAAACCAAGAACTCAGATAGATATATTTAAGATGTATATACTAATAAATAATTCACAAAGATATTTCTAAGGTTTTATAAATAGACTAAATTAAGTAAATCTGATTAATGAAGACATATATTTTTTTTTTTTAAATTGCTTCTTTACATAAACATTGTTTAGAAGTAATATATGTTAAGTGGATCATTAATAATCCAATTATAAAATCATTAATTATTAAATCTAAATAAATCATAACATAAAACTAACTTGAAGTAGTTAGAATAAAATCCGCATAAATTTAACTTTAATTTGTGAAAACAAACCATCATCTCCCCAATTAAACTCATCTAACTAAACTAGAAACCTTGAACTAACTTCAAAATTCGGATTAAATACACTTAAAAAAATCCACGGCCGAAGTCCGTGGCATTTTACAGCAACGGGAAACATCAAATCTCGCCGGAATATTCCACTCATTTGTTCACCATTTAAGCAACGCCGTTGAATAGGAATAATTTTAATTTTCTCTGTACAACCGTAACCCCCATTTTGGTATTTTGTTATTGTGAGGGAATTTTTTTATTCGTAAGAAGTTATGGACATGGGTCCATTTTCATATAAAAATGATAAAAAATAAGAATTGCATCCACCGTCAATAGGGGATCATCCAAATATTGTGAGGGAATTTATTACTTAATATAATTGGGATGTGATATTTATAATGACTATATTAAAAATTAAATTAGATGGACTAGATATTTAGTTTTTAGAACAACCATGAAAATAAATTTGATGTTGTTAGTATAGAAAATAGATGCTTATGATTTACTTATTGACTTGAGATCTAAAAAGTTGTAGAATATATTACTTAATATAGTTGGGACTGATATTTATAACGAATATATTAAAAATTAATTAGACGGATTAGAAATTTAGTTTTTAGAATAATGATGAAAATAAATTTGATGTTACATAGATTTTAGTTGTTAGTATAGAAAATAGATGTTTTTGATTTACTTATTGGCTTGTGTTCTAAATAGTAGTAAATTATATTACTTAATGTAGTTGGGATGTGATATTTATAATGAATATATTAAAAACTAAATTATACAATTAGATATTTAGTTTTTAGAATAAATATAAAAAAAAATTGATATTACATATAGATTTTAATTGTTAATATACAAAGTAGATGTTTTTTATTACTCATTGGCTTGAGTTCCAAATAGTTGAATATATTACTTAATATAGTTGGATGTGATATTTATAATGAATATATTAAAAATTAAACTAGATGGATTATATATTTAGTTTTTAAAATAATGATGAAAATGAATTTAATGTTACATAGATTTTAATTATTAGTATATAGCAAATAGATGCTTTTGATTTATTTATTGGCTTGAGTTCTAAATAGTTGTAGAATATGTTTACTTAATATAATTGGGATGTGATATTTATAATGAATATATTAAAAATTAAATGAGAAGGATTAGATATTCAGTTTTTTAGAATAATGATGAAAATTAATTTGATACATAAATTTCAATTGTTAGTATAGAAAAATAAAAAATACATGTTCAAGATAAAAATAAAATAAACTATTAACATATTGTTTGCAGTGAAAGTTTTTTGAAGACACATTATTTTATCACTAATCTACGAACACTTCAATTTCTTTAGGGGAAATCCTTCTTTGTATGCTACGATTATGAGGTCATCCTTAAGTGTATGTTTTCTATTCATACATGTAGAGGAGGAGATTTTCTACCCTCAAGATGATGAGGCCTCAAGGAGCAAATAGCCCTCAACTACCTCAAAGATCAAAGCTCAGGGGACAAGATAAAATGATGAAGTTTGCTTATCTATGTTTTATGTAAAATTAAAAGTTGAAAGTTCCAGAAGTAGAAAGAGCAAGTCACATAGGTCTCTTATTAAATCTAACAAGCTCTTAGCTGAGGATGACAGCACAACGCGCAAATGTCCCCATAGTGTTTTGGCATCCCATACAGACTGAAAATTGAAAATATCCTAGAAAATAGCAAGATTATTACTATTTTGATTACTAGAAACTTTTAAGATACAAGAAAATAACAGAACATAAAAAAACTAAAGTAATGTAAACTAAATAAAACAAGATAGTAAAACGAGAGAAAGGGAAGATGGCACTCACAAAGAGCCATGGGATGAAGCCTCTAGCAAAGAAAATGTCTCCAATACCTGCACACATAAGACCAAGGAAAATTTTTGGGGCTATTTAGGGGCTTTCCTCTGTCAAACCCCCATTTTGGGGTTTCCACCTCCATAAACAACCAGATAGATATATCAAAAGAGAAATAGACAAGATAAATGCATACAAAAGGGATGCGATAAATCCCAAGGTGCTCAAAGATGTAAGACAAATAGATATTACCAACAAGGCTTGAGGAAGCCAAAGAGGAGAGAAGAAGAGAGAGAGATACGAGAGCCAGGAGAGTTGTAAAGAGTATTATGAGAGCTTGAGACTACTGTAGAGAGTTGTGCAATCTTGAGAGAAAGAGAGTTCTTCCAAAGAGATACTAAAAAGAGGACTCATGTGAAGTGAAAAGATAGATTTAAAAGTGAGAAGAGGAGGGAAAAATAGGATGTTGAGCCATTATGAATTTCCCCAAGCTGTTTCCATTGACTAGGGTAGGTGACAAGTGGAAAAATGCTCGAGAATGACCTTTGAATGATAAAATGTTACAGTATGTTAGTGTAGCATGTGGACATTTGTGCAATGTGCTAGTGTCCAAATGAATCATGCTAAAAATGGTGGGAAACAAGGAAAACACATGGTTAACACAAAATTGACACACAAAGATAGCTACTAAAAGGGGGTCTTGAGCATTCTGAGGGGAAAAAGCCTGATGCAAGGGCTAATATCAGCCTACACAAATACTAAGGGAGTGGACACTAAAGTGGATACAAAAGTGTAGGTGAAATTGCAAGGGTATGCAATTTTTAACACTACATTTCCCCCACTTTAATGAGCTTATGAATCTACATGAATATGCATGCTAAAGTAAAGCTACTAAAAATAAATAACATCATGGTGCCAAAAGGATTTTGTAGAGGAAGCAGATAGCTATTTGAACCAAGGAAGCATGCCCCCAGGGTGAAGACCTACGAAAAAAAATGCATTAGGTAGGAAAGATCTGCACAAGACAATAGGGTTAGAAAATAAAAAGCTACTAAATCATTGGGTTAGAACATATAGTTATTTAGGAAATAAAAACATGAATAACACATACACAAAGGTACATAACAAACAAACTAAAAAATTTGAGTCAAAAATGTGAAAGAGACCTTGATGCAGGAGGTTGTCTCAATACAATGCATCGTTCTTAAAATAACAAGAAATAACATATAGAATAATTCATAAAGAGAGAGAAGAATGTAAAGATTGATTGCTTCAAGAGAGGAATGCATCTAAAAGATAGGGAAGCAACTAATGTCGAAGAGATAAAGAGAGAGAAAGAGGTTGAAGAGAATACACTCATGATGAAAAGGAGGTAGATCTTCAATCTTATATATATAATTATAAAACTGAGCTAGGACATGAAGAGGACACATGTCTTCTATCTTGCAAATCTAATTGTCAATTTACCACAAACATGTTAGCTACAAAAAAACACGTTGGGAAAAAGTGAAAATAGACATGATAAATTTGATCAGATCAATAGAAAGACAACATTGATAAGTATGGCTAGCAAGATGTGTTATGCTAGAGACCATACAACAAGCTTATAAAGACGACATTGATAAGTATGGCTAGAAAATTGTGTTATACTAGGAACCATACGGCAAGTGTATAAGCTCGTGGATGCTACAAACTGCATTGCAGGATAGTCACAAAAAAAACAAGTCTAGTCAGGTTGCCCCCAAGCTAGATTATGAGACCATAAGACATCTAAATTTTTAAGACATATTTCTAAAAAACAAGAATAAGATGGTATGATATCCCCCCTTAAAATATTATCATATTTACTATGTCGATGGTTTAAGGAAAAGAAAAGGGGAAGAAAGAAGAGAGGGGGTCCTCAAGAAGGATGCACACCTCCAGAATAAGTTATCCATGCCCCCATAATACATGTGAGGATAACCATGCTAGATAATATTGTGTTGCTACCACAAAGAAAGTATGTTGCACATAATATTGTATCACCATGAATGGCAATGATTAAGAAAAGCTATGAATATCACATAGTGGGCAGTGACACAATAGAAGGGAGTTGTAAGAACCTCATGATAAGATGCTTAGATCAAATATAATGAACAGGATAGAGGTAAACCTCGATATCACAAGTTGTTATGTGAAGATGAGATAGGTGTGTCAATGAATGAAGGATTGATGATACCAAAGTCAATAATTTGTTTTATTTTATCCTTCAAGGCCTTACATTCACTATTAGAATGGCTAGGCACTTGATGATATGTACAAAAAGAATGTTTTGTTTTATCTTGTGTTTGAAACTTCTTATTTGTAGGAGGAGGAAGATTAATCAAGTGGGCTTTGAGAAGCCTAAACAAAATATGCTCTTTTTTAGATAAAGGATTAGGAGTAGGAAGCAACCCTTTCTCTTGTGAGAAAAATTTTGACTGTTCACAAGAAGACATAAGGACAATAAATGATGGAGGGGATGGAGACAAAGGAGAAGGCTTATAACCTAAACCCATTGTAAAATAGTGTGGTGTTAATTCCAAAGGGACCTTAACTCCTTGTTCCATGCACCCAAGACCATTTCCATTGTACCCATTCTTAGAAATAATATTAAATCCTAAACCATAACGTGATTGAAACTCCTCAAAAGGAGGAGGATCAACATTAAGGATATCACAATTGTTGTTCACATTATCCCACGATACAAAAGAATAATCATCTTCAATAGCTAGTGTGAATGATATTTTTGAAACATCAAGGTGGATAGGGTTAACTTTATATTCTCCATTTAAGGATTCTGTAAAATCTAAGGAACCCCAATCATCATCAATACATGCATTTTCTTGAGAAGAACATGAGTTAGCCCCATCATCGAGATTAGGAACTAATGGTGGAATTAAATTTTTAAAAGTAGTACAACTAGAGGTCTTGTCCACTTCAACCTTTTGATAATATTAAAGCAATTCATGATCAAACTTTATTGTGACTACTTGATTATTATGAATGAATTTGATAGATTTATGCAAGGTAGATGAGACTATGCCCATAGAGTGAATCCACGGTCTACCAAGAAGAAGATTATATTGTAAAGAACTTGACATTACATACACCAGGGTGGGTAAAGTAATAGGTCCAAGTTGCAAAGGTAGTAGTATTGTACCTAGAGCTTGTTGACCAACATTGTCAAATTCATGAATAGATAGAGTAGAAGGTGCAAGAGAGCTTGGATCAATTTTAATTTTAGGTAAAATATTCAACACTGCAAATATTAAGAGTTGAATCGGTATCAACGAGAGCGCATATAATACCAATATTATTTGCAAATGAACTATCACCAATGGATCATATTGATTTCGCACTTTCAAAGGTGGGAGTTCATGCAAATGGAATGTAATATTCAAGAATCTGCATGAATATGATCTATCAATGCATTAACATCCGCTGGCCTAGCAAAAGAAGGAAAAAAAAATTACAACGTTTCTTGAAGCATACCCTAGTAGATTAGAGTAGTGTGAAGAAAATCCCAAAGTGAGATCTTGGTAGGAGTAACACGAAGTTTCTTGATGAGATCATACTCACCTAGTTGCTTAGCTATAGGTATAGGTGCTTGAGTAAGGCTAGGTTGAGAAGGTAGAAGATATGTGGGTTGATTGAGATTTTGTTGATTCCTTCTAGTATTATAAGTTTGGGCTACCACTCTATAAGAGGGATCCTTATATTGCATAAATTTTGTGTAAAGATCTGGTGTATCACTTCCAACAAGAACCCCATGAATATAATGGATCCTTTTAGGAGGACTAGTTGGAGTCACATAAATTGTATTAACAAATTCATTATGACTTATAGAGGAACTATTTGGAGAAATATACTCAACATTGATCTATGGGGGATCAGATTTGGGATGAGATTCCTCAATCACTAATGCATCATCTCTAGAAGAGAGTGCATTGGAATGAAGAGAGGGTAAAGTTTTGTTAAGGAAATTATCAATAATTTCATCTTCTTGCACCAAAATATCCTTACAAGTAGAAGGAATTTCAGGAGACGAGTCAATAAAGAATAATAAGAAAGGAGAAAAGAGCTCACTTTCACATGCTTGTAAGAGAACTTTTTGAAATTTCTTAACAAAACGTGGGAAAGGGATAGAAAAAAGAAAAATAGAAAGTTTATTTTGAGATAGAGATATAGATAAGCTAGCCAAAGGCTGACATATCCCTTTTGATGGCATGGAATGGGCTTTGGGGCAGCGCCCTGAAAAAAATATTTTAGAAGGGAAAATCTTTGATTTGTCCTTTTTTTTGTTATCAAGACTACTTGTAGAAAGAATAAAGAATGCATTATATGATAGAGAAAATAGAAATATTTCCAATTTTGGGTTCAACACAAAGTGGTGAACCACAATAATGTAGAATTCATGTTCACATCAAGTTCACCAAAATGTAGAGGAGGATATTCGCTACCCTCAAGATGACGAGGTCTTGAGGAGAAAACAACCCTCAACTACCTCAAAGATCAAAGCTCAGGTGATGGGATAAAATTATGAAGCTTGCTTGTCTATTTTTTATGTAAAATTTAAAGGAGAAATTTCCAAAAGCAGAAAGAGCAAGTCATAGAGGTCTCCTAGACAGTATGATGAGCTCTCGGCCAAGGATGACAGCATAGCATATGAATGTACCCATAGTGCACTAACATCTCATATAGGCCAAAAAATGAGAATATCTTAGAAAACAACAAGATGACTACTACTATTTTTATTACTAGAAACTTTTAAGATACAAGAAAATAACATAATATAACATAACTAAATTAATGTAAACTAAATAAAATACAAATAGTAAAACAAGAGAAAGGAAATATGGAACTCACAAAGAGCCATGAGATGAAGCCTCCAAAAAATAAAATGCCTCCAATAACTACACACATAAGACTGAGGAAAAGTGTTAGAGCTATTTAGGGGCTTTCCTTAGTCAAACCCTTGTTTCAATGTTTCCACCTCAGATAGCTAGATAGGTAGATATATCAAAATAGAAATAGACAAGATGTTAAATGTATAGAGAAGGGATGTGATAAATCCCAAGATGCTCAAAGACGTAAGATGAATAGATATTACCAAAAATGCTTGAGGAAGCCAAAGAGAAGGAGAGAAGAAGAGAGAGAGCTATGAGAGCCAACAGAGTTGCAAAGAGTATTGTGAGAGCTTAATATTGCTATAGAGAGTTGTAGAAAGCTATGAAATCTTGAGAGAGATATTTTGAGAGAGAAAGAGATTTATTTCAAAGAGAGAGGCCAAAAAGAGGACTCATATGAAGTGAAAAGATAGATTTAAAAGTGAGAAGAGGAGGGAAAAGAAGGTTGTTAAACTATTACAAATCGTCCCAAGCCATTTCCACTGATCAAGGTAGATGACAAGTGGAAAAACACTTAGAAAAAACCTTTGAACGATAAAATGTTTTAGGACGTTAGTGCGGTGTGTGGATGTCCGCGCGATGCACTAGTGTCTAGACAAATCATATTAAAAATGGTGGGAAATGAGAAAAACACATGGTTAACACAAAACTGATGTGCAAAGGTAGTTGTTGAAAGGGGGTCTTGAGCATCTTGAGGGAAAAAAGATTGATGCAAGGGCTAAGATGAGCCTACACAAACAATAAGGGAGTGGACACTAAAGTGGATACAAAAGTGTAGGTGAAATTGCAAGGGTATACAATGTTTGACACTACAATACCCTCAAGTGATCTTGGAGATCAAAATATTAAGTTATCTTATTTTTCATTGTTTTATTTTATCCCAAGGTATCCAATTATGTAGTATCTCCCCTTATGATTTGTGCAATCTTAGGTGACCAAAATAAATTGAATCATCCTTTTAGGGGTTCTACTTTGGATTTAATCACCAAGTGGATGATTCCAACTCTAGCATTCTAAGAGAGTAAAAATTAGGGAGTGAGTAAAAAGACATACCTCTTAGAAGTGGAATATTGTTAATCTTGGTTAAGTTCCTGGGAAATTTTTACTTTGTGGAAGTGAAGGATAAGGGTGGGTTACCCTCTTCTCCTAATTATTTTACATATTTACTTTTTATCTATGGAAGTTTGTCTCATGTACCCTCATGGTATATTGAGGATGCAATAATCAACCATTGTTCAATCCTAATCTAAGACCAACTAACCATCCTTCCTTTTGGTGCATTATTTATTAATGTTGCATGATAAGGTATCCAAAATGTACTTTCAAGTGATAAAGATAGAGATAAGCTTTGGACAATTCCTTTAGCCTCCAATGGTAAGGGATCACATGTAATTTAGCAGTCCCTAGAGCTACCATTCATTTGATAAATAGTATATATGTGGGCTACAATGAGTGATACACCCACTTGAATAATTATACATTGTTATCATGCTTGGAATGTATTCATCATAAGAAAATGTGTTACATTGCCTTTTAATCTAAATTACTTCTATTTCTTTGAACGTTTGTTTATTTTCAAACATTACCAGAAGTCAAGTTTCCCAATCCCATCCATCCATCTCTAAATCCACATAATCTAGCATCCTAATCATCTAAACCAAGTCATGCAACCAAATAAAATTTATTCTACTCTATGTATCTAATTATTCCTCTAATTCATCCTAATCATCTCTCTAGAATTATCACATGTATTCTAATCCTAATAAATCCTATCATTGATCTTTTTAAGGACCTTATGTTGACTCCAAATCTAAATCATCTAATCTAATCTAAACTCCTAATCAAATCCAATTAAGAAAACCCGTTTCTAATCCTTAACCTTAATCATCAACCCAATTATTTTTATCTAAATTATTCATCCCAAAATCAAATCAACATCCTATCATTGATGGATACCTCAAACAAAATCAAACTATCAAGACAATTCTTTCTTGAGAACTTAGCTTATCTCAAGTAGGTAATCAAATAATCATAATCTATCCTAAGTATATAATCAAATCTAAAATGAATCATCATCCAAGGCCTTGAAACTTGACCTGTATCCTATCCAAATATTCACCCTTCTTTCATGATCATAAAAATTCTTAATCAACCCTTTCTTCTAATCCATAATCAATTAAACAAAATTAGTCCTCAAAATATTCATTTCCTAGGTCTAAAACTCTAAAATTCTAAGTTAAAAGTCATCCAAAACCATTAAAATACTTCTAAAACCATATAAGTGTATGTACACTATAAATCAGTAGCTTTGTAATCCTATAGTATTTTTTCTGAAAGTCATTTCACCCCTTAGTGCATTTACACGTTTTAGTGCATCCATCCTTTTTTAGTGTATTTGCTTCAAATACACCCAAAATTACATTTCAATGCATTTGTACCATAAATCAAACTTTCTACTTCTATTTTAATGGATTTACAATAAAACCATTTCACTCTTCAATGAATTTATACTAAATTAGTGCATCTACATAATTATATATATTTTTATCTAGAGACTACCAATTCCACCCAAAACTAGTTCATCCTCTCCAATCCTCAAGTTTCATACATTCTTGGCCTCATTTTCATCCAATAAATCTACCAAAATCAATTTATCTTCCCCATTTAGTCCAAAATATAAATTCATCAAGTCATCCAAAGCCTCATCATCCAGACTCATCAACAATCCTAATCATGGATCCTTTTTTATTTTGACGTGTTCCCTTGTCTCAACCATCCCAATAATAATTTTAAAACTAATGATTATGATAGTGTTGGAACACATTTATTGTTGTGCAAAAAGATCAACATGTTAATGCCCAATACAAACACCAGAGATAAACAGATCCATGAGAGGTGGTTAGTCCATGTCCCAAATCTGAAGGGAGATTCTAGCAATTAGTCCAAGAATCCCACCTTAGCATCACCTGAGGGTATTTGAACCCACGACCATGGCTCTGATACCATTTGTTGGAACACATTTGTTGTTGTGCCAAAATATTGACCTGTTAAAACTTGATACAAACACCAGAGATAAACGAAGCCATGGGAGGCAGTTATTCCATGTCCCAAATCCAAAGGGAGACGTTGGTGATTATTCCAACAGGTAGTCTTATTAATCAATATGAGCATGAAATTGATTTCCTCAATAAAATCCTTGCAAGAAATATTTCCCCAAGTTTCCAACACTCACCTATCTATAATCAAACACATTTTGACCAATAATTGGCTATAAAAGCTACCCCATTTCACCTAAATGCATATCTACTAGTCACTCTTATGACACCTTTGATAAGGGAAAACCATTTTATCCCCCATCCATACCAAAACCCCCATCTTTCTATGAGGTCCCTACCATCTCCGCCCTTTATCCAAATCCCTTGACTCATTATCCACTCATCCCATACATATAATCTTTTTTCCTAATCCTAAACCACCTATTTCCTTCTTTTATAAGTTCTTAAAACAAATAAACCAAAACCATCAAGTAAAGAAGTCATGTCAGCCCACTAATCCAACAACACATATGTATATAAGGGTAAAAGCACAAACTTGTGTCACACTTTTGGCCAACTAAATAGTTTCGAGTGAAATAGTTTCGACCTAAAAATTTTTGGTCAAAACAGTTTCACCCGAAACTATGTGGCCTATACGTGGCACAAAGAGTTTCTAGTGAAACACTTTTTCTTGAAACTATAAATTTTAAATTTTTCTCTTTGTCGCTTTTTAAAACGAATCAATTAGTAAGGTTTCGATAGAAAGGGTTTCAGGTGAAAGGGTTACGGTTGAAACCCTTTTGCCCGAAATTATCTTTGTGGCATCCTTGTTGGCAACCACCTCATCTTTTTCAGAAATTTCTTTCTTCAATCATAATAGATTAAAACAAAACTAAAATACCCTTTTGTAGAGCTTGGAGTCAGGAATCTAAATAAATAATTTTTTTGATATTTTGATTAGTTTTAATATGTTTTTTATTTTAAATAATGAATGTATGTTGTTAAAATAAAAAATAAGGTTTATTAGAAATTTTAAAAAATGAAAAGTATATGGTGCACTAGAGGAGAGAATCCTATTCAAAAGGGTGTTATTTTTTTTAAATGATTAAAAAATTAGACAAGAGTTGACGTCAAATGAAAACTATCAAATTTTGGTATGTTTGACTTTAAAACATTATTACGAGGAAAATATTCATCAAATTTTTTTATTTTTTTCCATGCACTACATATTGAAGTTATCTATTTGAGAAAAAAAAATTCAAGGCTAAATAAAATTGTTTTCTATTTTTTTCTTGACATCAACTCATCACTTTTTCTTAAAATTTTCAGTAATTCAAAATATGTTCTTAAAATTATATAAAAAAATATTAAAATAATTTTTTTTTTAATTAAAAATCACAAAACAAACTTCAATAAAAATTCTACATTTCATTAGTTTACATCATTTTGAAATTCAAAACATAAAAACCACTTTTATGCAGTTGAAGTTGAGAATTTTTGTTTGTGTTGATTGATTCATTTATAAAGTGTGACACAAGTTTGTACTTTTACCCATAATTAATGAGGCCATTTCCTAACCAACACATATTTATCCCATCCAAAATACTAAAACCATCCAACCCATTAAAATATCTAATCCCAACCCCAATCCCCCATCTCTTTGTCTACTGAATTCAAGGAATCCACTAAACACACATCCCCTATTATAGCAGCCAAATATATATGATAGATTATTCTAAAACATGTCAAAATGTCTCCTCATCCAATTCAAGATCCTAACAACCTATCTAACCCCTTTCATGATCAATTACCAAATTTTATCTAAACCATCACCTTATCACCTTGGTCCCATCACCTTTACCCATGGTTTCATTCTTGTTGTAAAAGAATAAAAACTATCCAACACTCATCTCGCTCTATCTCAAAATGGATTCGCATCTAATTTCTAAGAAAATCAACATCTTATTTCCATCAACATGCTCCAAACACATGAACTATTAGATCAAAGGCTTAGGACTTCAAGAGAAAGGAATCTTGGAGCCCATCTATGTCAAATAAAATACACAATTGCAAGGCCTTGGTTACACATCTCAAGGCACACATCCAAAAATGTCGGTACAACCTTCATACATCCTAAGGAGGCTTCTTCCAAAACCACAATAGGTTATTCTCATTGCTCCTCCAAAACATTCAGTTTCATCCCCCTCCCCATCATACCAATCCAAAATGATTAATTTCATTCCTTCCCCACCATATTCTACATGTACTCCATCTATTAAATCCATTTTGTGCCCTTATATCCCAAAATCCAACCCCCCATCTTCCTCATCTATTTTTGGTCCTTACACCATAAAGTTCATTCTCCCACATCCTACACATCACTCCCTTGAAATATCCAATCAAGATCAACTAACACACACATCCTTGAACATCTTCCAATATGATCCCTCCATCACTCCTTCCATGCACTATCCCAATCATCCATCCTCACACACCCATGTCAATTCCTTTGGAATCTATTTGATGTCAAATAAAAAATTTAACAAGTAAAGAATCCACCAAAATCTAAGAATCACCATGTCACCATAAGTTGACATGTAAAAACAAAGTGAAATATACTCCAAAATCTAGATAAATATATAAGGCCACAAAGGCCCTTTAAGAAAAAAAATAAAATAAGAAACCATGTAGATCCCAAATAAAAATTTCCCATGTATCCCAATGCAAAATTTAAAGTGGCATCCAACTTTGCTACCACAAAAACTTCTTTTATTCCTAAATCCTGCCATCCTTGATTCAATAATCTTTCATATTTTACATCTATTTTGGGCCTATATAACAAAAATCCACTATCCTAAGTCCTCCATTATCTCCTAAATATATTTTGGGTCCTTATGTCCCAAAATCCATCATCCCAACTTCCATGTCTAAATAACCATCAAGGTGTGTACCAATGTTGGTCCTAACAATATATTTCCTTATAACCCCACTATCCCCTCCTTTCATCCATACATTTTCCATTTGTCCTCCCTTTACCATCACATGTATTTAATGCATTCCTTTGAATATCCCACCTATCCCCCATCCAACCTAATCCATTACCATCTACAACATCCTTTCTCATCCCAAAATGGCATAGTATTCCTCCTTTGGAGAAGATAATATTATCATTCTAAATATGTTCCCATTACCTTGATATGGAAATATATGCTTGAGTCATTTTTCCACCTACATGCCCCCTCCTCCATCTTCCTAATCCAATTATCCCATATCTAATTTATTACTTTCCTTCCCTTTCCACCTATCCCTCATATCCCAAAATATTTAAAAATAAAATATGAAAAAAAAATCATAGAATTAAAGAGAAATAATTTGTCTAATGATGAAAAATGAGAAATAGGTGGCTTGGGAAAGTACCATGATTAAATATTAGCAAATAAGTGTTATCTATAAGTCCCCCTTCCACTCACACTTTGTATTTGGGGAAAAAAGTTATCCAATTCATTCTAGCTATCACATCCTATCTCTCCCATCTATTTAATCCATGTCTACTCGTCATCTCTCATCCTTTCCAATATATCCACCATCCTTTGATCATTATAAGGATAAGGGCTACATTCACACATAATTTGTATAATACAAACCTTAATTTAAATCCATAGTCTATCCATCATCCACATCCTCCATTTTATAAATATTTTACTACCTTCAACCATCAATCTATTCCTCCAAAGTCCTAAACCCTCTACTAATTTTACCATAAATCTGATAGAAATTCCCACAATAGTTTCAATAACTAGCCACACTAATCATGGGGTGCATTCCTCCATCCATTATGAATCCCTCCCTTCCATTCCATCCATCTCATCTATTGTAATATTTAATACTATCTATATTCATGATTCCTCTAAAATTCCCATCCAAATTCCCTCTATACTATGCTCCTATCCCCTAGATACTCAATCTAATGATCCTCCCATCCCCTATTTTAATTAACAATTAACACACTCTTTATCTAAAAAAACCATGAGAATACTAGTGCCTTGTTATACACCACATATCTAGAGTGGGGAATGTTCCTCTAGGACATAATCCTTGGAGATATCATTTGCACTCCTTAATCCATCCATATTGAATCCCTCATATGTTTCCACCTTCTACTGACTATCCTTTTATATCCCCTCATCCTAATATCCTATAGTATTTTCCCTTGTCATTGGTATCAAGCTACAAGCTACCTCCATACAATCAAATGCAATACCTCCCACTAGTCCAATGGTCCTAGCAATACAACTAGCACAGTAAAATATTATTTCATACAATCTTGCTACGTAACCTACAAAAATTATCCAATCACATCTTTAGTTTTGCTCCTAGCTTCACTACAAGCCTTGATCACCACCATCATCAAGATTTATCCTTCCAAATACTTGTGTTATTTTGGGATATATTGATATCATATTGACAACATCCATCTTTAATCCACTAATATTGGCTTTTTAACTTGACTAGGGAAGCATCATATTTGTCCCTGTATCATTTTGTGCATGATTTTTTGGATTTTTTATGTGAATTATTATCTTTCTTACCTCTATATTTTTCTTTGTATCATACCTACCATAGAGGTATCATGATCTTCCATATTATGGTTCTATACAATATAGGGTTTCTTGTGACTTGTCTATTTGTACACACATGACACATCATCACCCTAGGTTTTTATACCTCGGTGCATGACATATAGTTCAATATCAAATAAAGAGTGCTCAAGACAAAAAAACATAATAAGGAATTCCAAACCCCCTTCCTCTTATCCATTACCTCTCATCCTTTTATCCCCTACCCTCTTTTATCTTACATATCCTAACCTGCATGTCCTCTCGAGGGGAAATCATTGTTAATCCTATCCAATTCTCCTTTAAATGACTAGGGAATGTTCCCTAATGTTCCATGATTATTCACATCCAACTATTTTTATTCTTTGAAATGTGCTACTTCATAAAACCATCTCAAAGAGAGGTAAAATGTAGACACTTAAAATGATACACTATCATTTCAACTAATAACCTAACCATTTCCTCTATATTTGATTGATTAAATACTTATTTATCTAATAAACTATAAAATTTCTATCATTTTATTAATTAAATAATTTTTTAATTTAATTAATAAAATCATTATTCATCCACTATTCATCTCTATTCATCCAACCTATTTCGTAGAAATAAATAATTAATCATAATTCTTATACTATCCACCTTAGATAAATAAATAAAAATATTTATTTATCTAGGTCCCTTAACCTCATCCCAAAAATTTCATAAATATACCTATTGATTTTATCCCATATTTTTATCCATTTTAAATAGTGGGCTAAAATCAATTAGCCCGCTAGTCCCCATTTGTACATTCCTAACCTTGGTCAAAATCCCTTAAATCATGTGCATCCTCCAAAATTACCCTTAGGAATAGGAATTTATACATGTGACATGGCCCTTGGTACATGTCACATGGGTCAACTATACTCCCAAGGTACTCCAAAGTACCCCCTTCCATCTCATCCATCCAATTTATCCAAAGTGTTCATCAACCATTTATTCCTCTTTAATATTAGACACCTCTAGATCCACAAAACTCATAGATACACTTTTCCTCTCCTCATCAACAAGTTGATCTTAGCCATTCAGTACCTGATCTTAACCAACAAGTTGTTCCCTCACATTGATCTTAGCCATTCAATACCTCATCTTAAAATCTATAAATTAGATGCACCCTTCTCCATTTTTAAGACTCCATGAAATGCAATGTTATTTTTTATAGGTAGGATTACTCACATATCATCAAAGAAACTATCTTTGAGCACATCACCATAATGTAGTGCAACAAGGTTTGGCATTGGTGAGCTATTTACATATTTTTATCAATAATTTTATCAACTTTTATGCTTAATTAAACTGTTGCATATATTGTGAGTAGAATAGGTTAATATTATATTAGCTTGTTCTTTTATTCTCCATTTTTTTTACACAAATTCTATCAGGAATAGGGACTAGGTGTGTTGTACACTTTATAATCCCTAGGTATAATCTATTTTTTAATATTATAATATTATAAATAATGTACGTACATTGAAAATGACATGAAATTTGAGTGGAATCATGAAAAAATATGGTTGGTACTCTCTACCATGAGTCAAAGTATTATCTTGATTGTATAAATTCATTGAATTGGGGTTAAAGGTGTGGCAAGAGGGGATATTACTTAATTAGTAGACTAGGACTAACACCTTTGACTAATTATTTATAGCCTGTGTAATAGAGGTGTACGTGGTAATAAATACACAAATGTGGAGATATCAATAATTAATTTGACCCAACTTGGCCTTGTGAGAAAAATAAATTAATCAAGAGTTACATTTTATTTGTGGAGGAATTACTTTTGTAGGTGTTACACATGACTGTAAATAAAACACCTTTACTAGTCATTGTCTTATAGTTTTGAAAAGCTATTTATGGTTCCTTAGGATTCTTTAGGGATTTTAAGATAGACATATTTCATATGCATAGTTTTATAGGGTTCTTCTATTGAAACATCTCCAAAATTGAGGGTATTGATCTTTTGTGAAGGTCAAAGTTTGACATTGTATTATAACTTAGACTTGATGATAATACATTGGTTTCAATGTTTTGGAGGCTAGGTTTTTCTTTTGCAATTATTTCATAAGGTATAGTAGTGTCACTCTTGTTTGTATTTTCTTCTATTACTATTCTCATTTTCTCTTTGTAGAGGAGGGGGACCAACTACTCAGGACCCCAAGTCATGGGAGGGTCTAGAACAATTAGCTGCCCTGGTCTACCTCATGCTAAGTGATTGGTTTCAAGAGATTCTAAGGTTTAAAGGTTGAAAGGAAGAACAACTAGGTTTTTGTTGTCCTTTAACAAGCCCAAATGTTTTAGGAGGTTAGGTGAGAAGGTTTCTAGAGTCTGGACTATAGCTTAGGCAACTCATTTCCAGCAGACTCCATTGTGGGACATAGATGACAGTGCAGTGCACTGACATCTTAGTGGGGTGCTGGCATGTGTATGGAAAAAAAGTGTAAATTATAGTCAAAACTTAAGAAGAACCTACTAATGACTTAATGAATATGGTTTGATGCAATGACAGAAACAAAAAGGAACTAAATAACAAAATATAACAAGAAGAATACTTTAACTTGATTTAATCTACAAATTGATAAAAGAGGGCCAGGAAAGCACACCTTCCTACCCACAAGTTGATATTTTCAAAATCTTCACTCAATGAGCAACCTACACACACAAGATGGAAAAATATTGGGGTTGTGTATAGAGGACTATAATAGTCAGTCATGTGCTTTGGTGTTTCCACCTCCACGGACAACCAATATATCAATGATAGGAGAAATGTAATAAAGAAAGGTATTGAAATGGAAGTACTATGCACTATGCTACGAAAACAATACAATGATGCTAAGTGAATGGAAAATGGAACAATATCACCTTCAACCATGTGCACTCAAGGAAAATGGGAGGAGTGAGCCCACAAGCTTGCAAATATCGATTTTTTCGCAACAAGGAGATTGCATCCATAAAACACCAAATTGCTACTTCAATGGAGGTGAGAATGTTTTGATCTAATTCTTTGAAGAGAGTGAAGAAAGAGTTGACCGATGTCTGAATGATCCAAAAGTTGAAGAGAATGAATGAGATAGCAATTTGAAGATGAAATTGGAGGCAAAGGAGTTGTTTGAGGTCAATCAAGGGCGCAGAAACGTTACACTTCATCACCAATGGAGAGTTGTAACACCTCTACAAATTCCAAAAGTAGGAATCCTATTAGGACGACAACACGCCACAAAGACGTATGTGTGTTGTGTTAGCATCCTTGACAGAATATCCTCCACCGACACAAAAAAAATACCAATTGGATGGGAAGCGAATGAAGGATGTGGAATAGCATCATCGAATTTGATTTGTCTAAGGTAGGAGGTGTGTAAATGTGGAATTTGCAAGGGGTGCAAATTCACACCATTACACTCTTATATTCTTGCTCATTTCCATAGTGCTATTAGTATGTTGAAATATTGTTAGAATTTATATATATCAAATAACTTGTAACTCTGTTGTCATAAGACTATTTAGAAAGTTACTTTTATGTTTTATTTCAATTTTTTAATGAAATTTTTTTGAACCTAATCATCACAATATTGACCTAGGGCAGGAAAGAATATAATTTGAGGTGGAAAAAACTGAACCTGATCATCACAAGCTCTCTCATAGGAGTATCACCAACTAGAGATTTGGAGGCAACCCAATAGCTATAAGACTCTTAGCACAAAACCTCCATCTCAAGCACCTAATATATAAGAGATACAATACATGAAACCATCAAACAGTATTACAAAACCATGATCTAAAACCACCTAAAAAGTGGTGCCCATCCTTATCTCTAATAAAATATGCCTATGATGTTTCTAAAAACACACCACCACATGTAACTCCCCATTTACAATTCATTTGTGTCCAAAACATTTTTACATCTCCCATTTCAGGAGACCCAACTTTCAGAGGCCATAACTTTTGATCCAAGTTTCTAATTGATGAACCGTTTGAACCATCAGAAATCTTTTGAATCGCTCTATCAATATATAACTATCTATGTTGATTATGACCACTTTCAGGCCCACTATAATGAATAGGGACTAGGTGTGTTGTACACTTTATAATCCTTAGGTACAATCTATTTTTAAATATTATAAATAATGTACCTACATGGAAAATGACATGACATTTGAGTGGAATTTTGAAATTATATAATTGGTACTCTCTACCATGTGTCAAAGTCTTATCTTGATTATATTTCATTGAATTGGGGTTAAGGGTGTTGCTAGAGGGGGATATTACTTAGTAGACTAGGACTAACATCTTTGAAAATTTAATTATAGCTTGTGTAATAGAGGTGTATGTGGTAATAAATACACAAATGTGGAGAGCTCAAGAATTAATTTGACCCCACTTGGTCTTGTGAGACAAATTAATTATTCAAGAGTTACATTCTATTTGTGGAGGAATTACTTTTGTAGGTGTTTCACATGAGTGTGACTAAACCACCTTTACTAGCCGTTGTATTATAGTTTTGAAAAACTATTTATAGTTTCTTAGGATTCTTTGGCCTATACATTGAGAGATTAAGATATACATATTGTATATGCATAAATTTATAGGGTTTTTCTATTGAAACATCTCTAAAATTGAGGGTATTGATCTTCTACGAAGCTCAAAGCTTGAATTTGTATTATAACTTAGACTTGTTGATAATACATTGGTTTCAATGCTTTGGAGGCAGGGTTTTTTCTTTTACAAGTTTTTCATAGGGTATATTAGTGTCACTCATGTTTGTGTTTTCTTTGATTATTATTCTCAATTTATCTTATATTCTTATTCATTTCCATAGTGTTATTAGTATATTGAAATGTTGTTGGAATTTGTATAGATTAGATAACTTGTAACTCTATTCTCATAGGACTAATTAGTAAGTTTCTTTCATATTTTATTTCAAATTTTGCATGGAAAAAATTTAAACCTAATCATCACAATATTAACCTAGGGTAGGAAAAAATATATATTGAGGTGGAAAGAATTGAACCTAATCATCACAAGCTTTCTCGCAGGAGTATCACCAGCTAGAAACCTAGAGGCAACTCAAAAACTATAAGACTCTTACACACAACCTCAATCGCATGCACCTAATATATAAGAGATACAATACATGAATCTGTCAAACAGTATTACAAAACCATGAGCTAAAACCACCTAAAAAGTGGTGTCCATCTTTATCTCCAATAAAAGATGCCTATGATGTGTCTAAACAAACACCACCACATCCCCCTTTACAATTCATTTATGTGTCCAAAATTTTTTTACATCTCCCATTTCAGGAGACCCAACTTTTGGAGGCCATAACTTTTGATCTGGGTGTACGATTGACGAACCGTTTGAACCATTAGAAAACTTGTGAAGTGCTCTACCATGCTATAACTAGTTATTCATTTACAACCACTTTAAGGGCCACTATTAGGAATAGGGACTAGGTGTGTTGTACACTTTATAATCCCAATACTTCTATCTTCATTTTTGTCAGCAAATTCCTTCTCCTACTCAATGCATCTACAACTTTATTTGATTTACCACTCCTATGCTTCAACACAAATGTATAAATTTGCAAGAACTCAACCCATATCATATGTCTCTAGTTCAATTTACCTTGGCTATTCAAATAGTGCAAGGATTGATGATCAATGTACAACAAAAACTCCTTAGGAAACAAATAATGTCTCCACTTCTTCAAGGCTTGAATTATAACATAGAACTCCTAATCATAAACTAAATATCTTCTTCTGGAATCATTCAACTTCCCACTAAAATAAGATATTGGTCTCCCTTCTTGACTCAACACTACTCCTATTGCATTTCCACTGGCATCACAATCAACTTGAAATAATTTTTCAAAATTTGGTAATGCTAACACTGGTTGCTCTATCACCTTTTGCTTCAATAATTCAAAAATTATTTTTGCTCTGGATGTCCACTTAAAGTCTTTCATATATGGACTCTCATTATTTCTGTCATGGGTGTGAAAATGTTACTAAAGATCCTTATGATTTTTTGGTAGAAAAACTCCAATCCATGAAACAATCATACCTCTCTAATGTTCATTGGTGTAGGCCACTCAAAAATTTCTCTAACCTTCTCAGGGTCCATCTTCAATCCTTTATCAGAAATGAAAAATCCCAAGTACGCCAAATCTCTCTTCATAAAGCTAAACTTCTTGATGTTTATCAACAACTTCTCCTCTCTTAGCCTCTGTAATACTTTTCTAATGTGCCAAAAATGTTCTTTGGTCTTATAGAAAATTAGAATATAATCCAAGTAAACAAGAACAAACCCAAAAATTTCTTCAGTACCTCATTCGTCAACCTCATGAAAGTACTAGGTGCATTGGTCAATCAAAAAGGCATCACTAACCACTCATACAACCCTTCATTAGTATTAAATGCAGTCTTCAACTCATCTCCCTCTTTGATTCTGATTTGATGATATCCACTCTTTAGGTCAATCTTTTTGAAATACTTTGCTCCACTGAAATAGTCCATAATGTCATCCATCCTTGGAAATGGGAATATATACTTGATAGTGATCCTATTGATTTCTCTTGAGTCTATACACAACCTCCATTCTCCATATTTCTTTGGTTCCAATATAGCAAGTATCGCACATGGGCTTAAGCTCTCTCTAATCAATCCCTTCTTCAACAAGTCTTGTATTTGTCTGTTTAGCTTTACATTTTCTATAGGTGTCATCCTATGTGTCACTTTGTTAGGAAAACTCACTCTCGATATTAGATCCATATTATGATTGATACTCTGAACTAGTGGTAATCCATCTGGTACATTCTCTGACATGATATCCTCATACTCTACCAACAACTCTACTACTTGTTCTTCTAGTGGATCTTCTCCATTTGTGGTATAATTCTCTGCCTCCTGATCACTGCATTTCTTTGGAATCAATGAAAAACACATGTTCTCATGCCTCAATCCTTCCAGAAGCTTCCTTCCATCTACCAAACATAGTTTGGTAGTGCCAAAAACATCACTTTTCTCCTCTTCTCCCAAAGGTATCAATATATGTTTTTTTCCATTTAAATTCACAGTATAGGTATTCTTCCTTCCATCATGATCTGCTTTCCTATCATATTTCAATGGTTTTCGTAACAGTAAATGGCATACATCCATGGGAATAATATCACACAAAAATTCATCACTATATGATCCTATATGAAATTTCACCAAACATTGCTCACTCACCAAGATCTTATGTTCATCCTAAATCCATGTTTTATAGAGATTTGTATGTTTCAATCTCTTCAAATTCAACTTGGTTTCCATCTCTTCTAAAACTAAATTATCATTACTACCACTATCAACGATAACTTTACATACCTTTCCTCTGGATTTACATCATGTTTTGAACAAATTAATTCCTTTATAGTGGTTCCTCAGTCACCTCTTCATGCATCAAAACTCTCCTCATTACTAATGACTCACCTTTCTTTGGTTTCCCAACTAAACTATAGGATCCAATAGGTTCTTCATCCACATAAGTTGTTCTTCTGGTATGCTCAATTCTTTTCCCAGTACTTCATTGATGACATTCAAATGCTCTATGTCCTTCACCTCCACACTTGAAACAGGTTCCTCTAAATGGTCTCTTCTCAGATATTCCTTCATCTCTCCTATATCCATCATTGTGGTAGGAATTATGACCTCCTCTATCATTGTGGTAGAATCTTATGTCCTCTCTTCCTCTGTGGTATGATTTATTTTCATTATCTTCATTGCGGTAGGGTTTTCCATCCTTGTTTTGCTCCACATATGGTCTTCTCTCTCAGGATTGTGATCCACTTCTCTGAAATATTCCTCTTGCACTTCTCTATCTTTTTTCAAACTTCTTGTTCAACTTTTCCTCTACCTTCAACACAAATTGGTATGCTTCTTCAACTGTTTTCATCTTTACCAGACTCAATTCTTCTTGGTTGTTTGTTCTTAGTCTATTAATGTACCACACAACCTTTTCCTTGCTTGCTTCACTATGTGTAGATCTGATAATCATCTTGTATAATTCTTTAGTATACTCCACATATTTCTCCTTTTTCTTCAATTTCTATAATATTTTCAACAATTCAAGCTCACAACCAGCTGGTATAAATTGTTTCTTCAAATTTTTCACCATCTTATCCCACTTTGTGATGTTCTCCTTTCCCCTTCTATTCCTATCTAATTGAACTTATTTCCACCATATAGCAGCATGTCCTTTCAACTTAGTTTTTAAAAATATCACTCTTTGTGGATCTTCAATTTCTTCATACTCAAAGTATTCCTCCATATCATTGATCCAATCAATCAATTCCTCAGAGTTTAAATTTCTCGCGTAATTTTGAATTTCAATCCTAGGTCTCTTTCCAATCTTGGAAATAGCTTTTAACATCTTTACCCGATCCTCTTCTTCTTCTTCTAGGTTCTCTTCATTTTGATCCACAACATGATCTAATTCATCATCATTTTCATCTGCATGTCTAGGGTTTAGACCTCTCCTTATATCTTCTTCTATAGAATCCAACTAGACTCTCATTACTCTCATCATTTCCAAAATTTCTTCCATTCTTCCAACAACATTTTCCATAATAGGCACTCTTCTTGGAAAGATCTCCCCCCTTGGATCTGATGCAATTGTCGCAATTCAGCAATCTGGCTACAAGGTCTCAACTACCTCACAATCGATGCTCAGTTGAAAACACTTGCAAGTTTCCTCAAGTCAGTGATTTATTCACCACAAAGAATTCCTTCTTTCCCAAAAGACTCACAAACTTGCTCTGATACCACTTGATGCAGTCACAAATGGAGGGTCTAGAAAGGACTGTCCAACCATGCAACCTAGAGTTCAACACAACGAAATAACACAAGAAATGATTAGAAAACATAAACTATCATTGATTGAATAACTTTTAGTCTTACATGCATCATATGCCTTATATACAATATTATTATGGTTCACAGGCCTGCCACAAGGGCATTACAAGATATTACAATTGGCACAAGGCTTCATTACAATCCTCAACCTTGAAGGTTGGA
Source organism: Sequoia sempervirens (assembly GCA_007258455.2). Taxonomy (NCBI): domain Eukaryota; kingdom Viridiplantae; phylum Streptophyta; class Pinopsida; order Cupressales; family Cupressaceae; genus Sequoia; species Sequoia sempervirens. The sequence continues at coordinate 511,635,070 of VDFB02058242.1, read as the reverse complement.
TCTAGCTATCTAAATTCCTACTAACTTGATTGCTTTCTAATGGATTACAAATTATCTTAAATATGAATCTCGAGCTTCAATTATGATCCACATCGGCCTCAAGGGCTTACAACCCCAATGCAAGATCAAGCGTGTAAGTCAGCCAAGAACATGAAAAGATAACTCACTTGGAAATGAAATGTATTGTGGATCTCCAAGAAAGATCCCCTTAGACCTAAAATGTCTTGAATGATGTTTCCTTAATCTTTGCACATTTTGAAAATGGTTTGCACAACAAGCTTGAGCTAGATAGGCCCTGAATGCTCTAACAAAGATTGACAATGAAATTTTGAGAGCGATAAATTTCTAAAAACAAATGCAAATCACTTGAAATCTAGATATGTTGTAAATGACCTCGTGTAGAAGTTATATCTTGCTCCACACGATGAGAAATGATAATGCGGTAAACTATGGTAGAAACTGTTGAGACATCTATAGACTGAAATGCAAGAAAATAAATGTTTTTGGTTGATACAAGACATTTTTACAACCAAGGATGCCCCTACATCTAATAATTTATTCCATCATTAGTGGACCAACATCATTGAGATCCACATGTACTAAAGTAGAGAGTTGGTTATAGCATAGACCATTGATCTTGAATATTTTCCTACTTTAGATAAAATTACATATTCACCAAACCTTATACAAAAAGAAACCTTTATTTATGATGGTTGAGGAGGCTAATTTCTTGGGTGATTATACTTACTCTCACTCTCCCTCTCACTCTCCTCTTGGTGGCATTTATATATTTTCCTTGGGGGATTTTCTCTCCTTTGGTGGAATCATTTATATATGGGTACCTAATATGGCTACACATTTATCAAGACTCATTTTCACCAACATACAATGTTCTTAAATGGAAGTTGGTGTAATTTTAAATTTAATTTATTATATCTTTCAATGTACTTATTTTATCTTTCTTAGGATAGTCAAAGTATCAATCATAGGGTGAAAGGTTCCACATTCTTCCATGACATATTCTTTCATTTTTCATAGATTTGAGAGTTACACTTCCTATTGAATGAGATGTCCACCTCTACTCCACTTGAATTTCTTATGAATGCACTCATCTTTTTTAGATTTGATAATTTGATTAATAAAATATCATTATTCTAAGTATTTAATTTTCTAATTTTTTTTAGTGATAGGTTTGTGACTAATTCTTAAGCATTGAGTCTTAATTATTTTTTACTTTAAGTGTATAAATTTCAAAGCCTGGGGATATAAAATTTAGTAACATTCTACTTTAAATACTCCCCTTATTGAAATACAACAACATTCGTAGTTGTAGGACTTTTTATTTATTTGGTTAATTAGCTATGCATGAATTGTTTACAAATAAAGACAATGTTTCTTCTCATTTCATTGAATTTATTTCAATTCTATTTTATATAATATAAATTTATTTATTTCCTTTGTTATATTTGAACATGTCTAAGAGTATTCATTTTTTTATTTTTTATTTTTTATTTTATATCAATTGGTTTATATCATCTAATAAAAGGCTATTGTGTTGAGTTAAAAGTGGAATAAAATACTATAAAATTGGATTCTATCAAATACATTTTTTATATTTTATTTATTTATATGTATATGTGTGTATAAATAGAAAAAATCAACCCAATATAAATGATCAAGAATAATATAAATATATCAAAAGATGTCCTCAAGATAACAAATAACCTTTATAATAAGTACTTAGAAATTGTGATAATATTATTGATAATATAATATAATAGCCTATATATTATATTATAATAATGATTGATTACAAAATTTTGGAGTATTGGTTAACTAACTAGAACCAAACATATCCTTCACAAGATGTTCTACTTAACCCTTTCAGGTGTCAGCCTTCAGGATTTCATCATTCTGCATATTTACCATTCTTGTTAAGTCGAAATCCTTAACTCTAACCTCTGAAGCCTAAACCTTCTCAAGTGTTAGGGATTGAGACTCCACCATACTCCATACTTCGCCTTTTAGGTGGCGGCCTTTGGGCATTCTTCATTCTGGATACTTATCATTCTTGTCAAAGCTAAATCCTTAACATCAATCTCTGAATCCCGATCCTTTTCCAGTATCTGGGATCGAGTCTCCACCAAACTCCATACTTCTCCTTTCGAATGTCGGCCTTCGAGCTTTCATCATTTAGCATAAGTTTAACATGTAGGGGATCGGATCTCCACCATACTCCATACTTTTCCTTTTGGTTGTCGGCCTTCGGGCTTTCATCACTCTACATACTTACCATTCGTGATAAGGAAAATCCTTAACTCCAATCTCTGATGCCTGAACCTTTCAGGCATCGACCTGCGAACTTTCATCTTTTTGCATACTTACCATTCTTGTTAAGGTGAAAGCCTTAGCTCCGATCTTCGATGTCTGAACCTTTCGGGCATCAGCCTTCAAATTTTCATCTTTCTACATATTTACCATTCTTATTAAGGCGAAATCCTTAGCTCTAATCTCTAAAGCCCGATGTTATTCAGATGTTGAGGATTGGGACTTCACCATATTCCATAATTCAAACATAAATGCAAGCCAATAGCTTGAAGCCTGATGTCCTAATCCTTTTGGAGTTAACTCAATTTTAGCTTTCTTTCCTTTGTGGTCACAGTAAGGGGCATGCCTAAATTTTGAAGTCCAATACCTTTCGAACTTAGCACAAAATGATTAACTACTTATTCAAATGCTTACTATTTTTTATTACATCCTATATTTGGTAGCTAAACCACCACAATTTGAAGATGTTCACATTTTCCACTACCCTTAAACATCTTATTGCCTTCAAATTGTGAGCTTTGACCCCTTTAGCACACTTTTTAAAAGCTACAATTTCTTCCAACTAAGAAAAAGCATTAATAAGATGACTAGCATCCGATGTTTCCACCACTTGTTGATCGTAGCCCATTTTTGCAAGGTGATCGACTAGTTTATTACCTTCTTGGTAGGTATGAGAAATATAAATTTCTTGAAAATTGTTTAACAATAACCAAACCTTCTTCAGGATGTATTTAAGCTACCAATTTTGTACTTTCTTTTCTATGCATGCATTTACAATTATGAGAGTCACCTTCTATATGAATTCTTTGTACCTTGAGCTTCATTGCTAAATTTAAACCATGAAGTAATGTTGGAGCCTCTACTATATTATGTGTTCCATTGGAGAGATGAGCTGACTTTGCACCTATTAGTGAGACTTTACAATCTTGGATACATGCTCCTACCCTTGATAGTCCCAGATTACCCCTTGACACACCATCAAAATTTAACTTACAAAAGCCTAGGGAGGGAGGCCGCCACTAATTGTATTCCTATCCATATTTTGTTTAGTTGGTTGATATAGACTACCTTTGAAGGGTAAAATAATGTATTCCCATTGGTTTAGAATGCTCTCATCCCAACATGTAAAGAGAATATATATTTTTGTATGCTTGAACATAAGAATTTGTCACATCTCTTAAATAACTTTCTCAACTTTTACCTGAAATTGTTGTATTGATGATGTTTCCTTCCTAAATATACACATGTTCCTTTCCCACCATATATATTTCATACCACTATTGTTGGAACTATCCTCCATAAACATGCAAACAATTATGACTTGTAGAGTACAAGCCAACTAGTGAAGAGGTCCCATAAAGTTTTGGGTAATGGGAAAGAGCAACATAACTTTCTTATAATGAAGGCCCAACAATCTTGAGCAAACGTACAGTGTAAAAACAAATGGTCCACATTTTTTAAAACCTCCTCTCATAACACACATTTAAATGGTTCTAATATCCTTACCTTATTCAATCTATCACTTGTTAAGATCTTGTCTCTTAAAGTCAACCAAGAAAAGCTACCAACCTTGGGAAGCACCATCGGGTTCCAATAGAATGAGTATGCCTATTGGGTTTTATTTTGTAGACCTTTTCTAATTATTGACTTGTAACCATGCTTTACTATGTAGTTTCCATTTTTAGAAGGAGCCCAAATTATCTTATCCAAAAAATATAATTTAAAGACAACTCTATTCTTTAGGGCACTTTGTAATAATGCTTTTTCATTGGTAGATATAGGTACAGTTGATAAATCTTTCCATGTTATATTACTCGTAATAGCATTTGTAGACATGATATAATCCTTCAATTTAGTGCCCCAACTTGCTAATAGAGCTTCCTCTATTGATTGCAACTCTTGAATGGAGTTTAGAGGGGGATTCCCATTCTAGGAGTCTTTCCAGAATTTAACATCTTCTCCATTATTTACTTTCCATGATATGTATGGAACAATGACTTCCCTGCATGCTACTATGAAGTTCCACTAATTGTGATAATATTATGTAATATAACTATTAGATTAAATAAAAACTAATTTGTAAAGAATAATGTTATAGAGTAATTAAATTTCTCTCTTTCTCTCTCTATATATAATATATTTTTTAAAATTCATATATATGTAATTGTGTATATATATATATATATATATATATATATATATATATATATGTTTGGAAACAAAATGGTCATTAAGGGTGCTTGCGAGGGTTTCAGGCATTGGGAAGCAGGATCCTGGGTGAGGGATGCAGAAAAGGAATGGTCGTCGCTTCAGGATCGATTCAAGAATGGTCGGTAGGCGTGGGGGCTCATAGGAAAGGTGTTGGTCCAGACACGGAGGAGTTTGGGGGAAGGAAGGCTTCGAATGTTGGTGGTAGAAGCTCTCGGGCACCTTCACAACCAAGGAGAGGTTTTCAACGACAACCCATGAGAGAGTTGCCTTGGGTTTCTAGTTGGAGACGTGTGAAGGGTGGCATGCCAAGAATGAGGGAAGTCAGGAAAAGGAAACGTTCGCCCTCAGGGTATAGGAGGAGAGGGAATAAAAGGATGAATCTGGGTGCTCATCAAAATAGGCAAGGCTCTTTCAGGGTTGTTGGGGATGTTGAAAATGGGAAAAAAAATGGTCATGTTGCGGGAAAGATGCAGTGGGTTGAGAAAAAAGCTAAGGAGGATGTCCAAGTAAGGGCCCCTGAGAGCACAAAGGATCAACTATCTGAGCCTAGCAGGACTAGATCTTGTGTTGCTCGGGTGATTCCAGAAATGCTCATTGAAAATACAAGGGTTAATCTGGAGAATAAGGATTTTTTTGCAAAATGGTGGGGCGATAGCTACACCGAGATTCGTATGAAGCAATGGTGGGAAGAGAAGTGGCGGGATAAAGAGTCCATAAAGTTTTTGGTAAATAGCTTTATTCTGGTTCAATGCTCCTCTCCTGAAATAAGATTGAGATTCTAGAGGCGTCTCATTTAACTATAGACGGTTTTGGATTTTATTTCTTTGCTTGTTCAAAGTGCTTTGAGCCGACGTGACATACTTCAAATAGCATGAGGGTTTGGGTTGAGCTGGAAAGCCTACCTTCAGAACTTTGGTCTTTTGAGTCTTTGGAATGGATTGGAGGTGCTTTGGGAAAGTTTATAGGCATAGATGAAAAAGCTCTTAACGATGGTAATGAGGGAAAGATGAGGGTTTTAATCGAGGTGATGCCTTGGAGCATTTTATGGGATGTAATGGAGCTGGTTTTTAATGGGGAAAAATGGGCTCAAAAGATTTCATGGAAGTGGTCTCGGTGCCAATTGACAATTTTGAAGATGTGGGATCGTGAGGGCCTCAGGAATAAAGTGAAGCCTCCTAAGACGGGAAAGGGGATCGTTGATTCAGGAGAAGGATCTTCCAAGGGTCGGTTTCCCATTAATGATCAAATCAATGTTGGTCAGTGTGGGGGCTCTAAGATTTTAGAAAGGAAGGAGTTAGTTTTACCATCGTTAGAGCATGATGGTAATCCTTTAGGGTTGCAGCCTTCGAAGAATTAGATAGAGGTCCTTAATGTGAATACTTCCATGAAGGCAAATGATTCAATGTTGGACCAGGAACTTAATGACTGGGAAACAATTATGGAGGTGGGGAATGATTTGAGAGCCTTGGTAGAGGCTCAACAGGAGGCACATTTTGAAGAGAAGAAGGATAAGCAAGAGCTAGATTGGGAAGAAAAGGATTAGGAAGGTGATTAGAATCTTCAAATGATCCTGTACTATGAGGCTCTGTAGGAAGTGAGTGCCATAAAAGAAGTGGAAGAGGTTGATAATCTGGGGTTGAAGGTGAAGGTTTCGAAAGTGGTTCAGGGGCAGTCAGGAGTGTTCAAGGAGTGGTCTCCAGAGGTTTCAAAGGTGTGCACCAGGAAGAGGTTGGGGATTCTATCGTAGGGTGAAGGGAAAGCTACTCCAGACTATGGAGATAAGAGGAAGGTTGGGCGGAAAATGAATGAAGAGAAGAGGTTTATTGCAGCGGAGGCGGTGGGATAGTAAAAAATAACGATGCACTTGAGATCAAGGAAGGGAGGCCCCCTTCCCGAGGGGCAATGAGGGTGTTAAGTTGGAATGTTAAGGGCCTAAATTCCCCTAACAAGCGGCATTTGTTTAGACATCTGGTTGAGGATAAACAGGTGGAAATTGTATTAGTTCAAGAAACTAAGTTGCAGAGTGAGGAGATTGGGAGTTTGAAGGCTAAACTAAAGGTGTGGAGCTTTTTTGATGTTGATTCACAAGGAGCTTCGGGTGGAATTTTGACTGTGGCATCCCCAGTTGGTGCAATTGGAAGAATTGGCAGTAGGGAGGTGGTGGTTAGTGAGTAAAGTCAAGAGTGTGAATTCAAATCTGGAATTTACTCTGGTGAATGTCTATGGTCCTATTAATTTGGTGCTAAAAAGATTGGTGTGGTAGGATATTGAGAATTCTATTCAGTCTCATAAGGGCTCAATTTTTATCTTAGGAGGTGATTTCAATGCAATTTTGAAGGTGAAAGATAAGAGAGGAGGGGCTGGGAGGAAGCTACAGTCTGAGAAAGATTTTGAGGAGTTTGTAAACTTGAATTCCTTGTTGGATATTCAATTGGTGAATGGTTCTTATACTTGGATGAATAGGAGGTTGGGTTTTAGTGGGATAGTAGAGAAATTGGATAGGTTTTTGTTTAGTGGGGACTTGGTGTCCTTCCCCTTTTCCTTGGATGGAAGGATCCTTCCATTTTCAGGCTCGGATCACTTTCTGATTCTTTTGGAGGTGTTGGGAGAGAAGAAAGCTTTGAGGTGTCCTTTTAGATTTGAAAAAATGTGGTTACGTGTCATCCTCAGCTCTAGCAGAAAGTTAAGGAGTGGTGGTAGGAATTACAGCCATCTGGGAATGGTTTGTTTAGGGTAGTAAGTAAATTTAAAAGCTTAAAGCAGAAATTGCGTATTTGGAATCGGGAGTACTTTGGCAATATCTTTGAAGAGAAGTGACATCTTGAGTTGGAGCTGGAGGTAGTTAATGTACAGGTTATGTCAGCAGGCATGGATGAGGAGTTTTTTTTGAAAGAAAAAGGCCTTTTGAAGGATTGGAAAGAGATCCTTGCGAGAGAGGAAGTGTTCTTGCATCAGAAATCTCGTGAAACATAGATTAGAGAAGGGGATAGAAATTCAAAATTATTTCATAACTCAACTAGATATAGGAGAGAGATGAACAGGATTTCTTGCTTGCAAAGGGGGGATGGTATTTTGGTGGAAGATTAGGATGGGATTGCAAAACTAGCAGTGGATTATTTTTTGTCGATTCTAAATAATTGGGATGGCTCAAATGGGGCTCTGCAAAAGTAGTTGTTGAGAGGAATTCCATCTTTGGTATCTCAGGAACATAACAGGATTTTAACAAGTCCTTTCTCAATGGAGGAGGTTTGCAGGGTTGCTTTTCAATTACATCCAAACAAAGCACGAGGGCCAGACGGTTTTCTAGCTTGTTTTTTTAGGCCTTTTGGGAGGTTGTGGGTTAGGAGATTGCTTCGGCGCTGGAAGAATCTCGTGTGTCTGGTTCACTATTAAGGGAAGTAAATAGCACGCTTTTGGCTTTGATTCCTAAGAAATCAAAGCCAACATCCTTGGAGTAATTTAGGTCGATTGCTCTTTGCAATACGTTGTATAAGATTCAGGCAAAAGTAATGGCAAATTGTTTGAAGGACATCATTTCGGGTCTAATCTCGAAGGAACAAACAGGGTTTGTTCCTGGGAGATCTATTTTTGATGGCATTATTATTGCATAGGAAACTATCCATTCGCTTCAATCGAGTGGTCATCCGAGCATGTTGGTAAAGCTGGACATTAGGAAAGCTTATGATTTGGTGGATTGGTGGTTTTTTTGCAAGGTACTAGAAGCTTTTGGATTTGACAAGTCATGGATTTCTTGGATTTTTGTTTGTATTTCCTCCCTGAGGTTTTCGGTTTTCGTAAATGGTGAACCCTCGAGTTTTTTCGAGTCCTCAAGGGGTCTGCAGCAAGGAGATTTACTTTCCCCTTTTCTTTATATCCTAATGGCGGAGGCTTTAAGGAGATCTTTATCTCAGGCTATTGAGGTTGGGGATTTAAAAGGCATTCAGGTAACCAGTAGGCTCCTGGCTCTATCACATCAACAATTTGCAGATAACACCTTGGGTTTTGCTTACACGAGTAGGAGAGAGGCGAGGGTGTTGAAAAGAACTTTGGAATGCTATGAATTGGCCTCTGGTCAGCGAGTGACTGAGGCAAAATTTGAGATTTACTTTATGAATATTGAGCCCAGATTAGCAAAGCATGTGGCTTTGATTTTGAATTTCAAAATAGGACAGTTTCCTATGACTTATTTGGGCATTCTGATTGCTAAAGGGGTGAGGACTAGTAAGTTATGGGATGACCTAGTGAACAAAGTTAATAATCTGATGTCCTCCTAGAGTGGAAAATGGTTATCTTGGGCTGGGAGAATTGTGATGTTGAAGGTGGTCATTGCAGCTCTTCCAGTTTATCTATTGTCATTCTTGGCATTGCCCATTTGTAAGGCAGATCAGTTAAATCAAATGATGTGGAGGTTCTTCTGGCAAGGGACTTCTGATCAAAGGAAATTTCCTCTAATCTCTCAGGAGACAGTGTGTAAGTCAAAGAAGGAAGGTGGCATTGGCATCCATGATATTCTGAAGAAAAATAGAGCGTTAGGCGCCAAATTGGTGTGGGGCATGTATATGCAGAATCAGGCAAAATGGGCAAGGATTCTTCAATGTAAGTACTTGAGAGATAATGAAGCCGATAGCATTTTGTTGGCAGCCAATCTTCCCAATGGCTCACAATTGTGGAACTTCATCAAGGTATGTCATCCTCTTATTTTAGATAATCTATCTTGGGATATTTTTTATGGGAGGAGAGCGAGATTCTGGGAGGACTCGTGGTGTGGACACCCAAGTCTGGATCATGTTTTGGGATTGGTAAGAATAAAGAATACTCTTGTTCAAAGTTGGGGTTCTAATGTTCGTGATTATTTGGAGGAGATAGTAGTGGATGGAGTTAATATTTGGTTTGAAAAAGGCTAGAGTCGGACTTAGTTCCTACGTAGGAAGCAAGGTTTCCATAGGAAAAATTAGAAAAAAGAGTTGTGGTGATTCAGGTTGGTGTGGATAGGCTTGTGTGGGTTGGGTCTCCTTCTTGTAGTTATAGATCCAAAGAGGGTTATGCTACATAGCTGGCTGAGGAGACTCCTTTGGATTTACCTCTTCATCTGTGTTGGAATCGCGCATGTCTCCTGAAGGCTTGAATTTTGTGTGGGCGGCAGTAAGAATGAGGATTCTAACGGCCGACAGGTTTAAATCCCTGGGGTATGCGGGTCCTTTGAGCTGTATTCTATGCAAATGAGCTGAGGAGGATGTGGATCATCTCCTTGTCAGCTGCCCCTTTGCTCAAGCGTGTTGGAGATGGCTTTGTGCTCAATTGGGTTGGAGTAGTGTTTTACCCAATGATATACACTCTCTTTTTGTTGCTTGGCCAATTTTGAAAATAGATTCTTTGTATCATGAGTTGTGGGTGGTCAGTCCATCTTTGGTAATCTGGGAGATATGGAAAGAGCGTAACCGTAGGTTGTTTTCAGGTAAGGCCAAATTCTTCCCGACTTTCATTAATAGGTTGGAAGCAGCGATTTTGGAGGTGGTTAATGGGAGGGTGAAGCTAAGGAAAGAAGGGGAGTGGAGTTTTTCAAAGTGGGATGCAAGGATGAGGCGAATGTGGTTTGGATTGGAGGTTCCTAAGCCTGACATTAGTTCTGGGGTAGGAAAAACAGAGACAAGAAGAAATGCTAAGTGGGAACCCCCAAAGGTGGGTTGGTGCAAATTGAACTTTGATGGGGCCTCTAGGGGAAATTTGGGGGTTGTTGGTCTAGGCTGTTGCATCAGAAATGATAGGGGCAACTTGTTAACAGAAAAGGTTGAGCCCCTTCTGATAATGAAAAATATTGAGGCAAAACTATGTGCTCTTATTGGTGGCTTAAAGGTTTGCGGAAGCTTGAATTTGGGAAAAGTTGAGATAGAAGGGGATTCAATGGTGATTGTTCAAGCTTTTAAACAGGGAAGTTTCATTAATTGGAGGTTGCAGGCTCTATTGGATAAGGCTTGTGATTTGGAAAGAGGGATTCCATAATTTTCCATCAGGCATATATACAAAGAAGCTAATGAGTTGGCAGATGGTTTAGCGAACCAGGGTGTTCATGGGTCTCAAGTTTATCGGATATGGGATTCAAGGAAGAATGTTGGATAATTTCTTGCTCATACCTTTCACGGCTACCAAGTGGGTGGTATCGGTCTTGGTGTCATCGTGCGATGGAGTGACGGCATAGATTTGGTTGACGTGGACGGAGGTTGGGCTAGATGGCGGAGGATATTTATTGCTTGAAGGTGGTGAGGAAAAAATATTGGATGATCGTTCGGTCGATTTTACTATGACAAGATGTGAAGGACGGGGTGGTGTTGGTTTGTGTGGCGACGGGATGTTGCCAAAATTGCATTTATAGTGAACGTTGGGCAATGATATTCGCATTCCTCCATGCGTTCCTGATGGAGTCTCCCATTAGCTTATCGTCGGGCAGGAAATTATGGGCATTTTACGGGTAGATTAGGCATGGGAGACTTAAATCAATGATCAAGATTTGGGACGAGCTGGTGCTAGGAGCGATGGAGGTGCTGCCGAGAGAAGAGTTCATGAGCACGACTAAAAGATGGAGGATGAATACAGATATTGCGATGACACTTCCGGCATCGCTCTTGTATTTGGGGGTGTCGCGTGCAATGGTAATGCTAATTGCTAGGAAATTGGTTTGGGACAATTTGTTGGAAGGGGCAATGGATGTTATAATAGTGGCAAAGTCGGGTGTTGGGGTTTCCCGCCCCCACGACTTGCAATGAGCGATGGTTCCAGGCAAGAGGGTCAAGTTGTATCCATTCATTCTAGATGTTAAAGGTGAGGAGCTCCAACGTCATCGTGCTCGAGCAAGATGCGGCTTGATTTTCCTAAAACATTACCTGTATCTGGAGTCGTCGGGTGGAATCGACTGGTGAGGTTTGTTCAGAGCTTTCCTACTAGTAGATGGTCTGTTATGAGTGGATTGATAGGTGTATGCTTTTGGTTTTTTTTATATATTTTTCTCGAACTATGGTTGAATTTCTGGGAAGTGTTGGGCTTAATCTAGGTCTGGTTGGTAGAATGGTTGTTGGCCGGTAGGGTTTGAGGGCTGGAGGGTCTTTTTGGGTCGATAGTTTTCTCTTGAAACTACTTTGAATTGTAATATCTTTATTTTGATATCAATACAATGACTATTTATGAAACAAAAAAAATGTTATAGAGTAATTAAAAAATTTAACATAATTATAATTAAAATTAAGATACAAATATGAAATAAATTTAAAGTATTTATACTTACAGATTTAGAGAAGTCTTTAATATCCAACTCATCATAGCTTGTTCCTTGAAGTTATGTTGAGTCTCTCTAAAATCTACTTCTAGTTTCAACTTGAAGAGCCACTATCACCATGGTATTAAAAATAATAATTTTATTGAACATTGTTTACAATCATAATGAATATTTTTATGGACAATAATAATTGAACTATTTATTTTTAAAAGTTTATATATTAAAATAAAAAATATAATTGTATTTTATAAAAATAACATAAATTAATATTATGTTAACTACATTTTTATAGAGTATTTCATATAGAGATTAAAGTCATAAAGTACGATAATACTAAAAAATATCCAAGGATTAATTGTAGATAAAAAGTGTGTTAAAATAAATGAATATAAAACTTAAATGATAGTTTAGAAATCATATGTTTGACATAATTTTAATTTTCTTGTATATATTTGTAGGTATGTAATTGAATAATGATCACAACACTTATTTTGGTTATTTGATTATAATTTTTATTCAATTTTTTTAATTTTTTATATTTAAAAATATTTAAAAAAAAAAATCAAATATGTTTTTAATGTTAGTTTTAAATTAAAAAATTTAAAATAAATGAATGTGGAACATTAAGATACATTTAACTCTTTGCATTAATTTTATTGCATTGTTCACAATTATATGATTTAAAAAAATATATGTATTTTATTTGGGTGAAATTGTATAACAATTATAAATCTTTTCTAGTAAATATATGAAAAATATTAAAAGAATATTTTATTTTTAGACTCAAATATTTTACAGTTTACTTATAATTACCAAAAATTAATATAAACATGATGACAGTGACTCTGCAAGTTCCTTAAAACTAGTAAATTTTAGAAGGCCTCACATAAAAATTTCATAATACATAATGATAAACATTTAATATTACCTTAAATCCCGCTCTTATTCAATAAATGTATTATCCTGTCAATGAAATATAAAAGTACATTTATATTGATCAATATATAATTCAAAGTTTAATAAAATACATTCATAATAAATTATTTGAAAAAAATGCATGAAACATGTAGAATCTCCATTGAAAATGTTTAAAACAAAGGTATCATCCAATAGAAAACTTGTGCTAATATATATTTTTATTTCTAAAGGAATGGTGGGAGGTATCTTCTCATGATAACATAGCTTTTTATAATTAAAGGAATGGTTAGTGTAGTAATTTGCATGTAATATGCGAGTCAAGGTTTTCTTAGTAAAAATATAACTATGATTAAAGAAAACATGTATAGATATTCCACAATGAAATCAAACATGATGAAGACCATTGAAATTACATAAAAAAATGATTAGAATTAATTGATGATGCATAAGGCATTGACTATACATTGGAGAGTAGGTTCATATATTGGTGTGATGAAAGGGAATGTTTAGAAAAAAATAGGTGAGCTATAATAATAGATGTAATAACATTATATTTAATTGTATTTAATATAGTAATAAAAAAATATATTATCTTTTAACATGTGTGCATTTGAAGAATACAAAAAGGAAATAAATTGCAATATTAATTTATTAAAGTAAAAATGAGAAATATAATGGTGCATCAATATAAATTGGAAAAGAAGGATTGCAAGATAAGTTATGTAATTGAGATACTTAAGGGAAATTTTCATTAAATGTCAAGTAAAATATATGTTGGTAATTGAGATAAGTCCTCTCCAAGAGATGTGAAGGAGAGAGATAAGCCTAAAATTAGATTGATGGAAGAACTAGGTAAATTTTAGGAGAAAGCTAAAGGTAAAGAGATTATGGATAATACTTGTCACATGAGGATTGGGGCACTCCTCCGCAAGATTTTTTTTAAGACCATAATGTTTTTAATTGCAATAGGGGGGAGATTTATAATATTCTAGGCTTGGAAAAGGAGGATGCACTGAATTATTTCAAAAAAATTAAGTGGTTTTTCATGGAAATAAATCAAATTTTAATGTGAAGGTTTGGTCCCCGCATAACAAGGCCAAGAAGAAGGATCCCAATGAGGATGTGTCTAGAAATATGGTTGAGAACAAAAAAATTATTGCTATCCTTGAAGAGGTGGCAAAAGATGTGGGCCTGATTAAGAATGACTACAAGTCCCATATCATGGTGTTAGAGGAAAAAAATCAAAAATTCCATCAAAACCTTGAGAAGTTGGTGCAAGTCAGTCAAACTCCTCTTTAGAATAGTGTTAAGGGGCTTCACACCCTTAAATAGAAAGTTAAAAATTTGAAAGATGAGGACTTGAGGGAGTTGTTGAAGGACTCTGATGTTGTTGATGATGGTATGGTTAAAGGAAAAATAGGGATCTCAATCTATTGGAGTGGGTATGAGTACTCATACTCGCAATCACTCCAAGAAACCCTTGGATGTTCAGAAGAAAGAGTTTTTGGAGGTGGTCAAGCTTCACAATCATTTGTACAAGTAGGACTTAGAAGTAGCCAAGATTCTCAAGGACTTACAGTAGGTTATTATGTGTTTTTTGTGTTTGGTTTTTTGATGGTTGGGCGTCGGTTGGTTATGTTTTTATCTTTGGAAGCATCTTTTGCCATGTATATACCTTACCACTCCCTTCCCTACCAGTCTATCTGTAAAAATATATTATGTCTCATGTCTCTACCACCACCATCCTAGCTCTACCTTGGATGCACTTATTCAAAAGCTACATAGAGTGGAGTGTAAATTTTATGGCCAAGATAAAGATTAATATATGGTCATTATAGTCAAGGTTGCATTTATTTCAAAGAAAAATATTTTATTTCTAATACTATTAATCTTTTTATAGAGGGTGTCAACAATTGGGAAAATATTTCGGTTGCTCCATGTTATCAAAATTTAAAGATTTATAATAATCAATTTCATAGTTAGTCTAATATTAACTAATGTCATGAATATGATCCTTTTGGTATAACACATGCACATGTTGATAAAGATTAGACATAGATGATTATTATATCGATTCTCATACAAATTATTTTGATGGTATGCTATATTTTACATATCATCCTCTTCACCTCATTCTAATCCATTAATTAAATGTTTAGATGATGAGGTTGCACACAAATATCTATTATAATCCATTTTATATAACTGATAATGTAAAAAATAATTTAGTTAGATTAAAAAAACCCACATTTTATTCTAAAGGAACTACTTCTTCATGTGTCGGTAAGAAAAAAGTTATGGCTAATAAGATGTGAATTCTCTCTATTGAGTCGCCACCAAAGAAGAAAGAGGAAAATTTCCACCATTATACCTATTGTTTGTCATGTCCCTTTCCATATTTCTAGGGAAAATAGTAGACAAATAAATAATATCTAAATAGTAGCAATTTGGTTATAATCAATTAACATGCATGGAATTAGTAGATCAACAATGAGTTTGCACATGAAAGACTTCAACATATGAAAAAACTCCAACAACATATTATATTGAGAACAATGGACTATTATGATAGTCAATACAATAACAAGACAATTACAAATTTGCAACATCAATGTTCACGCTAGATTTCCTTACAATTTAGTTATGCTCCAATGCACTCCCTAAGTGAGAATGCTCCCTAGGAACCAAAGATATCTCATCGTCTGATTCCAACAACTAATGGAGTTTCATCCACTAATCACCATCTTTTATGGGTTTTAATCCATATCTAAGATTGAACACAATGTACCTAGAAATACATAACATAAAAATGAATGATTAAAATAGTAGAGTTCCCTAGTTTATGTACTATCCAACCATAGATTAAACTAGTCATCCAAGACCCAAAATGGCACCAAGGCCAAAATTTAAATCCACACACTACCATAGGTTAGCCTTATGGGACTTTCATTCTTTTTTTGCTCCCGAAAGGTTACCCTCACGATCCTTGGACACTTCCTCGCCATTCCACACACCACCATCTCACCCACCATCCCCCATGCTACTTTTATTCCACAAGTTGATTGTCCTTATTGGCTTGGTCAACATATGTTCACACCCCTTATCCTATCCAAGATATTCATCGGGAAACATCCCCGACACCTAATTTTCAAAGGAGACATGACATTGCTAATGTTTTTACTAATAATGGAATGTTTTATCATTATTTATGCTTACAAAGAAGGTTGTTTCCATAATTACAACTATTACTAATGATGGGGTTCATCCCATAGTGTGATGGTAAAGTGATGGTGGTGTTGTTGTGGCCACTAGGGTTCAAACCTTTGTTGGGTCATTGTGATCACAAGCACTATGCCTTCGCTAATCTAATGTGGTCATAGGCTTGAACCACAAATTTGAGGTTGATAATGGCATTCATGCCATGAGATAAACATGCAGTCCTATGTTGTTCCAATCCCTTGATGGGCTAGTGTGCTTGTGGGCTATGTGCCCCTGTTGGGCTATCGTGCTCGCAAGATTAGATTATTTACTTGTGTTCATGCTGAGGATGAGATCCCCTGATTGTGGCCTCCATGTTGGCTTGGGCTAGGATAAAAATTCCTAATGTACCATTAAAAAAAATATTGCTAATGTTTCCCTAATAACATCACTTCTTATGAAGATGAAAGCTAAATACTTAAGGAGGAATAACTTGATGCACTACATTTTGGGATGAGGATGACCTCTTGGATAGAGACCTCTCTAATCTTTTTCCTTCTAACCTTGAGTATTTTTTTTCTTTTCTTGTTTATTTACCTATAATAACTCATTTACTTATGTTTTTAAATATGTCCTTACAATTTGGTATTTTATTTATACAATGTTTGTTATGCATTATACATGTCTTAATCTCATTTCACCTTCTATATTATGCTCTTCTAGGCTTGCCCCATTCTTTCTTATGATCAACTATTATGCTTTCTTATATATGCAAGTTTGTTGTATTCCACCATGTTCTTATATTACATGTTTACCATTTATGTTTTAAAATACTCCTTTTCATATGCCTATGTAATGATTTATGGTTCTCCTATGCTTCTTATGTTCCATGATTATGATTTCTAGCTCTTACATTATTTATACGTAATTATTATTATGATGTTCCTAATTTTACATATTCTTATGATATCATTCTTACACTTTACCATGATCATTTGCTTCTCATGTTTACACCATATACTATTTACATATATATTTATATGTTATTAAAAAATTAACATGTTCCCATATGATTATCATGTCAATATCTCATCATGTTTTTGAACACTTAAATGTTTAAATTTTAAATTCACATGCCTATATGTTTATTACACTATATATTTATGATCTTTATCATGCTTATGATTACTTGTTAAAGATATTTTATCATTCTTATCTCTTACATTTTGCATGCGGTTACATAATCCTTATTTAACATTTACAACTATCATTACCATTCTCCTTCATCAAAGGTAGCATTGAGGGGAATCCTACCTTTTCCTATGATATGCTTACTTCCATGATTATATTTACCTTTTCTTTGCATGCTTATCACACTATGGGACCTAACTCACCATGCTATATGCTTTAATCGTGATTATAAACTTTTTTACCTTCCTCATTTTTTTTCATCTTTTATATTTAACCAACTAGAGGGAGACATATGTGTCATTAATCTTTCTTCTATGAGTTATGTTTTGCAATGTTAGACTCATAGTCATTCTCATGTGAACAAGGAAGTCTTATCAATTCTTTCTACATAGTCAAATCCCTACCATTTTCCCACAAAGTTAAGTTATAAGATATTATATGTTCTAGAAATTTTTTTTCATTGAAATGGATGGTTAGATGCCTAAAGTGGTGGATTCTATTTACCATGATTAGATTCATAAAGTAGTGGATTGTATTTACCCATTCTTCCCCTTCCTAATAAATGCTTAATGGTGTTTGTGAAGAATAATTAATTAGAGATTATCTTTGTAATTTTGTATCTAAATTGCGCGAAAAAGATCATTTATAAAGCAGCACACTCATCCAAATCCTAAAAGGTATCTCAAAAACCACAAAACACAAATCATTTTATCAAAAAGAATACTTCTTAACTAATATTAATGTTCCAATAAACATTTATACATATATACATATTATTAGTTGATTGAAACATTTAAAATATTTTTTTAAAATACTATAAAATATTTTACACAAAGAAATCAATTAAAAAGATAAATTGAAATCCACAAAGCTTGACTAACTCTACTCTAATTCAGCTATCAAAGATAAATGATTACCAGTAAAAATAAAACAGCTATTTATCATTTTTACTTATGAATGAAGTGTATTATTATGTTTGAACATTAAAGATTACAAGTAAATTATTACCAATATAAAAATAAAACAAAATTTATCATTTTTATCTATAAATGAATGTGAAACTATTTGATAAAACAGCAAATCTTTTGACCATCTCCATCATCTTCTACTTATGTGAGCATAGCTACATATGTTTTAACTTAAAACTTTAGTACCCTTTTAAAGCTCTTCCTATTTCAGTGATGAGCATGAAATTAAGCCCTATAATGGGGGATTGAAAACATAAACTATTTCTTATTGGGTTTCTCTACTTTCAAAGACACAGTGATGAGCATGAAAGTAAGAAGCAACCTCCATCAAAACAAACTCAATCAAAGGTTTAAGGTCATGTCTTGAGACATTGGTCTAGCCTCATTAACTACTTGAATGCAAAGAGAATCTGCCTGAGAAGAATTGAAGGAAATAGTGGTATATGAAAATGATAAAGACATTAAAATAGCTGTACCCAATACCCATTGTGCATAATAAATGAAGAAAAACATAACAGTTCACATATAATTCACAGTAAAACCAAGCTAGGCCAGTCAAGAAAGCCTACCAAAAAACTTGCAGACATGGAGAGCTTGATCCTGATCAAAGAATTCAGCTTCTGTTTGCTTGGACCTTCACTCCTATTGTCTTTCCACAAAAGAAAGCTTGGTGGGTATCAATGAAATCTTCAATGCATCAGATTTAGGCAGCAACAAAGGCTTTACACAGGTTTCTATATGGGAAATGAAGATAAAAATATTGTTATCTTTGTCGGTGGGTCGGTGACCGACTTCATTCACAAAAAATAACTTCCAGGCTATACCTGGGCGATGGAAGATTGGCCAGACAGACTATATAAAGTAGCAGTGCCAGTGCCGGTGGCAGTATTCTCATATTTTAGTGTCTAATTAGGTGTAGATAATGGCTTTTGTGTGTAAAATTTTATATTATTTTGAAGGTTCTTATTTTTGAGATATTAAGCCTACCGATTAGTCCAGCACAATTTTGTAGATGGGGATGTTTGCATTTGAGAATACATGTATATCCTTAAAACCGAAGTTTAATTTATGTTGGGTTACATTAGTGTATTTGGTTTGGCTTTTTGTTTAGGGAAATCTTTTTGGGAGTTTTAAAAAAATATGTTTTTAATATATATATATATATATATATATAAATTGACGATATGTTTGTTGAGTAGGAGGTATTTTCTGCAGTATATCAAGTTAATAATGTTTATATTAGGGTTCAAGTGTGTGGCTTTTAAGTCAAATTCATTGATATATATCTTATGAATGTACTTCACAGACGTCAAATTTTCATGAGAATAAGTGGTCCACTTAACACTCTTTGCATCTAAGTGATCCTCATAAGGGTGAGGCATTAGGACTTCCTAAGAGCTCACCCATCCTAGTACGACTTTGACTTGAGCATGCTTAATCATGTGGAGTTTCCTCCAAGATCAAGCCCACCTATCTTACAACCTCATTTGTAAAAAATTCAGCAAGTGTTATGCCTTATGAACCATTCATTATAGAGCCATTTAGCTCATTTACCCCAAAATCAAGCCTACTTATCTCACTACACCATTTGCAAAACCTCAAAAAGTGTTGTGCCTTACATATGACTCATGCATTATAAAGCCTCTTTAGCTATGAACCATTCATTATAGAGCTCATTTAGCTAGAAACCATTCATTATAGAGCTCATTTAGCTCATCTACAGCAATCACTATATTTTTTTGTAAATAGAGTAGCAAGATAAGTGGGCTTGATCTTGGGGAAAACTACATGGTAAACTACTTGAGTCAAAGTAATACTAGGATGAGAAACCACTTGAGAAGACCCAATGCTTCACCCCTATGATCATCACCTAAATGCAATGAGTGCTAAGTGGGTCATTCATTTTCATGAAATTGTGGAATTCCAAGGCAAAATGTTGGAATTGTGGTGAAACTGGTCACATTCAAAAAGATTGCAAGAAGGAGAAGAAGAAGAAGAAAAACAAGTCTTTCTCTGGTTTTGAATATGAGAAATCATCCCAAGATAATGGAGAAGCATTTATTGCAGCCTTGGCAGCCCATACATTAGATGATGTGTGGTTGATAGTTTTGAGTGCATCATTTCACATGACTTCTACCCTTGAGTATATTTGGATAGAGACATGTTTAATCTTTTTCCTTCTACCCTTGAGTATTTTTTTTACTTATTTATTTACTTATAATAGTTCATTTACTCTCTTTTTTATGTCCTTACAATTTGGTCTTTTATTTATGCAATGTTTATTATGCATTATGCATGTCTTATTCTCATTTCACCTTCTATATTATGTTCTAGGCTTGCCCCATTATTTCTTATGTTCAACTATTATGGATATATATATTGAATTCCACCATGTTCTTATATTTCATGTTTACCATTTATGTTTTAAAATACTCCTTTTTATATGCCTATGTTATGATTTATGGTTCTCCTATGCTTCTTATGTTCCATGATTAGGATGTCTAGAGCTCTTATGTTTACACCATATGATGTTCCTAATTTTACCTATTCTTATGTTATCATTCTTACACTTTATCATGACCATTTTCTTCTCATGTTTGCACCATATACTATTTACATGTTTATATGTTATAAAATTTACATGTTCCCATATGGTTATCATGTTAATATCTCATCATGATGTTTAAAATTTTAGATTCACAAGCCTATATGTTTACAATCCTCATCATGCTTATATTTTATACTAATATGTTTATTATCTTTATCATGCTTATGATTACATGTTAAAGATATTTTATCATTCTTATCTATTACATCTTGAATGTGGTTACATAATCCTTATTTAACATTTACACCTATCATTATCATTTTCCTTCATTAAAGGTGACATTTGGGGGAACCGTACATTTTCCTATGATATGCTTACTTTCATGATTATATTTACCTTTTCCTTGCATGCTTATCACATTATGCAACCTATCTCACCATATTACATGTTTTAATCATGATTATAAACTTTTTTCCTTTCCTCCAATTTTTTTCATCTTTTATATTTAACCAATTGGAAGGAGACATATGTGTCATTGATCTTTCTTCTATTAGTTATTTTTTTCAATGTTAGACTCATAGTCATTCCTATGCTCAAGGAATTATTATCAACTCTTTCTACATAGTCAAAACCCTACCATTTTCCCACAAATTTTAGTTATAAGATATATGTTCTAAAAGTTTTTTTCATTGAAATAGATGTTTAAATGCCTAAAGTAGTGGATTGTATTTACCCAAATTCTTCCCCATCCTAATAAATGCTTAATTATGTTTGTGAATAATAATTAATTAGAGATTATCTATGTAATTTTGTATCTAAATTGTGAGAAAGGGGTGATTTATAAGGCATCATACTCATCCAAATCTTTAAAGGTGTCTCGGAAACCACAAAACACAATCATTTTATCAAAGAGTACTTCTTAAAAGTTCTATAAAATATAGAGATAATGAAAATAATATTAATGTTTCACTACACATTTATACATATTATTATTTGATTGAAACATTTAAAAAATAAAAAATAAAATTATTACAATATCTGATAGACAAAAGAATCAATTAAAGAAAGAAATTGAAATCCACAAAGTTTTACTAGCTCTTTGCTAATTCAATAAAAGGCAAATAATTGCCAATAAAAATAGAACATCTATTTATCAATTTTACTTATGAATGAAATATATTATCATATTTGAACATTAAAGATTAATTTCAGTCAAGTAAACTATTACCCATATAAAAATAAAACAAAATTTTATATTTTTTTTTTTACTGTCAAACTATTTGATAACACAACAAATATTTTAGCCATCTCCATCATGTTTTTCTTCTACTTGTGAGAGCATAGCTACATATGTTTAACTTAACTTTATTACCCTTTTAAAGCTCTTCCTATTTCAGTAATGAGCATGAAATTAAGCCCTATGATGGGGGATTGAAAACATAAACTATTTCTTATTGAGTTTATCTACATTCAAAGACAGTGTAAGAAGCAACCTCCATCAAAACAAACTTAATCAAAGGTTTAAGGTCAAGTCTTGAGACATTGGTCTAGCCTCATTAACTACTTGAATGCAAAGAGAATCTGCCTAAGAAGGAAGGAAATAGTGGTATATGAAAATGATAAAGACATTAAAATGGTGTCAAAACCATAGCTGTACCCAATACCCATTGTGCATAATAAACCAAGAAAAGCATAACAATTCAAATATAATTCACAGTAAAACCAAGCTAGACCAGTTAAGAAAGCCTACCCAAAAACTTGCTGACATGGAGAACTTGATCCTGGTCAAAGAATTCAGCATGTGTTGCTGCATTGCCATAGCTTGGACCTTCACTCCTATTGTCTTTCCACAAAAGAAACCTTGGTGGGTATCAATGAAAACTTCAATACATCAGATTTAGGCAGCAACAGAGGCTTTACACAGGCTTCTATATGGGATATGAAAAGAAGAAAATAAATATTGTTATCTTTGTCGGTGGGTCAGTGACCTACTTCATTCACAAAAAAATAACTTCCAGGCTATACCTGGGCAATGGAAGATTTGCCAGACAGACTATATAAAGTGGCAGTGCCAGTGCCAGTGCCAGTATTCTCATATTTTAGTGTTTAATGAGGTGTAGATCATGGCTTCTGTGTGTAGATTTTTTTATTATTTTGAAGGTTCTTATTTTTGTGATATTAAACCTACTGATTAGTCCAGCACAATTTTGTAGATGGGGATGTTTGCATTTGAGAATACATATTTATCTTCAAAACCGAAGTTTAATTTATGTTGGGTTACAGTGCATTTGGTTTGGCTCTTTTTATCAATTGTTGTTTATTATAGTGATTTTTTTTTGGAGTTTTAAAATTAGTACTTGTATCTAAAAGAGGTTCAAGGATTGTGTGGATAGATTTTTTTCACTTAGATAAATCTAGATTTTACCTTTACAAAAAATTGGGTATTATTTGATTTTGGTTTTTGATGATTTCACATGATATTTTGGAGGATTTTACTATTAAATGGCAGCTGATTTACCAACAGCTGAAACTTGTTCTCCGGCGACTCAACAGTGGTTTAATGGTGAGTAAATCTTGTTTTCAGGCGTGAGATAGATTTACCGATCAATTTTGGACTTGCAAGTCTAAAGGAAAGCCTATCAGCTAAAAATATGTTTTTAATATATTTTTCATAAAAATTATAAGATATGTTTGTTAAGTAGGAAGTTTTTCTTTTTTTTCAGTGTATCAAATTAATAATGTTTATATTAGGGGTTCAAGTGTGTGACTTTTGAGTCAAATTTATTGATATGTATCTTATGAATGTAGTTTATAGACATCAATTTTTCACGAGAATAAATGGTCTACTTAACACTCATTGCATCTAAGTGATCTTCATAAGGGTGAGGCATTGAGACTTCCTAAGAGCTCACCCATCCTAGTATGACCCTGACTCGAGCATGCTTAACCATAGATTTTCCTCCAAGATCAAACCCACCTATCTTGCTACCTCATTTGTAAAAAAATCAGCAAGTGTTATGCCTTATGAACCATCCATTATAGAGCCATTTACTCATTTACCCCAAAATCAAGCCTACTTATCTCACTACACCATTTGCAAAACCTCGACAAGTGTTGTGCCTTGTGAACCATTCATTATAGAGCCCCTTTAGCTATGAATCAATCATTATAGAGCTCATTTACCTATAAACCATTCACTATAGAGCTCTGACAATCACTAATTTTTTTGTAAATAGAGTAGCAAGATAAGTGAGATTGATCTTGGGGAAAACTATATGGTAAACTACTTGAGTCAAAGTAATACTAGGATGAGAAACCACTTGAGAAGACCCAATGCTTCACCCCTATGATCATCACCTAAATGCAATGAGTGCTAAGTGGGCCATTCATTCTCATGAAATATGGGTCAATGAGTTTGACTCATAAGATACACAGTTTAATCCTAATATAAATATCATAAGATATGTTTGTGTTAAAATTAAGAGTCATAATCTAGTTTTATAGAGAAATTTGCATATCTATGTCAATTCTCATTTAGTTTTAAGCCCATTTTGATATAACAATTTAATGTAAGTATATGTTGATAAGTGACACAATTTTATATGAAGTTGGGTGATCCTCACATATCCCCACCTCCACATATTAGACCTTATCTCATTTTGTTCTATATAATACATTTAATAATTACTATAGCTCCCGTGTCTAGGCATTCATCCCTCACATCAATTTATGTATTTCCTTGTCTTGGGTTATAATATATGCTTGTGTTAAAATTTAGAGTCATAATCTAATTATAATTTGGTAAAATTTACATATATCTATGTCAATTCTCATTTAGTTTTAGGCCCATTTTTTATGGAATGGTTTAATGTAATTTTATATTGATAAATAATAGAATTTTGTGTGAAAATGGATGATCCTTCACATATCCCCACCTCCACACATTCCACATATTAAACCTTATGTCATTTACTTCTACATATATTCTCATATATTTAACATTTATTAAACCCTTTGTGTCTACACATTCATTCCTCACATCAATATTTTTATTGCCTTGTCTTAGATCAATCTTGTGGCACGGGATCTATTCCACACCATGTGGTAATGACTCCTAAGATTTCAAATTTTAAGATTCAAAATTTTCTCTCCTACCCATTTCATTCCTACCATGAGATCACAATTCTTAGCACACATTTTGCATCATTTATTGTTATACATTATCAATATTTAAAGGAATTCAACATACATTCATTTATCATCTAGTAAGCATTAGCAAAATTCTATGTAGTGGAGAGATGAATCATTTTACAAAAACTTCAATTGAAGTAGTAAAAGGTACCTATATTTGAATTATCACTCTAATGCATTTATATGACTAGAGTATTGTCTTTGATCATTTCCATAAGTATTAAATTTGGTCCAATCAAGGGGTTGACCTAGGATATCTTGGTCCTTGTGATTTGACAACTTCCCCAAGGTAATTCTAAATACCACTAGACCTTGATAGTCAACAAAGAGTAGGAAATTCAATGAATCAAAAAGTAGAAGTGTGCAATTGCCTAGATTCAGTCCACAAGTCCCAAGATGGATAAATGTGCTCATGAAAATGACCCTAAGATGCAAGATCAACCCACATTAGAGTTAATCAAGTGTTTTGACTACAAGGTGAAGTATAGATAGTGAATATAGCTTTTCCAATCCTAAGGTAAAATTTTAAATTGATATCAAACTTATTCATCCATATTGGTCCTAGATCTAAGTATCTTAAACCCCTTTGCATTCAATTTTAAAAAGTAACATTTAATTGTTTTATTTATTAGTCCCAATTGATTATTACTAGAATATTGGTTGATTTATGCTATGGTGTATAGATTTTATTTAATTATCCTAGATTAATATTAGGAAAATGTATTTTCCAATTAGTGAACCCATCTAATCTTACACCTCCTAGGGTTATACCTTCATTCATTTTAGGACATTCTAGATCTAACATAATCCTTATTTATCATTCATTTTCAAATGTTGCTTGGGTTTATTCATATTCATCACTATATTTTTTTGCCTAGGTTTTATGATTTAACCCTAACCACCATTGGATACCTTTTAAGGTTTTATCTTAGATCTTATTTTTTACTAATTTATCTAATTTATAAAATATTGCACACCATTCCTATATCATTTTTCTTCTTCAAAGTTTTAGGATTTTATTGTATACTCTTGTGATCCCTTCCTTTCCCAAACTTAGACAAATATTGATTTTTATATCTATAAGTCATCTAGACTCACATGGTCTCTTATTGTTAGCTTTCATTCATGCTTCCATTATTGATTTTTACATGTCTATACAATTTGTAACATGTAATCATCTTATTCTTGATTCACTACTAACAATTTACTTTAAGAATGAGATCATATTGTCTACTAAAGGATTTTTCCATCATATATGCACTTTAAATCCTTCTTTAGCTTGGATTTAGCAACTACTTTTCCTCCCTCATATATAATTACTATAGTTATCCAAGATTCTCATGTTTTTCTTATTTTTCTATGTATAGTGGTAGTAATATGCTTTATTCTAATGATGCTACCTTTGAGCACCTTTCCTTCACATGATTTAATTCATGATATATTTATTTTGGAGGACGTTCGTCATACGCCTTCGCATTAAACTATTTTTATGAATGATTCATTATGTGAATATGAGGGTGAACATGTATTTAACTTGGCATTGTTGAACCTTATGATGATTCTTCTTTTGCATGTCATGATGGTTTTATGTCCATAGGGGAATGTTTTTTATTAGAGGAAAAATAGGTTCTGATGGGACCTAAAACCCATTACAAACAAGTTTTGAAGGGACCCAAAACCCTATCCAAACAAAGAATGTTACAACAAAAATAATCAACAAATAATTAGCAGTCTAAATAGTAGCAACCATCTAAAATAGGCAATACAACTCGGGCTACAACAAACAAGAAGGTTTTTAAGGGACCTTTAACCCTTACAACTGGGTTTTAATAGTGACCTTGAACCCTAACTAATCAAAATATCAACCTGCATTAGCTAGGCGACAACTAACTAGACACTCAAAAAACCCAATATTGAGCCAAGGAAGACAACCAACTGATTGGTGTAGGAAACCCACACACCCCTATTATCCAGAGCTTCCAACATAAACACACTCCTCTCATTAATGAAGGGGTAGGAGAACAAGAAAAAAGGGCAACAATAGCTCCCAAATAGTAAAACCATAGAAACAAGATGAGAATCCCATATCCCATCCACATTCTCTAGCTCCACCTCAATAGGAGACAAGAAAATGGAACCAAAAGAAAGGCAGTTTTAGCACCCAATCAACCTATCTAGCATGTCACGACTCTCCACATCAATAGGAGAGTAAGAAGACAAAGCATAATAGGGAGAATCACGAACCCCTTTACCACTACACCATAGGCCTCCATCCAATTCAATCTCCACCTCTATAGGATAAAGTTCCACCTTTAAAGGAGAAGCTAGAAAGGGATCTAGTTGCAAACAAACAAATCTCTCAACCACATCCACCATCTCCACCTCTAAAAGAGATAACCCCACCTCAATAGGAGTCAACATTTGAAGAATATGAAAGAGAGAAAACATGACAACAAAAAGGGTAGCAGTAGTACCCTTTGGCCTTAAAACCACTTGGTTGTCAACAAAAATAAGATTTTAAATATGGATCTCAAGACAACCCCCAACCAACCCTTCTGGAATAAGACGTCGGTAGACCAAAGCCCAACCAGCCCCAAACCTCCATCAAAAAACCATCTCCCCTCTGCAAAATAGAGCTTCAATGAAATGAAGTTGTTGAGTTTCTCCAAATGAGAGGAAAAGAGGTTCACTCTCACCTTTCTAAGAAAAATTCCACAAACCCGATGAAAGCAAAAATAAAAACTGCCCCTGAAGAAGTAGCCCAAAACTCCACATAAACCCACAACAAAGAATGTTGCCAAAAAGGCAACCCTCAAGTAGAAACCTTCCAAAAAGAAGGGTACAAAGATAGAGAACCCACATCAATAAGCTAGCAAATAGCACCAATAGTGAACCACCAACAAACACAACCCGCTAAGAGCCCAAGAACTGGGAATCAAAATGTTAGATAGGGCCACCAAAATATACTAGAGAAAACACCAAGCCATAATCCAAATCAACATTTACCATCAACAACCTAGACCCAAGAAAAATAGCATGAAAAATGTTTCCAAAAAGATAGCCCTTAAGTAGAAACCTCCCAAAAAGAAGGGTACAAAGACAACTAGAGAGCACCAATAGTGAACCACTAGAAAACACGACCCACCAAGAGACCAAGAGTTGTGAAGAAAAATGTTGGAAAGGGATGCCAAAATATACCAAAGAAAACACCAAGCCACAACCCAAATCAGCATCTACCGTCATCAACCCAGACCCAAGCAAAATAGCAAGAGCCATGGAAGAAGGATCGTCATCCTTAGCATCAAAAACAACATCCTCACCATCTCCATTCAAAATGGAGCTCCTATTCCTATTCCCACCCATCCACTCCAACTTGCTAACAAGCACCACACGACCAACCACATGCCAACAACATGAAGAACCCAACATGGCATCCACAAAGCAAACAAAACCTAGCAGCCTTGCATCAACACCCAACATAAAAGTATCAGCATTATCTAGTTCAAACTCTCAACCTCCCTTTCCCTCCAAAGATTTCAAACACCCACTCCCACTTGGGTCTATGCAAGATCATGGGGGTCCAAAAAGTGGCAATGTGAAAAAAGGCATTTTTTGACACGCCCAAAAACATAAAATTTCTGCTTTGACTTTTTGCAATCTTGGGTAGAATATCCGTTTTGGTTTGGTAATACCAAACTGAAATGGATATGCGTTTTGAAGACCTAAAAAAACCTCTTTAGTAAAATGGGCATAACTTTTGTGTTTCTTATCAAAATTTTGACTTTTTACAGGCGTTGGAAAGGTGATTGAGAGCTCTATGCAATGGAATAGGTGGTGTTTCTATATTGTACACAAAAATGATTATAATCATTTGAACTTCATATTTCATTTTTGAAACATCAAATTCTCACTACTTTCACATGCAAAGTCTTTTTTTCATTATTTTTTTGTAACACTCATCTCAAAATACTTGAAACATTAGAAAAAGTAATGAATAATGAAATATTTATATTTTTTGTAGCAAGGAGATGAACAAATCTTCATAAATTTTCATATCTCTTTGTCCCTTTCTCTACCTCTTAATATATCACTATGTCTCCCCTTAAGCTCTAGACCTATCCCTCCCTCCTTTCTTCTCTCTTTGTCCCTCTTTATACCTATCTTTCTCACTCTCTCTCTTGAGCTCTAGACATATCTCTCTACCTCTCTCTCCATCCTTCCTTCCATCTCTCTCTCTCACTCCCTCTCTCTCTCAGGTTCCTCCCACTCCCTCT
>VDFB02058242.1:511506012-511590060 GCA_007258455.2 Sequoia sempervirens | reverse complement strand
CAGGTTATTTATACCCCAATTTCCATTAATGGTTGCAATAAATGCAAGTACAGCAGATGATTGGGTCAGTGGATTTGAATTCACTGACGGCGGCGGGAGACCCGGGGTCTAGATGCCAAGAGGGTGTAGGGTAGCGACCGTTTGATATTTTCAACTTGGAGGGGTCGATGGCAGCAAAGAGCGAGTCTGGGCCCGAAGGTCAGAGTTTCGCCACAGGTCCGTCGTCAGATATGGCGAAACCTTCACGAAACTCGGACTCGGAAGTCCGGAGGTCCGGGTCCGGAACGTTCGACGATAGCCAAGATTTCTTTGCAAACATTTCAGATGGCAATGACAGAGCCGGGACCCGGGGTCCGGGAAGACACAACCCATCCGCTGTCCAGGATGACAAACACGATAGGGAAACCCGGTAGGGGAAACCCGAGAGGGCAGGCCCAGCTAGGTCCAGGGCCGCTAGCAGAAGCAAACTATCAGAGAGGTCCCAGAAGGCATCAAAACTTGACAAAACTAGCCAATGGGAAGCACGGTCAACTCATGGTGAAACTTTGGAGGTACATTGACCATCAGGGGCACAAAAATGGGGCACAAAAAATGAGGCGGTGACACAAAAATGACCCAGAAAGGGAAAGAAAAGAGGGTCCTCATTCCGAACGGGGCGTGTGTGCTAAGGGCACAACAAATGGTGACTCTGCTAGGGAATGCTCTTGAGCGTTCCAAATATAAATATTCATTCATGACCCAAAATCTCTGGTTTCATAGACCAAGAATGAGCTTTCAAAGGTGAACTAGAAGAACGAGATCCTTAATTGGGTCAGTCTATAGGACATCTTGGAGGTGTGTGTAGTGAATTCATTCCTTTCCATGGGATGGTGACCAGGGCTACTAATTCAACCGAGCAAGCTACATAAATCATCTAACACCAAAAGTAACCCGGACATTGCTCTGCTACCAGTCAGGCGTCCATAGCCCCGACGGAGTTGTCACTGCAATCCTATGGATATTGCTCTACTACCGGCTGGGCGTCCATAGCCCCGGTAGAGTTATCTGCACACCCATACGATTGCTTATTTTTTCAGAATTCCATTTCTCTTTCATTTTGATATTCCTTTGAATGTACCTTTTCTCATTTATCATTTTGCTCGACTGGGTAAGCACTAAAGCTTACAATGGGTTTTGGGCCACAATGGTCACTGGAGCAGACTTAGGATTTTTCACTCACTAGGGCGTCATAGCAACTATGGTATTGTCCTTTAGAAATGATTGTTATGTGTCTTGTGCGAGATCCTAGATGTATGTAAAGAGATCCAACCAAGGATCAAGTTCTAGATAGAGTTCAAGTAGGGAAATCATTCATGGGCAGCCTTTGGAGAACAGGGTCGAAAGTGAATTTTTAGATGAAGAACAACAGAGACAGACAACAAAGTGAACCATTCGTCAAGTGAGCACGACCACCGCTAAGGGGCGGGGAGCATCTTTTCAAAACAAAACTGCCGGGAGGGAGAAAACAAAAGAGCAACGCAAAACAAAAAGATGCAAGCGAACCAAAAAGAGCAATCTAATTTAACCTATATACAAATATTTATAAAGCAGAGCTCGAACGAGCTCAAACTTGGAAGTAATGCTTCAGGTGCTGCCTGTTGACCGACAACGGGACGTTCTCACCAGTTAAGGTCTTTAGGCAGAAGGAATTGTCTCCCAAAATCTCAGCTATTTGAAAGGGGCCAAGCCAAAGCTTGTCAAATTTGTTGTGTCCCCCTTTCTTTTTATGAGCCTTCTCCCAATACAGGACCAAATCTGCAAGTCTAAAGGCTTTGATTTTGGCTCGACGGTTGAACCATCTCTTAACCACACCCTGATGTTTGGCAAAATTTTCTATTGCATGGTCTCAGACTTCCTCTAAATGTAAGAGCTCAGCTAACTGAGCCTCCCTACGATCCCCCCTCATAAAAGTTGTTGATAAACTACAAAGTGGGAATCTTCAGATGGATAGGAAATATGGGCTCTAGGCCATAAACAAGGTGGAATGGGGAATCACCAAGGGTAGTCTTGTGGCGAGTGCGGTCTGCCCAAAGGGTGAAACGGAGCTGGGTATGCCAGTCCTTGAAATTCCTATCTAGCAATTTCTTGATCACGGTAATCAGGTTCGTATTGGTGGACTCAGCGAGCCCATTGTCTTGGGAGTAGTAATTGGATGAAAACTTAAGGGTGATCCCGTAGTTGAACGCCCAACTAGCAAACTTCAACGATGCAAAAGCAGGTCCATTGTCAAACACTAAAGCATAAGGACAACCAAAGCGATTTAAAATAAAACTTTTTAAAAAATTAGTAACTACTCGGTTGTGCATTGCTTACACATGATTGCTTCTGTCAACCTAGTGCAGTAATCAATTGTGGTAAGAATATACCTGTGTCCCGCAGATGATGGAGGGCTTACCGGACCGATGAAATCGAGACCCCATTGTGCGAACAACCTTACCTCCAGCACAGGGTGCAGTGGGACATCAACATTCTTTTCCTTGGTGGTGGCTATTTGACAAGTGTGACATGAGCAGACATGACAATGAGCATCTTTGAAAATAGTTGGCCAATAATACCCTGCTCTCAATATCTGGTGTGCTGTGGAAGAACCAGAACCATGGCTCGTGCCAAATTTATCATGAAATTCTTTTAAGACCTGGTCTGCTTCTTCCTTGCCTAGGCACCTTAAGTAAATGCACTCGTGATTCTTCTTGTAGAGAATGGAATCTTGTAGCATGTAGCCGTTGCTTTTCAATCTAAGGGCACACTTTTGCACTCCCTACAGGTGCGGCAGACACTTATGGTTCAACAAATAATAAACGATATTCTTGTACCATTCACCTGGGGAAACATCTTTGAGCTAGTATTGTTGTACAGTGAGTTCAGGTCCAGCCTCCGCCGCTGCTTCAACAATCGTATGGGAAAGAGCTTGTCCTCTTACCAGTTTCATCAGTTGGATCTCCATGTCGTATTCCTGGAGTAGGGTGACCCACTTGGCTCTTCGTTCACCCAATTCATTCTGCATGAGAAGCATTTTCACTACTGGATCTGGGACAATGAAAAACACTTTATTGCAGAGAATATAGTGCCGAAACTTCTTTACCCCTCTAACGAGAGCATACGCCTGCTTTTCCATATTATGGTATCTCAATTCAACGTCCTTTAGGGGAGCACTCATGAAGGTGAATGGATGCTCATTTCCTTCATCGTCCTTTTGAGTCAAAAGGCTAGCACAAGAATGCTCTGAAGCAAACGAGTAGATGTAGAAAGGCTTCAGATAATATGGGTTGACTAATATAGGTGCCTTAACAATGGCCCGTTTAATTTCTTTGAAGGTTTGTTTGGCATCGGGAGTCCACTCAACCTTGGCATCCTGTTTCAACATAGCATTGAGAGGTTTAACAATCTCCGTGAAACCCGTGATGAATTTCCTGACAAAATTGATCTTCCCAAAGAAAGATTTTAATTCTTTCTTGCTGCCTGGGGGTAGGATTTTCAGTAAGGACTTGATACGCTCAGGATCTATAGAGATTCCCTATTCTGAAATGATGTGCCCGAGCAATCTACCTTCAGTTACACCAAAAATGCACTTCTTGGGGTTAAGGGAAACTCCAAACTCTCGGCACTTCTAAAACACCTTGCACAGGTCAGAAACATGATCACCTCGCCTTTTAGAAAACATAGTTAAATCATCCATGTAGATGATTATGCACTTACCGATCATATTCTTGAAGGCAATGTCCATTGCGCGTTGGAAGGTGGCGCCCGCATTGATGAGCCCAAACGACATCCTCCGATAAGCAAACGTCCCCCACTTAGTGGTGAACGTTGTTTTATGATGATCTTCATACTGTACCATTACCTGGTTGTACCTGGAGTACCCATCGAGGAAAGACATCATCTGGGAACCATTGATGATCTGCAACACCTCATCCAATGAGGGCACTGGATAGTTGTCTTTCTTCGAAGCTTGGTTCAAATTGCAGAAGTCTACACACAATCGAATCTCCCCTTTCTTTTTTCTGACCAAAACCAAGTTGGCCACCCATGTAGAATGCCTGACCGGGAAAATAATCCTGGATGAAAGCAACTTTTGCACCTCTTTGTAAATGACAGGTTCCAGTAAGGCATTGATTGGACGCTGCCATTGGCGAAAAGGTTTCACTTCTGTCTTGAGAGGGATGGTGTGCGTGATGATGGAGGTATCGTACATTTTTAAATCCTCGTAGCTCCATGCCACCACGTCATGATACTTCTGCAACGCATCAATAATTCCCTTCTTTTTTCAGGTGCACATACTTTTCCAATAAAAACATTCTTGACCCTCTTGGCTGTCTCGAGGTTGTGAGCATCACACTGGTTGCTTATGGCTTCTTTCTTTGTTTGCTGGTTTTGGTCTCTGATCTGGTCCAAATAAAATATACATTCCAACTGAACCATACCCATGGGAATCATGTTGGTTTTGAGGTTAATAACCCCTTCTATATCCCACTCGGCCTCTCACGGATCGACCTCATCAATTATTTGGGCTGCGAAGACATCAGAACTTGTGATGAATTCAAGAATATGTTCATCATCACTGAAGACTTGGAAATGAGTGATGTTATTTGGGACCGATGGTGTAGATGTCAACTCAACTATAAATTTCTTAAGCCCAAACAAAGAGAGGGGTTGCAAAGTGCTAGCCGCTTGGGCCAAGGCATCAGCTCTACAATTCTGGGCACGGGAAATTAGGTGTATATTGAATGCATCTAAACCCTCTAAGAGATCCCAAACCCCGTGCCTATAGTTTTCTAGCCTTCTATCATGGCAGGAATACAATTTCTTAACTTGTTTAACTACGAGTTCTGAATCCCCAAACACTTGCAGCATTTTGACATTTTTCTTCAAGGCCATGAGAAGGCCATAGACCAAAGCCTCATACTCTGCTACATTATTGGTGCAATAAAACTGCAACCTATGGGCAACAAGAAAGGTCTTACCTGTTGGGCTAATGAGTTAGAAACTAGCACCAACTCCTTGTTTGGACTTGGATCCATCAAATCAGAGCGTCCAAAGTTTGGAAAGTTCTTTGACCTCGGGTTTGACTAAATCCTCGACTCTCTTTGATTGGGCAGTTGCTTCCGCAATCTTAGGAGAATCTTCTCACCCAGTGTGTTGAATAGAGGGTGGCTCTGTTAGTACTTCCTTTGGTTTTTCTTTCTAGAGGGCGGCTGATTTCTTAACATGATCCACTATTGTTCGACATAAGCAACAGTCAAACTTGGAGTGGGCAGCGTTGTGAATCTTGCACCAATTTGGCAATAAGAGATCCTGAAAATTCATTCGGGCCCCTAGACTAAGCTGATCCCTTGCACACTTTTCCATAGACTCCTGGAAACCACTGAGTAGTCCCTAATTGTCGCCTTCATCAGGCTTGCCACTAGACTCTACCAACATTTCTGTACTCAAAGGCATTTGAGTAAAATCGGTCGAAGGACTGCACAACACTAGGAGAACTTTGGCGGCGCATTCTTCCTGAGGCTCAACCTCATTTTGGTAGGCAAAGGGACAGTAATTTCCTAGCTCTGTCTCAACAAAAAGCACTTAACTGAGATTGTTGTATTCCGTGATCATATATTTCATATGGGGTTTGTGGTCAATACAGATTTAGTTTGGCAACCCCTTCCACGACAGCCACATATGAGAAAGGTCTGTGGCAGTATATCCATTCAGTGCCTTGGTGAATTCCCTTCCCAAGATGATTCCATATGCATCGGGAATGTCTGCCACATGAATATCAATGACTTGTTGTATCCTTGGGTCTATGGCAATTTTCATCGAGATTCGATTTATTTCTCCCACGATGTTGATCTTTGTTTTGTCTAGCTGAATCACTTTTCTTCTTGAAGGAGTGGGAGTGATGCTAAGAGCCTTGCATACTGTCAAGGGCATGACATTGGCAGACGCTCCTAAATCGAGCAGGCAATTATGCACGTTCTTCCCAAAGATCCTAATGGTGGTAAGGAAAGGAGGAGTTTCCAATCTTCCTTGGAAGATACCTACATGCATATCCATGTGAGCGACTTGACCTTTGTTCTTATCACCACCTTTATCACTGGCCTGTCTAAATGGCTGGTCCTTGGAAAACTGCTTATTACTCTGCTCTGGTTCCTTTTTCATTTGTTTACTTGCAGATTGATTTACAAGGACATCCTTCCTTTTCCTTGTATTATCCTGTATCTCCAATTCCTTCCTAGGCTCTTCAAAGGTAACTCTCTTAGCTGACATTTTTGATGTTGCACCGGAGGATGGAATGCCATTAAGAACCCTAAAGAAGGCATGCCTTATGGTAGGGACTCTGAGTAGTTCAAAGGCAGACAAACTGATTTTCACCCTTTTTAACTCTTCTACCACGTATTCACCCATTTGCTTAATTTTTGAATGAAAAGTTTGACCTATTGCAGAGCCAAGAGGTTGGACTTTTATTTGACTAGACTGATTTTGAGATTGGCCTTGAGGCTGATTTTGTGACTGGTTTTGAGATCCATTCTTGTTGAGGTATTGGGTAGGTATATGGGGGAGTTCAGGGTTATTGTTGGCATTAGGATCAGGCAAGGTGGCGAAATTGTTTGGTGGGGTAGAAGTCGTAAAGGGTCCACCTACCTGCCTATTTCTGAGGAAGTAGGGAGTTGATCTTTGATGGAACATATGGAATTCATCTATGTAAGGTTTTTCTTCATCTAGTGGACCATTGTCTATAGAATTGAAAAGTTGAGCTAAAGTTTGTTCGTTACTTACCTCTTGTAGTTCTTCACCCTCAATAGGAGCATGCTCGTTGCGATCACCTCATGGAAATGACGCTTGGTTAACCACGAGACAAGAGGAATCGTATGGATTGGATGGGACGATGTCTCTACAGCCGGCATTATCTACTGCATTCTGCACTTCTACCTGGAATATTTCAGCAGCTATCTAGAATTCAGGGCAATCCAATTCAGAGTGTCTACTGGTTTTGTGAATCCGACACCATTCGGACAAAGCTGCCTTAGTAAGGTATACTCCAATAGTTGTCCTTTCATTGTTGGCCGGCTGGTCAAAAGGTGTAGGAACATCTCCATTGTTGGGCCTAGTATTCCACGTGCGATTCTGCCACTGAGAAGGTCTCATTTTTGAATTTTGATTAACATTTTGTCCCCTTTCACAATTCTGCCCGGAGGAAGTACTTGCTTCTCAGTTATCTCTGTTGTCCCTATTGTCTCGGTTGTCCCGGTTAAGATTGGCCTAGAAATTACGCTGGGAGGCCTGTAACTGATTATTCTAATTTTTTAGGTGCGTCATCTCTGTAGACATTTTCTTTATCATCTTCGTTAGTTCCTCTAACTTTTCTTTCTCAGTCGTGTCACCTGGCTACGGCAGTGGATTTTGGAGGAATGCAGGCGGGGCTACCGGCTAATTCTGATACACTAGAGGAAATTTTGGTCCTAATAGGTATAATGGTGCCTGGGGCTGCTGTAAATGCACTTGCTGTTGTGGAGCAGCCTAAGAATAGTTATGCTATGGTTGAGGCTGCAAATAGGAAGGCACAGGAGGTGCATAATTCAGTGGTTGCCCCGGATGTGGAACGATGGGCAACTGGGGTATCTAGTTCATGAGAGGGTTCTAATAAGCGAATGTCTGATTAAGCCCTTGAATCTGCATCGGGTGAGCTACTAACCCCAAAGAAAGCAGCGGGCCAGAGATATTCTGCCCCAAGTCCACACTGGCGATAACAACCTCTTTATAGGCCGTCAGCAAAGAGGCGGGTGGCGGTTGCATCCTTTTCACCAAAGTTGACATGAGGTTGTCCAATGCCGCATAGTAAACTGGGAGAGCTGCGACATCATTATGAAGGTATGGGTCCTAAAGCCTTGTGTAGGCCCGATAAAAATGGTCATTGAAGGACCCAATAGGCTCATTTATTTCCCGTCTGACAGACATAAATTGTTGGTAAAGTTCTGAAGGACTAATGGGAATCTTGTATTTCTGCAGGAAGCCATTCTTCATTAGGTTCCATGAGGTAACGGATCCCCTTGGCAGATTGATGTACCAATAGAAGGCTTCTTCTCCCAACGAATGCAGAAAAAGGTGGCATGCAACATCCTCGTGGTTGACTTGCATTTCGATAATTG
Organism: Sequoia sempervirens; assembly: GCA_007258455.2. Taxonomy (NCBI): domain Eukaryota; kingdom Viridiplantae; phylum Streptophyta; class Pinopsida; order Cupressales; family Cupressaceae; genus Sequoia; species Sequoia sempervirens. The sequence continues at coordinate 511,581,892 of VDFB02058242.1, read as the reverse complement.
CTGTCTCAAATATTTTGATGTGTTCTTCAGCTGTTCTCTATAGGTCACAAGGATAGAACTTCAAACAAAAGCCCTCCAGATTCTTGGGCATATCATGGTAAGCGGCGAAATGTATCGACGAAGAGTTATGTGCCAACCAAGCCATGGCGGGAGGCGGAGGTAGTATTTGCTGTTAAAAAACGGCAAGTTGGATCTGAGCCTGCGCTAGAATAGCAGTCTGGGACTGCACTTGAGTCGCAGTTGTCTGGATTGTACCTTGGGCTGGAAGGGTTGGGAGAGAAGCAATCCCCTAGCTGTCGGAGAAGGGAGGTGAAAATGCAGTTTCAGATAGTTGGGTGGAAGAAGAAGGCCAGCCAAATGAAGGTGAGGGTGGAATGGAAGTGGATGGAATGGAGGAAGAGGAAGAGGCAATGCTACTTTCCTTAACTCGCTTCACCCTTGTAGGAGGCTACAATTCCTCAAATTCTCCCTTGTTTGGTGTTGACCATAGAACTCTTTGAAATCTTTCTAGGGAGAATGATCCGATTCAATCCAGCTTCACTTTCGACCCTTAACTTTGTATTCCCAACGTGTTTGACCCTCCTTCTAGTGCCAGTTCTGTTGATGTGTTTTTTATGCACTTCTCAACACAGGCAGTGCGTAGGTGCACTACCTCTCTTGAAAGACAATCTTCCACAATAAGATTGCAAAACACTATCCCAAGATCTCTAATGTCAGGTCTTAACAGTGCTTGGAATATCTTAGTTGTTTGATGTGATTTGCTGGAATCACAAGGCGGTCTTATGGATGGGTTACAAAGCATGGGAAGTTGGATCTATAAATGAAGTTCTTAAGATGGGAGCGTTGTTGTGCATTTGCTGCAGGTTCAAACAGCAATCTTGAACACCATTGTTATCATTGGATTTAACTTTACAATGTGCAATGAAGCTTAGCATAGGTCACTCACTAAAAAAAAAGGAAAAGGGCAGGGGAGAGAGAAAGTTCCTGGATCTGCAACTAATGGTGAACAGTGATAATGGAGTTCCTGCAATATACAACTTCCTGAAATAATATTCCACTTAACCAGAAATCTCACAATCTCATGGAATTTGTGCTATCTTCTAAGGTCTACAAATATTTCATCTTTCATTCATCGTGTACAAGCATGAACAAAGATGAAAGTGTGGAGTAGCTTTGAATTTAAGTCCAGACTAACTTTACACAGCTATCTACCATCAACAAATAGCAAAAAATATGGACTAAGAAGGCATCTACACAACAAGAATTTTCATAACCACAGAACAACATTCCTAAAATCTATTAAGGCAAGAATACAACTAACTAGAACAACAATGAAAATCTAAGTTAAGCTTCTAACAATAGAGGTTGAATCAAGTGACATGTAAGAAATTCAGAAAATGCACCAAGTCAATGTATTTTCATTATAAATTTCTGCAACATGTCTTTACAACAACTCAACTCTCTTTGCAAATGAGAGGAAACCCCTATTTATAGTGCTCCAAAATTCAAATGAATGGCCAAGATTAATTCTCATTATGTGGCCAAGATTCATTACAAAATAGGGTTTCACCAACCCTCAATGTATTACAATTTTAAAAAATTACATTTTGTCCCTTTCCCTATTTTGTCCTCTAGTGATGGTATTGTAGCTTTTTGTCTTTTATTTGATTATTGTTTACTATAGCTACTCTTTGGGAAGCTCTTCACTAGTGGGAGGGCTACCCTCTTGTTTCTTTGATGCTGTGTATTCCATGAACTTCAAGATGACCGGCTAGAGTTTATCCACCTCAATAATCTCATATCGCAACATTTAGTAGCTCCATTCTCTTGCATTATCTTCCAGCTTCTTCCAATCCTCATCGTACTTTGTACCTTGATCCCTGAACAACTCTAATTGATCGAAGGCACGAGCAACAAAGCTCATGAATTCCACTGTCATTTCGCTAGACATCCTGTCCTCCATCTTCTTCTTGAAATAAGGCTTCACCTTCTCTGGATCCATCTGTACGGTGAACATGTCATAATTCGTCATTAGCTTGAGATACCGGGCACATTCTGCTCTAATTTCCTTGATCCATTCAATATCTGGATCCACTTTGCTCATTATTTGTCCCAACCTTTCCTTTCGGTTGTCAAAGTCTCGCTGCCATACATCCATCAACCAGTGATCCTCCCTACTAAATGCAAGCTCCTTTCCCCATGTGGCTTTTGGCATCTGAAGGATAGCCTCGATCTTTGGAAAGGTGGAGTCATATGTTGCAGGGAAGTCGGTGCAGAGCTTCTTTGTGCCCTCCAAAGATTGCTGCAGGTCCAAGAACTTGTTGGCTGTCCAAACAGCCTGACTAATTCCCATGTTCCCAACATACAGGACCTGTCGGAACCAGCTTTCTGTAGTTTTTTCCAAGTTCCTCCTTCTTTCCATCTTATCAATCTGTTCTTTGGACAAAAGTTGGGGTGGGGCTATGGATGTGGTAGGAAAGTCATCCACCGAAGACCATTGCTGAATGTAATCCGTCAAAACAACCACATGTGCTTTAAGCTCATCTTTTAAGATCTTGTCCTGCTTTATCAAGTGCACCACCGTGGCCATTGACTCCTCAAGATGCCCTACCTTTTGTTCCCTGGTAGCGGTTCCCAAGTCGATGGTGGAGACGCTATAACTCACCCCAGTCTGGCCCACCACAGGTGTTGCTATTTGTACGGCTCGGGACCCAGAAGCATCCATCGTTACCCTGGATCGGATCCTAGGCTTCTTCTCCTTCTTTGTTGTGATTTGCGCTTGGGCTAAGATAGCCCCTAGTCTTGCCCTTGGGTCCTTTAGTACAGGAGTTTTTCTTTTGAGCTATTTTTCTAGCCATTCAGGTACGACAGACTTTCCCTTGGGTGATTCATGTTCAACCTTGCCTTCTTTGGCCGAGGCTTCTATTTCCTTATCCTCCGAGGCCCTGTCTTCCTCCTTGGCAGCATCTCCTTCTTCATCATCGAAGTCCTGGATGAACACAAGGTGCCTGATAAGAGGCTTGGTAGACAATTGTTGCATGATACTTTCTTTCTCTTCTTTCTCCTCCCCTTCCTTTTCCTCAGTTTGTTCAACCTTGTGCGCATGTTCCTTGAGTTGCTCGATTTCGAGGCCCTTGACAGCTTGAGCCTCTCCCTCAAGTTTATCCTCTTGCTGCTGTCCTTCTTCAAGGAGCGACATTCTTGCCTCTTTTTCAGTATCTTTCAGCTACTGGGTCGTTTCCTCCTCAAGGTCGTCATCAAAAGCCTGCATGATGACCCTACCACCACCATCCTTGATGAGCCCAAAATATGCTCATAATTTGTATATCATGGTGTACTTTTAATACCTTTACTTCTGTTGATTATGGTTGTTTAACTCTCTTGAAACCTTTTATTGGGGGATATCCTATAGCAATACACTTTTATGTTCCTGCAGCCTATCATGTTGACATGTCTACATTTATTACCCTATTTGACTTCCCAAATGACTGGTATAATGCATGTAGTTTTTGAATGATGAAATAGATTTAAATATGTGATGAATGAATGGATATTGTGTATGTGCCATGCGCCTTTTCTTTCGCATCTATTACCTTGTGTTTTGCAGGTTGTTGAAGAATGTATGATCGAGTTAAGCACAGCCAATCTTGACCTTGCAGTAAATTCCATTTCCTGCATGACTTCGAGGAAGCTTTGGTGAAGACTCTTTGACCAAAACCATTGGGAAGGATTTTAAATGACATTTAATCTGGAAAGAGTGGAGTGCTAGATTCTCTCTGGATCAGGTTGAACGGATAAACTCATTTATGAAGTATGTTCCTCGATTTCGGGATGCATTTGATATCCACATCTTTCTCTGTTAGGGTTAGTTAGTTAGTTGTTCTCCTAATTTTAAAATAAGTGTTCCTCCTGCGCGGGTGAACAAGAAGGAGATAGATAGATAGATAGAGAAGCAGATTATGTAAGAGTTAGAGTTATAATATGAATTAGAGTTTTTGCTAATTTTATGAAGCAGAACAGTCAATGTAAATGATTTCACATTATGAATAAAATTTGATGGAGTTCTGAGCACAATCTTCTATGTAAATTAGTTGATGCTTGCTAAGGGGGCCCACTTAGTAAGTATCTATAGGAGGGTAGTTCTTTATCCTTTGTTAATTCAAGTTAGATTTCATTTTAGAAGTTTCAGCACAAGCTCAATCTTATACTGTTCCTGCAGCATCGAGAATCCATCCCTGTGTTTGTTCCTATGTAGCATAAGGCCAGTTTATAGTTTGTCTCTCAATTATAGCTATTACAATTTCTGCTTTGGTTAGATTATGATTGAGTTAAGAAAACTTTGCATTACCTTCCTGTAGCGTAGGTAGAATTTCTTTCCAAATATTTATTTTTCAATAGGTTGTGACTAAAACCGGTTCTTAGTGCACATATAGTGCCACTCCATTTAAAGTTTACGTTCCCTGGTTTGACAAGTAAATGAATGACCACGAAGAGGTATTAGTCACCTGCTGGAATGTCCAATTCCCAGTATTAATTTTTCCATGATTTTCATATCCTTTTGTGGGCGCGACCAATCCTCTTCCTCATCCCCACTCTTTGAGGAGCCAGTTCCTTCTTCTTCAGAGGCCACCCTATTAATAACTTGTGATGTTCATATTCTAGGTGCTCATGGTATTCATTGGCCTCCTCTTCAAAGGGCTTTGAGGCCTCATGTTCTTGCCTCTCCCACTCCTCAAAGATTAGCATGGTAGCTTCTATAGTTGGTGGCCTTGTCTGTAGTTGCGAAGGCTGAGCAGTAGCGAGGACTTGTGTAAGGGCCACCTAAAGAGTGAGATCCATTAGGATCTGGGAGAGCTTGAGGGGGAGATTCTGCATATGTCTTAAGAGGGCCTGAGGTACGGTGGGAGCGAGCATTGGTGCAGCTACCATAGGTAATGGGAGTGACGTGGTGGGTGACATAGCAGTGGAGGAAGGAGGAGTAGTCATGGCAGAGGAGGAGTCTATCACAATCACAGGCTCGGTCGGAGGCAGAGGGGCAAGATGGACAGAGATGTCCACTGTCGGCGAAGATGTAGTGATCAGGGCCAGAGAAGTAGATGATGGGGCAGCCAAAGCGGGGAGAGCCAGAATAGGTTTGATTTGATCAGTATCTTTGGCTTCTTCTTCTCGAATTAATGGCTGCTTCGTGGTACCTTCTGCTTGTTTTAGCCTCTTAGAGGGTGAGCCCCCTAGATCCTTTCTTGTATAAACCTTGGGGGGGTCAGGAGACTGCTCCGTTTCTGTCTCCTTCCTCTTGTTGGACCTAGTAACTGGAGGAGACTTAGATGTCCCACCCATTGAAGTGGTGGCAGTAGCGTCATCCGTGGCATGTGGTTCACTCTTGAGCCCTTCATATGTCAGGACCATCCCTTGTTGTTTTAATCAGGCCACCCATTTATCAACCCACTCCTTGGTACGAGCCAAGATTGGCTTGGTTATTGTGTCGAGGTCATCAACCTCTTGCTCATCCCAGTTTATTGTTGGTATTGGAAGATTGGCGACTACAGGGTACTTGGGATGCATTATGGTGGCCTCGTCTTCTTCAACATGGTCCAGTATGGGGAATGGCTATACCTTCCTTACAAAATGCACAGTCATTCACATATAGTGCCTTGCACGTACTTCTTTATCATCCTGGCAATCTCCCCAAAAGTCTTCAATGTGGTGGAGATGAGTGAATCCCGGCCCTAGCACCTTTCTTATATGGCCATATGGGTCTATCCATGGGCGAGTAGTGTGTAGGTGAAAATGGTAATCTTTCAGTTCCTTCTTAGAGTTACCAGCACACTGGGGAGTTTGTAGTTTATACATGCCTTGGCCAAGAGTCATGGGATAAGAGATCCCTGCAATGTGTTTGCTATTGAAGATCGCCTGTACATGTTGGAGCTACCGAGAAAGCTCCAGTAGGATGATTCGGTCGTTGGGGTATTGAGGCAACCTGTTTGGCCTTTCGGTGAAGCCCTGGGCATGGATGTATGTGAACTTCGGGTACTGAATGAAGAGGAAGGCATATTGCTTCAAAAATGCTCGAGCACTGTGGGGAACCCTCCTTTCAAAATCCCCGGCAATCATTCTGATAATATGGCCGATGAAGGCATCATTTACTCTGCAGTAATCCCTTTTGAGGTTTCGGTATTGGAGCTGTGGGTATCTATCATAGGCCTTGAGTCTTCGGCCTTGCTCCTGATCAGGCAACACAAACAACCCGTTGTATCGCCTCTGATCCGCCAAGGAGTAGATGAGGTATGAAGTCATATAAAACTTTGAGCTTTTCCTCACATTGATGAATTGCTCATGGAAGCAGTTGCTTATTATACCTCCCTAATAAAATGCGGTCTTTGTGGTAACATCTTCATTTCCATGAAGAATCTTCTCAATAAAATACACCATCCACTCTTGAAAGAAGGCCGCCATAGGAAGACCCATAACCTTGCTTAGCATTGTGACCAGGTCATGGTAATCTTCGTAGAAATCGCTGTAGAAGAGTTCGTGAGCAACCTTCGCAGCGCTGCCCCGCTTTTCTTTGAGCCAATGCAGATTTATTAACCTTTTGCATCCTTCTGGGTTGTCGTCCCATGCTGCTTGACATTCCTCTATGGTAGGCATTTCCATTTATTGAAACGTAGGAATATGAAAGGTTTTTGTGATTCCTTCAGCTGACATGTCGGCGAGAATGTTACCGTCTCTATCAATAATTGTTCTTGTATTCGGTTGATTTGCCTGTCGACAGGCCATGATGAGTTCAGAGGCTACAAGAGATGGAGGAAATCCTGCAACCTTTGCAATTCCGCTCTGTCTTATCAGTCTTGCATTCTTGGTCGTTGGATTGACCCTGACCCTTCGGGTAAACTCGTCAATATCGACATGGCCTATGTTGGTGTCGGTGATTTCTTTCCAGTCTATGGTAACCTTTGAATGCAAGGGTTCACCCTGGAACTGGTATTTCATTTGGTCTTTGTCCTCTTTCCGTTGAGGAATCTTGCTTGACTTCTTCCCTTTGTCCTTTTCGACGGTTGCCCCTGAAGGTCCCACACCCGATTCCATATATTCTGCAAACAGAGGCGTAGTTAGTGCAATGGATCACAAAAGTGTTCATGTTAGTCGAGATCCCATAAAATCAATTTTAAATAATCTATCGCTCATGAAATGATACTTTTACATCCTTATGATATTAGTCTTTTGGTTGAGGGCTTTGGGACAGGCTGGGTATGGAGGGCCTTACTTCGCTGGCAGGAATGCTATTTGGAAAGGAAAATAGGAAGGAACGATCTGGGAGATCCTTCCCGATTGAATTTTGATGGTTCACAAGGATCATAACGAAGAGGACCGAATTTGAGCATGTGGGTCGAAGTTAGATTCCAATTTTGAGTTCATTTAGATCAATTTAGGAGCATCCAGAGGTATAAGGTCAGGAGGCCATTCAGAGATGGCTGTTTGAAACACCCGAGCAGAAACAGAGTTTCAAAGATGGAACTCTGGGTTCGGGGCCCGACTAATCAAAGGGCAGTCGTCAACTTTCAATTTTCAAGTGACCTGGGCCAAAGGGGTCGGGATGCCGCAGAGCTTTCGCCGTTTGCGACAACAATCATCAGACAGAACTCTGGATCTTTGGGTCTGGGAGGGGAGGAAGCCATCAGTTGGTTTTTGATTTTCAATTGGACGGATGGAGCCCATTCCGCCGATAGCCTATGGGTGAGACACTACTCATTGTCCCGGTGACCAGAAGTTTCCAGTCGGTGTGAAAGCCTGCCTCAGAGAAAGGTCTCAGCAACATCCGAATGTCTTGCCGACTGAGCATGTCGGTAGGAAAACCCTTTGGTGGAGAGACATCTTGGCGAGAATCGAAAGTCTTGCCAACCTACAGGGAGAATGCCCACCAGTGAGAGATTTCTGATTTTTGGCGAGAGGTCTCACCGCCTCCCCCGTGTCTCATCGAACAAGCATATCGGCAAAGTGGGTGATCCTCGGTGTGAGGTCCTGGAGACCTTTGAATGTTACACCGACCGCCAGGAGGCGTACTAGGCCCGGCATCAATGCTTGCCATTGGATCTTTTGATTGAGTATTCATGGCAACGAGTCGCTTGGAGCCCAGGGCTGGAAAGGGCGAGCATGATTTTCCATTACGGAAAGGCGGAGGAGGGATGGATCTCTGGAGGCTAGGGCCTGGAAGGGGAAGGGCACAGTCGAGGATGTTTAATGATTTTGTGGGCTTCCCATTGGTGAATGGAGGTTCGAGACCCAAGGAGCAGAAGGATGCTAGGCGTTCGCCGTTCATGATGGCAAAGATAACACGGAATCCCGAGGATGGAAGTTTGAGAACTGGGACTCGGCGAATTGAAGGGCAATAGTGAAGTTTCACTAGTAGATGGCGATGATTGAGCCGGGACCCAGGGTCCGAGAAGACACAACCCATTCGTTGCCAAAGAGCAGTGGGAGACGAGCGGAAATCTAGACGTGGAATCCCAGAGGCTCGGGCTCGGGGAATGAGGGAACTATTTTGAAATTTCTGGTTTTCACTAAGTCCCAGCCGGCAAAGGGAGCGTCTAGGCCCGAGGGGCACGAATGCCCCTGCGAAGAATGACTACGTGGGGATAAAGCTCTGGATCGACCCCAAGGGAACCACAGGTGTTTTTCCATTTTTTGGGAACATGGGTTTTGTTTGTTATGTCATGCTTCATTATTCACATGTCCCTTTGATCGTTATTGTTCATTTTAAGCCTTAGAAATCATGAAAACAACGTTCGAGAGGGTGAATGGAAAACCTACCTTGAACACTCGATGAGGGAAGTGTGGGATCCACTAGTGGTCAATAAGCGAAGGAAGTGGGCATGAGCATGAAGGTCTCGAAGATGGTGGGATCCTCTCTGGCAAGCTCTGATCTCTCACCGTGATAGTGACAAGTGAGAATGATAGGTTTGTGCAGGTTATTTATACCCCAACTACCATTAATGGCCACAATAAATGCAAGTACGGAAGATGCTTGGGTCGGTGGATTTGAATTCACTGACGGCGGCGGGAGACCCGGGGTCGGGATGCTGAGAGGGCGTAGGGTGGCGGCCGTTTGATATTTTCAACTCGGAGGGGTTGGTGGTGAAAAAGAGGGAGTCAGGGCCTAGAGGGCGGAGTTCTGCCACAGGTCTGTCGTTAGAGATGGTGAAACCTTCACAGAACTTTGGACTCGGAAGTTCAGAGGTCTGGGTCTAGAACGTTCGATGGTAGCCAAGATTTCTTCACAAACATTTTAGACGTTGATGAAGGAGCCGGGACCTGGGGTCCGAGAAGACACAACCCATCCACCGTCCAGGACGGTGAACACGATAGGGAAACCCGGTAGGGGAAACCCGAGAGGGCGGGCCCGACCGGGTCTAGGACCGCTAGCAGAAGCAAACTGCCAGAGAGGCCCTAGAAGGCATCAAAACTTGACAAAACTAGCCAAGGGGAAGCACCATCAACTCATGGTGAAACTTTGGAGGTACATTGACCACCAGGGGCACAAAAATGGGGCACGCAAAATGAGGCGGTGACACAAAAATGACCCGCAAAGGGAAAGAAAAGAGGGTCCCCGTTCGTGTCTGCTAAGGGCACAACAATACTCTTTCATTGAGAAAACTCGTGCCTATAAAAGCTTGGCCCATTACTCCACAAGGGAAGCCCTCTCAAAATCCTATATTCCCTCAAGAGGCTCATCAAACCCTATAGAATTCCCTTCCAAATGAATATTCTTGTCCAAGCACTATTTATATTTTCAAATGTGGACCTATTATTTAGAAAGATAGCTAGTTTAGTGATCAGAAGGAGGTGTTTGTTCCAAAAGTAGAAAAAAATACTATTAGTGACCCCTTATGTGATATAAAGAGAAAAAAATAGACCAACTACAAGAAGGAAAATGTGCATAATCAATTTGAACATCAAGATACTAAGGAAGAGGGAGGTGATGAAAAGTAAGTGTTGATAATCTTGTTTAATGAACCTTCTTGTTGTGTTGACAAGGATGAAGAAAACATGACAATTCCAACATCAACAATAAGTTTGGAACAACGAGAGAATACAAATAACCTTGATAGGCTGTTGGTCTATGAAAAAGAAAATGAGAACATCATTGTTTTGGAAAATAAAGAGACTAACATACATTAAAAGAGTAAGAAGGAACTTGAAGATCATTTATCCAATATTATAGAGGACTTCTACTCAAATCTTGATGTCAAATCAACACCTCCCAAATCATAAAATTATGAGCAACATGAACAAAAGGAGAAAGTGCCCATGTCCTCACTTTATCCACATGAACCAAACCATTCAAACTTGTACGATGATAGAGAAGTAGTCCATAGGAAAGGTATCAACAATGGTGGTTTGAAATTTCCCCTTTCAGAAGGGTTTCTTGTTAGGTATCTAGCCTCTAGTTGAAGGCCAACAAAACACCACAAGTCATGCATACACTTAAGCATGAAGTTGTAACTGAAGAGGAACTAGTTCAACTTACATAAAAATTTCAAAACATTAGCATGCACAATCAACATGAATTAGTAAGTTAGTTTGTTTCCATTCTTCAAGAAACATTTTAGTAGCTTGATGAGAATCTATATGTGTCTCACCTCTTCTTGGTTGTTCATAAACATGAAAACATTGTAAGTTGATAAGGAAGGGAAGTTATTTATGTAGACACCTAAATTTGGACACTTAATTTATCCAAATTGTCTAAGCATCCCCTTATTTGCATTAATTAAGTAATATCACTATTATTTAATTAATATCCTTAATTCTGCCAAATCCCTAAGGTATTTAATTAATAAATAAATACCTTATCTCTTTAATCCTCCTTTTCATCAAATGAATTAAATAAATATGACATTTATTTAATTCCTCACATGTCACATCCCTTTCTTAATCCTAATTATTCTCTTAATCTCATTGTTAGGTATGTGCACATGCCTAATCCTTGATTAGGATGTGTCACATCCTCCAACTTTTGCAAGTTGGCCTCTAATCTCTCTTAGCCACCTAACCCCCCTCTAATCCTTCATTAACTAGCCTAATCAACCTCAAAGAATTTTTAATTCCTTTTATCCTTCCAAGGAATATTAAATTTCTTTTTCTCTTCCCCATGTGATCTTTGACTTGTCACATCAAGCCACATGTGAACTCTTCCTAATCTCCCACTTGCCTTTAATATGTCATTAATTTGTCTAATTAGGTACTTGCACAACCTTAATCACTTAATTAGGTCAACCCAATCTCCATGTCATTTATGGAATGTGTCATAAGTCAACCTTATTAAATACTTTCTCCTATTGGAGAAGGCACCCCTTTCCCTATGTGAATTTAATTCACATTTAATCCCCCAATGCGTTCCAAATAATTTTAAATTCTTTCTCTTATTCCCATGTGGATATTTGAGGAATTTTTAATTCATCACATGTCCTCTCACCCACATGGGGACAAGGACCTCCTTTATGAGGAGATCTTGTCCAAATCCCATGGTACTATGTAGTACCTCCATGTCATATACTCTCCTTCCAACTCATGTCCAAATCATCTTTCTCAAGCCACTTCACATGCCACATGTCAAGATGTGAGGGCTTGTGAGTTCTCAACTCACCATAGCCCTACATCTTGGCCTTGTTGGTTTAATCCCAACCATCCATTTCTCTAGAGAATTCAAAATTCTCTATAAATACCCCCTTTTCTCTCATTTTAGGGGAGATCATTATGCTAGCCAAAATCTTGCAAATTTTTCTTTTGAGCCATACTTAGCCAAATACTTGCATTTGCATCCATTATCATCTATTTTTCATTCATCTTGCATCCCACACTTGCATCTCTTGCCATCAAAGGAGCATACACTACATCAAAGATCGAAGGGCCAACCAAAGGAAAACTCAACAAGGTAAAAGGTTCCATTTTGTTTTGTTAAGTTAATCATTTTTCAAATCTTGATGTGTAGGGTGTTTATATTTTTTGTTTGCACTCTTTTGTTTGCTGCTCATTTTCTAACACGTATTTTTTATCCATTCACAATTTCAAAAGAACTAGTTAATAGATTTGTTTAAGCAATTTTTGCACTTGATTAGTTTAGGTTAGGTTGGGTTTATAGGTTTTCAATTCCTCCAAGTGCTGATCAATTATATGTTTTAATTAAGAGTTTTTTATTTTAGTTATCTTCTAGGAGTTTCATTGTTGGTTGTCAAGAGGTATTAACATATGTCTATCAAGGTTTGGGTCTTATTTTTCAGTTTACTTTAGGTCTTCTATGATGTTGTTGTCCAATGGATATCCAAGGCTACTAGTCTTAAATTCATAGTAGGAAATAATTCCATAGAGGTTGCTAAAGATGTTAATATCTTTCTCCTCACCTTGGTCTAAGTAGTGCTACATGGTCATCATTTTGTTTTATCAGCCTTTAGAGTCTTAGGTTCATGTTGTAAATGACACATATTCCTTATAATAGTTGAAAAGTGAAGATGTGTGAAACCATGAAGAGTTTCATCAAAATCAAGTCAAAGAGAAGCATTGAATTTCTACTGATTATGCATGACTAAGTTGTTAAAGTATGAAAAAATTATCTTTATACTCCTAGGAGTTTGATAATTTTGAACGTGTATTGCAGTAATGCAAACTTGTTGTTATTGATTAAGTACAAAACCCTTTGAAGCCAAGACCATGCATGTGTTAGTGTAAATAGAGTCATTATTTACATAGCTAGCTAATCACTTTTCTAGTATTGACCTTTTCACATTCATAGCCTAAGTTTACTTAGGATTCTTTTTCTTTTGTCTCACTTCATAGCATTGAGATATGTGTACTCATCACTTGAGACACCTATTGGAACTTGCTCACACACTTATCAAGAGAACTCACAAGTGTTCCATCTTTGGAGGGTTAGTCAGTAGTTCAATGCTACCTTCCTACCTCATCAACTTGCCTATATATGTAAGGTTTGATCATTGTATTACACTCTTCATTTTATATTGATAGACATACTATTATGCTCATATTTTCACTTGTGGAAGATTATCAATTCAAGCTCTCTAATCTTGGCACTCTCCAACATGGTATTAAAGCCATGAGAGCACATTCCTTCCAGCATTGAGGTGGATCCCACACATGGTCCTATCAATGCAGCATTGTGGATCCAAACAAACACTGCCATTGCATCCAAAAGGCTTGAGAAATGAAAAAAATACCTTTTGTTTCCACAATTTTGATAAATTTGAATTTTCGCAATTTTTTGGGCCTTTGTGTTGATTGTATAAAAGTTGTAAAAAAATAAAAAAAATAGAATAAGGCCAATCTACCCTCTACCAATCTACCCATTTTGGGTTAATATTTTTAATATTATAGAATTTTTTTGGCCTATTTTCAAAATTTGTGGTATCGTGGTCATTTATTATTGCAACGTTCCATTCTAGTCATTGCAAGCTTTATCGACCTATTTGCATGAGTTTCATCATTGTTGTAGGTTACATTTCTATGTGTGTGGCCTATTTGGCCTCTTACATACAATGTTTGGACTTCATTGGATTGTTATTGGACCTCTTAATCTGATGTGTCTCACGTCCATCAACAAAAGAGGAATGAAGGCAAGTGCAAATGTTAGTTCAAATGACCAGCTAATAGCAGAGATAAGTGGTAGGTCGTTGATTGGTGTGACGGGAATGAGAGGACTGTGAGACCAATGTGTAAACTTTTTTTCTTCTATCTGACCCTTTACTTCCTAACGGCTACACCACAATCTGAGCGGTCAACATCAAACAACCTTTTATTTCCCGTCGTTGTCTATGCAGCCATGAAATTGCACATTTGACCGTGTTTATTAATTTATTAAAAATAAGAATTTATGCATTTTTTAATTTTCAATTAATTAATAAATACAGTCAAATGTGCAGTCTGATGGTTGGGTAGATGTTGCTTGATATCACATGGCCATCTGAAAGTGTGGGGAATGTTAGGCCCAAATGGGCTTGGCTGCCTATGCAGGAGTCTTTTTCTATGTAGACCACACAATTTCTTTATGCTTGTAGGTGTGGCTTTGAAAAATTTGGTGTAGAGAGGGGTGTGTTGGGAGGATGGTATAGTTGGAGTTGCAGTAGGAGGAGAAGGGAAATAAGTTAGGAGGATGGCAGAGTTGGAGTTACAGTTGGAGTTGCCCTTCTCCTCTTGTTGCAACTCCAACTATGCCATCCTCCTAACACACCCCTCTCTACACCAAATTTTTCAAAGGCACACCTACAAGCATAAATAAATTGTGTTGTCTACATAGAAAAAAACTCCTACACAGGCAGCCAAGCCCATTCGGGCCTAACATTCCCCACACCTTTAGATGCCCATGTGATATCACAAACCACCTCACATTATTTATTGCACTATATCTTGGAAGGTCTTCACATGGATCTTGGAAAGATTTTCTTGGTGATTTCTTTGGCGCATTTGTGACATTGCTTTGCTAAGCATTTGCTCTACATTGTAGGAGAGAGTAGACCTTGTTGGGATCCTTGCCATAGGAATTCACACTAAAGTTTTTTTTAGGCATGTTGTGAACAAAATCATTTACTAATGTTGTAATGTGTGAAATGTGAGAATTGTTAGTAAATCAACACAAACCTTAATTAAACAGATTATATCAAAGATTTGAATAAAATGAACCACTCTATTTTTCAATTAAACAAATCTTTAAGAACATCTCATTGTTCTCTAATCTCAAGGATTTATTAAACCATTTGGCTCTCAGATTTGTATGTGTGCACTATGGTTGTTAAAATGACACTTGAGAAATGAGATAATATTCAACATGCAAGCCAATTAAGTTCCTACATGAAACTAAATGATAAAAATGATAATGGATATTATGATGAATGGATAATGATATTAGATTATACAATGTAAATGTTATGATATGAAGCTAAGATGATTGTGCATATGCTCAAATGACAACTATGAATGTGCTAATATAAAATGCAACTATAAAGCAATATGTGATTCTAAAATGTAACTATGAAACAAAACAAGATATGAAATGCAACTATAAGACTCCAAATGCTCCAATGCTCAAACGATATTCCTACATGATAACTCTACTCAAATGTGGGATGCAAAATACAATGCCAAAGGGTTGTATTTATAGGATTTTCCAAGCATCTTGTGATGTGGCAAAGATCGACGGTCTAGATTCAAACAAGAGGGATGAATGGTGGAGATGAAGAGAATCAAGAAGGTGTTCCCTTGACCAAAGACAACATGCCAAATGGATGTAGGAATCTCTTGACCAAAGGCAACATGCCAAATGGATGGAAAAATCAAGTGTGTGAGAGAAAGACCATGTGTTTGAAAGTTTTTTGAATAAGTTTGTGAGGAATAAGCCATGTGTTTGAAGATAATTCTTATTTAATTTCATGCAACCTTGGTGAGGTGGCATGAAAAAGTTGTAGACATGTGCTTGAATTCCTAATTTGGGATTAATGAAACTTAATTAAATAAAACAAGCTTATAGAAATTTGTTTATTTAATTAAATTATAAGAATATGATTTTAGATTTGGAGAATTATAAAAAAGGTGAACTATATAAATAAATTGAGAATTTATTTATATGTAGTCTAATATTAATTAAATAACTAGTATTTAATTAATTAAATGTCTTGACCAATTGTAGGTGTATACATTTTTCCCCTCTTTGAAGTAATGTGTTTACACGTTGCTTCAAAGAAAAAATCGATGCCCTAGACGTCGATTTTCAGGTGATGACGAATATATGCCTCCTCGGGAGATAAATCGGTGAATTTTTGAAAATTTTGGATTTTTTGGATTTTTTGGAAATTTTGATGATTTTTCGATGATTTCATGATGATCTCAAAATTTTATGATTCATAAATGATTTATCTCCCGAAAAATGATGTATAAGCCCCTTTGAAAATAAAATAAAACAACCCCATAAAAATGCCACTTAATTAACCTTAAAAGGTTAAAAAGTTGGATTAGAAGTTCATTTGAGCATTTGTAATTTTGAAAACTTGAGAGTGATTAGAAATTTAGCACTTTGAAGCAGAATGGTGATCCCTTACCACACACACCGTTTTGAGCGCATGTGACGGCACAACCGCCTGACAACGTGCGGACCTCTGGTATGTACCCCTGAAAACTGCCTCGTATTTCATGCATTTTTTCCCTCCATTTTTTAAATTTAAATTGATTTTAATTACTTTAGCGCATTGATAACCCGAAGTAGCGCATACATGGTCTATTATAGCGATAGAATAGTCTAGCGCATAGGGATAGCGATGTAGCGAATAGGATAGATGAGCTAGCACATTGAATGATGTAGCACATAGGTTGTCCGAATTAGTGCATAGAAGCACTGAAATAGAGCATAGATTAGATTAGCGCTTAGAGCAATTAGATTAGCACATAGAGACCAAAGTAGCACATAGGATACTTTGGTGCATTAGGGCCCTATTCCGACGCATTGAGAAAATGAAATGGCATATATAGTTTGGCGCATTGAAGGTTTGTTTTAGCGCATTGATGGATTTCTCTAGCGCATAGAGTTTTTCAACGCATTGGAGCACTGTTTTAGTGCATTGGGAAAATTTGATGATTTTCTCGTTGAGACTCCTTGATTTCAATGATGTTTTATCACGTCAGCCTTTGTGTTGATGATGTTGATAGATTAGATATCCATTGAGCTCATGATAGGTGAGACTCAATGATTGATAATTGACCTCATGATAGGCGAGGATCAATGATTGATATTGATAATTGACCTCATGATAGGCGAGGATCAATGATTGATATTGATAATTGACCTCATGATAGGCGAGGATCAATTATAGTTTGATTGATTGATTTTATAAAATCTCATGATAGGCAAGGTACATTAATTTGATTGATGAACCTCATGATAGGCGAGGTTGATTGATTTGATTGAACCTCATGATAGGCGAGGTACATTGATTTGATTGATGAACCTCATGATAGGTGAGGTTGATTGATTTGATTGAACCTAATGATAGGTGAGGTTAGATTGATCGATTGATACTCACGAGATTTGATCAAAGTCTCACCAAAGCTGATTAGTTTGATAGGTTGATTGATTTTGATCAATTGATTGGCTAATTGAGTGATTGATTTGATTGGCTGATTGGTGATATTTTGTGATGATAGGAGTAATTGACCAGTTTACATATCATAGAGCACTTTCCCAGGACATGGGATTTGATTCCCCACTTGACGCTGCCTGAGACAACCATTATTGCATGATGCAATTTGTCTTTTCTCATAGATATGCCCCATATTAGGGTGAACAGGGGTTTACTGATAGCGTTAGTATAGAGGTGGCACAATGAGCATAACACCTTCCATTTTCCCACTGGTGAGATAACAGTGACTCCCGAGGATGTATATTAGATTCTATGGATTCTTGTGGTTGGAGAGCTTGTATTATATGATGCTCAGGAGTAGGGCGGTACAAAGGCACTGCACAGGGTTTTTGCGGATGATACCATATGTGGCTACAAGATTCCCTGGAGAGATATGGCTGATGCATATGCCAAATTTCCTTTTGTGTTAGCTAGTATCATTAGAGGGTTCCTTTGTCCTGATTGTAGGTCAAAGGGACTGTCAGTCAGTTGGGGGAGGATCCTAGAGAGTATGATTGCGCAGGGTACCAGATATGCATGGGGTTGTATGTTGGAACATTTGTACCATGATTTGTATCAGGTTGTTTATCTATGAGGAGCAAGTTTATCAGCAGGTGTCACATTGCTCCAGGTTTGGGCCTGAGAGCACATAGCAGTTACACGACCAGTGGGAGATAGACAACGGCCAACCATGAGGCCATATGTACATATTTATGCCGGTCAACTTACTCAGCATAGGCTGGGAAAGTTGGAGTACTGGAGGAGGGCCTTGGATGATTTAGAGTCAGTGGAGTGGTGGCCATTTGTTGATTGTGAGCATTGGCCAGAGGATGACATGGAGATGCCATTTTTGTGTCAGTTGATTTATCTGATTGGCCAGACCCGTTTTATCATTGAGAGATTCATGTTGATGTAGGTACTTAGGTAGTATGGCAGACTACAGGGGATGCCCCAGGGAGTGGCTCATTATGGACGATGACAACAGGATGCTACAGAGTGGGGGCTAGTTTTGTCCTATGATACAGTGGTGCAAAATTTCTAGGGTCTGCAGAGTATTATTTGGGAGGTGCATCCAAAGATCATCGATGCATCAATATCAAATGAGTATGCCCATTATATGTTCCAGCATCCATTTCGTTGGATCACTATTCCAGATGAGCCAACACCATTGCTAGAGGAGGAGGCGGTAGTAGGTCATGGGCAGAGATGGCGAAGAGAGGAGGCAGAGGAGAGGCAGGCTAAGGAGGAGGAGCAGGGGGAGGATGAGGAGGAGAGCAGTGAGGAGGGGGATAACAATGATGACGGTGATGATGAGGAGAGTGATGGGGGAGATGATGGGGGTGGTGGAGGACTAGGGCCAGACATTGGAGAGATTATAGTACCTCACAAGAGGCGATCATTAGTGGCCCCATCACAACAACGAGTGGAGATCAAACTGCTGTCACAATAGCAACAAACACAGATTGTTGCTTTATAGGTGCAGGTTTAGACACTGTAGGGTCAGCTTGCACAAGTATAGGTTCTACTCACGTAGGTGCAGGGACAAGTACAGACTCAGACGACTGAGAGGGATGCTGCTAGGTAGCAGGTGCAGGCCCAGCTTGCACAAGTACAGGCCCGGGGACAAGCACAAGGACAGGTGTAGGTGCAAATTGTTACACTTACTGCTGAGAGAGAGACTTTTAGGTGGTGGGAAGAGTAGGCCGAGGGAATCACTGAGAGGCTGCAGTGGCTTCCGGTAGTTCATATTATTTCAAAGAGATCCATCGTACTACTTAGGAGGCAAAGTTTTATCGGGGTCGATATCACGATGTAGTTCCACCAGAGCGGTGGGAGAGCTTTGCACAGTCTCAGTCTGGCAGATCTCAATCTCGTACCATTGGCATGGGTGTTACACAACCACTTCCTGGAGATTGCCAGGATCCTGGGGCAGATCCGTCAGGTGGAGGGGGAGGTACAGGTCATATGCCAACACCATCTCTAGGGAGGATGACATAGCTCAGATTTCTAATTTTTTGATGTACCTTGGACATGATGTATACACTGATGTACATGAGACATTGATGATGTTCCTCTTGTTTTCCAACTTTATGATACACTGTCATTTTTTATATTGATGTATCTCTTTATACCTTTGGATATCCTTTTACACTTTGACATTATGATTTTGAGGTTTATATGATATGCGACGATGATTAGGATCTATGTGTCTATGTGATGTTTGCATGATGATGATCATGATGATTATGATGGATGCATCTGATTTCTATTTTGTATATGCTATGTGATGTTATTTATGATGATGATATGATATGTTATGGATGCAAATGATGATGTAACTGATGTGTTATGATTCTATGATGCTTTATGAATGATGTATATATGATGTATGTGATGGATTTTATGGTGCTAATGAAAAGTGATGCATTTTATGTTTTTGTACTTTTCTAATGCAAATAAATGATGTAATGGATGTATGTATGATGTATGAGATGATCACAAGATGGTGCATAGTTCTATGTATTTGTGTGATGATTATGAGATGTATGCAATGAGGATATGACAATGTATGCAATGATGATATGATTCTATATGCTTAATGAATGATGTGTTATGCTATGTGAGATGGATTTTATTATGTGATGTAAATGATTATGATTAACTGTGTTTTCAAGACTTTAAAACTTCTATGATCTTAAGCTTAAATGAGTGAATCTATCCAGCTTCTAAGAGTTGCAGGAAGGTTGTAATAAGTTGATTATTTGTTAAGTTAAGCTTCACAAAACCTGACGTATTTCCCACCTCTCTTGAAAAGCTGAAGAGACTCACTCATTTAAGCTTAGTGGACAACTTTTTTAATGCAACTAAATGACATGATTTTGATTATGTAAATGAGATGCAATGTGATTCTTTTAGTGTTTTCTGATGCAAATATTATGATGTGATGTGATAATGTTTTCTAATGCATGCAAATGATGATGCAAATGATGTACAACTATATGAAAATTATGTGTTTTTTTGGTTAATGTCAAATGTAATCAATCCATTAATATGAGAGGTAACATCATTGTGAAATTTGTTGTAGCTTTGGAAACCCCATAGATACAGATGCAAACTAACATGGATGCAATATAACTTAATCATGCAGACCTAATATGCAAATGTTGTCATTGTAATAGCCGATTTTTCATGCTTTTTATCATCATTGAGCCTTTAAAATGTTGAAAGTGAGTACAAGCATCGATGGCATAGTGTAGACCATGATGACCTAAGTACTACTTCCATGAATTTTGATATTGCAAGTTAACACAAGCATCTAAGTATAATTGAACTGAGATGACTTGAGTATTCCTTGCGTAAATAGACAAGAGTTAACCATTTTCCTATACAAATTCAGAATGTCATTAGTGATACTTTGTAGAGCACATCCCATGACAATTTGCACAATAATAATGATCAAATCACAGATAGTAGACAAAGAAAAATCATACTCCTTCCTAGCTTCTCTAGTGTGATACATCATCGAGGTGCTCCAGAGATATGATAGAAAAAATCAAAGTTCAATAGTTGAACGTTCATGCCATAGTGATAAAGCCATGATTCAGAAGGAACATCATCCATTTGAGGTTTGTTTTGATCGAATGTTGTTTGATATGGATGAGTGATGTGTTACTGATGGTGATTGATGTTCAATGTTGTGTTGGACTATGATCTTTGTGTTGGTTGTGTTTGTCCTATTGTTGTTTGTCTATTGGTTCAAGCTCAAAGTTTATTGCCCCTAGTGAGTTCAGGATTTTTCCCCCAATCTAGGGTGAGACATGATTGCAATGCCAAGATATGTACATGATTCTTTCTGATGATAAGCAGATTCATGGAAAAAATGAAGGTGAAAGAGAATGGCCAGCATGCTCAAATAGATAGAAAAGCCAATCTATCACAAATAACGCTTGTTGCTAGGTTTTCACTACTTCCTTTTATTGCACATTTTCAGATTTTCAGATTTTTTTATTTATTTATGATTTTTTGATCTTTTTATATTTTTCTCTTTTTTGATTTTTTTTGTATTTTCTCATCTTTTTTTTGTTGTTGTTACCAAGACGCTTGTTTTCCAGGTTTTCATAAGGGCAACCATTTTTTTAGGACATTTTCTGATGTTTTTATATTTTTCAAGACCTTTTTCAATGCACTGGATGATTCAGGTGTATAATTTCTTGAGCTGCAGGATGTTGAGGGGTTCATCAAATAGATCCCCTTCCGATGTGGAAAAATGATATGCTCTTGATCTGAAGACTGATACAACTACAAAGGGACCTATCCAATTAGGTTCAAACTTTGCCTTCTCTTTGTCTTGTTGATTATGGGGATTTTCTTTCAGGACCAAGTCACCCACCTGAAAGGTTCTTGGTTTAACTCTGTGGTTGTAGCCCCTAGACATTCTCTATTGATATGCTTTCAAGTGATCAATTGCTTGTTGAGGATGCTCATATAATAGTTCCAATTATTGCAACCTAGACACTCTATCATCCTCATCTGATATGATCCCTTTTAGTGACACATAGAGTAATGGTATTTCCACCTCAATGGGTAGAATGGCTTCTGATCCATAGACTAGAGCGTAGGGTGTAGCTCCTGTAGGGGTTCATCTATACTGGTTCTATAAGCCCACAAAGTAGGGTTCAATTGAACATGTTAGTCACGTCCAACATCGTTGATGGTTATCTTTAGGATCTTGAGGATAGTCTTTTTGAGGCCTATGCTTGGTTGTTTCTTTGGGGATAGTATGGTGTAGAAAATTGATGTTGTATATGGAACCTCTCACAAAGTTCTTGGACATCCTAATTCTTGAAGGGTCTGCCATTTTCCATGATAATAGATTGAGGAATTCCATACCAACAGATGATATAATTCAGGATGAATGATGAAATTTGTTTTCCTATGATGGCAGTCAAAGGAACAACTTCAATCCACTTTGTAAAGTACTTTGTGGTTGTGATGATAAACTTGTGTCTATTGGATGAAGATGGATGTATCTTACCGACAAGATCCAATCCCCACTGAAAAAAAGGCCATGTTCATGCGAAAGGTTGCAATTCTTATGCTGGTGCATGTATCAGGTTCCCATGGATTTGGCATGTCTAACACTTCTTGACATATTGGAATGACTCCTTCTCCATATTGGGCCAGTAATATCCCAAACACAAGAGTTTCTTAGCTAAGGTTAGGCCACTTCAATGTGTGCCACAGATACCATCGTGAACATCACGTAAAGCCGTTTCAGTTTCGTTACATTCCAGACACCAAAGGAGAGTACCATCAAGACCTTGGCGATAAATTATATCAATGATTAAGGTATGGTGAGCCGCTTGTCGAATAAGGTTTCATTTTTTATTTTGGGATAAATTAGGTGGGAGGGTGTTGTCTTTTAGGTAGGTATAGATTTCCCCGTAGGTGGAAGCATCAGACTCGACTAAATGGTAGATGACTTGGGATTTAGGGTTATTGTAGGCATGGTCAAACACTTGTTCCACCATGAACTCATAATGGGCTCATTTTTTTAGGAATCTGAAGGAGAGAAACAATGGTAGCCATGGAATATGCAGCTTTATTGTCGCCTCTAGGAATCTGCTCAAACTTTATCTCCACAAAGTAATTTTTGAGGTCATCCACCATTCTTTTATAGGGCATTAGTTTGTCATCTTTTGTTTGGTAATCATCATTCACTTGGTTAATGACTAGTTGCGAATCACCATAGACATGCAGTTTTGTGATCTTCCATTCAATTGCTACTTTGATTCCAATAATCAATGCCTCATATTCAACTGTGTTATTGGTGCAAGGAAACATCAGTCTGTATGACTTGGGAATGGTATGTCCTTGTGGTGAGATAAACAAGATCCCTACACCTGATCCATGTTGTGTATAAGAGCCATCAAAGTACAATATCCATTGTTGTGTTGACACTGTCAGGACATATGCATATTGAAATTCAATGCTCATGAGGTGATCATCAGGTAATGGTGCTTCAAATAGTTGATATACTATGGATTGACCCTTGATAGCATTTTTTTCCACGTACTGGATGCCAAATTCACTCAATATCATGACCCACTTAGCTAGTCTTCCCGTTAGGGAAGCTTTGTTGAACAGATACTTCAAGAGATCAAATTTTAGTGATGAGTTTGATGATGTGAGTCAGCATGTAATGTCTTAGCTGTTGAGTAGTGAACACTACTGCTAGGAAATCTTTTTCAATAAAGGTGTAATTGATTTCATAGCCGTTCAGGGTCTTACTGATATAATAAATTTACCTCTCTTTTCCTGTTGAATCTTCTTGTGCTAGTAAAGCACCCAAAGATATTTTAGTTGTTGCAATATAGAGTAATAATGGTTTCCCTTCGGTTGGTGGTACTAGAATGGGAGGTGACATCAAATATTGCTTGAGTTGATTGAAGGTTGCTTTGCATTTCTCATCCCATTTGAAAGTAACATTCTTGTGGAGCAAATGATTGAAGGGATGAGTCAATTGTGAGATGAACCTCTTGATGGATTGGAATCGTCCTTGCAAAGATCTGAGTTGGCTGATGTTTTTAGGAGGAATTTTCATGATGGCTTTTACTTTTGCAGGATCTACCTCAATTCCTTTGTTTGACACAATGTATCCCAAGAGTTTGGATGATGTTACACCGAACACACATTTCCTGGGATTAAGTATCACGTTGAATTTCTCCAGTTTGGTGAAGATCTTGTCTAAAATTTCTGGATGTCCTTCTCTGGTATACGATTTTTCCAATAGGTCATTGACATAGTCCTCCATAAAAGTGTGCATCATGTCATGGAATATGGTGGTCATTACTCTCTAATATGTGGCTCCAACATTTTTCAACCCGAAAGGCATTACATTCCAACAAAATGTTCCCCATGGACATGTGAAGGTTGTTTTGTCTTGATCTTTAGGCGCTATCTTGATTTGGTTATAACCTAAAAATCCATCCATAAGTGAGAGCATTTCATGTCCTGCTGTCAAGTCTACAATGATGTCAATGTTAGGTAGAGGGAAATCATCTTTTGGGAAAGCCTTGTTAAGATCCTTGAAGTTTGGGCATATCCTAATGCTTTTGTCTGGTTTGGAAATTGGCACAATATTCGATATCCACTCAACATAGTCAATAGGTCTGATAAATCCCACATCCAGTAGCTTCTTCGATTCAACTTTTACCAAGAGGGCGATATGAGGGTGCATTTTTCTCAACTTTTTCTTTACTGATTTTACACTAGGTGGTAGTGATAAATGATGCATGATGAGTTCTGGATGTATGCCTGGCATGTCAACATAGGACCATGCAAAGTTGATTTGTCTTTCCTCAAAGAAATTAGTAAAGTTGGGTTTTTCCTCTTCTGTCATGGATGCTTCAAGGTGCAAGGTCTTCACTATTTCATCGATGCCAACATTGATAGACTGTGTAGTTCAATCAGTACTGTAGATCTCTCCTGATAGTGTTCGGGGAGAGTGTCAAATCTTCCATCTCTCAGTGCCTCATAGAGGTTTTCACCTTGAGATGCACTCTTTGTTTTTACTTTTTTTTGGATCTAATAGTGCCACTAAATGGTTTTCACCATTAGATCTGCTTTTAATATTCATTTTACAGCTAAAAGATTTGGCACCCCCCTCGTTGGGAGCTTCATTATGAGATTCAATGATGGAATGTGTGTTGGGGTCATCAGAGCAAAGGAAATTTATGATGGTGCCATTGTTTGCAAAGACAGGTATGTCAAGCAGCTCGTTTTGGTACCAATCAATCAGTTTGAGGTGTACTAATGGAATGTAATTGTTAGATTGGATGAGGTCATAAGGGGTAAGCATCATGATGGAAATGTCATCAAAGTGTCTGATGGAAATATCGAGGTCTAAGATGTTACTCTCTTCTGAAGTATCTATCTCACTCGAAGAATGATCGTCTTCACTTGAGTCATCGATATTCAGTGATCCAATTTCAAGGGGTCTAGGACCTGAGCTTTGTCCCTCCATACGTGTTGGGGTATACTTTTGAATCACTTAAATTTACTTATCTTGACAAGAATCTTCAGAGAGGGAATCCCATTCATACTCATTAGAATTTGTTTCCGAGCTATCTCTTAATTGGAGGATCCTCTCAACAACCTATTGTCTGGTTTCTTCTTTGGATTCTTCTTGGTACCCTAGTCTTGTTTTATCCTTGGCTCACATTGTGATAGGTTGTATTGGTTATATGATGCCTTCTTTTCTTTTACCAATAGGACCTTTTCCCTCATATCCCATATTTTCTAGGATTGTCTTGCCTTTTCCATACTATTCTATCTATACATGGGAGGTTGATGCTTGTGAGGATTCTTCATCCTTGTATAACCAGTTTAAAATTTCCTTGTCATCTGATTCATCTACTAAGGTTCCTAATTTTACAAATATGCCTCCAAATATTGTGGTTGGTTGTGATGATTGTTGTCTTGATGTTGATGGTTTTCCATATGAATTAGGAGAAGATGAAAGTTGTGATAAACATAAGGATTGCTCAAATGAGTATTCCCCCATGCCTTTTTCTTTTAGTTGGATCTTTTCAACCTGTTTTGATAAGGCATTGAGTTAAATTTCATGATTGGATGGAGTAGACTCACCAAAACCTTTTTCTTTTGACTGGTCCTTTTTCTCAACCCACTTTGACATGGAATTTGATTTTCTCTCATTATTTAATGAGCTAGGCATTGAAGCTTCCCTGTTGTATGACACAAAAGTGTCTTGTGTTATTTTGAGGGCATTGCAATACTGGGGGTTGTTGGAATCAATTGAGATAGTGATTTCTTGCTCATTGAAAGGGAACTTCAAACAGTGATGATATGTTGATGGTACTACCTGCATCTCATGTATCCAAGGATGTCCCAGGAGTATGTTGTATGTCAACTCTTTATCCAACACTTGGAAAATTATTTCTTTCACAATCAGTCCTAGTTGAATTGGTAAACTAATTAGTCCCTAGGAGGATCTCTGGAATCATCATCATAAGATTTGATTTTGATTTTCCTTCTAGCATCGATGGCATTTTCAGAATATCCTAGTTCATATACAAGTTTTAGAGTACAAATATTCAGGCCATCTCCTCCATCTATTAAAACACGTTTGATGCGGTGTTTGTGGATTAAGACCTCAATGTGGAGGGTAGCATTATGTGGATGGTTGATGGATACATCATCATGTTCAGAAAATGATAAGCAGTGAGGCGCGGTCAAATGTCCCACCATAGTCTTGAATTGGAAAACTTCTAATTTGTTTGGTACCATGGTGGTGACAAGAGCTTGTTCTAAGATTTCTTTGTGTGCTGGTGAAATCTTGAGAAGTTCTAATATGGATATTTGTGCCAATATTTTCTTCAACTGGTCAACGATGTTATATTGAGTTGCTAGAACAACAATAGTTTCTTTGGACGTGGAAGGGTTAGCTCCTTTCAATGTTACCTTGGCCTGTCCTCTTGTGATCACATTGATTGGTGAATTGTCTTGTTTCTCTCTAATTTGATAACATTGATTTGATTGTCATTTGTAGTGATGCTGGTGATCAGATTTATGGGCACAAAGTCATTGATTTGATGTGGGGTGGTGTCGATATCGTGGTGATGATTTTCAGTTGCAATGATGTCTTGTTCATGTTCAAGAATGTTGTCGTTTATTGGGTCATCAGTTGCAATAAGATATGGTTTGTCATGGGTTTGATCATCAAAGACCTCGATGTGAAGAATAGTTGTCATAAACGTAATTCACATTTTTTCCTTTGTTGTTTGATGATGAGGACTCCCCCTTTTCATAGTTTGGTAGAGGGTTCTTGAATGCTCCATGATCATTGTTTGTTTGGAGTCCTACAAATATGGTATTGTTTCCAATCAAGTCTTGTATCAAGTGTTTCAATTGCATGCAGTCATTGGTTTTATGTCCCTTGTTTTGATGAAAGTCACAAAAATGTGCATCATTCCACAATGGAGATTTAACTTGTGGTTCCCAATTTCTTGCTTCTGGTAGTGTTATGACCTTAGCTGTGAGAATTTCCTTTGATGTTGATTCTACTGATTGTCCCAAAGGCATGAAAATTCTTCGATTTGAGGTTGTTCGATATGATGGTGTGCTAGATTCAACATTACCTTGATTGTTCTTTTGGTTGACATTTTGGTTGTTGAGTGGATTGTTGTTCTGAATAGTTTTGGTGGCAGCGGCTATTAGGTTGAATACTGGTTTTGCATTTCGGTTTTCAATTGTGCCATCATTGTTATGCACATTCTTGTTTCGTTGCCAAAAATTTGGTATGTCATTGTTGTTGTAATTGTTGGAGGAATTTGATGAGTTTTTTCATTGTAAATTTTTATAACTCCTCTTTTGTCTAAGGCTTCTTCAATCTTGATGCCATTCTCAATCAATTTTTCAAATGTAGGGGGACATTGCAATTCCAATCTATAACTCATTTCATCATTTAGGTTGTCAATGAATATTTTTGTCTTTTCTTTTTTAGGTACGGGACGAGAATACCTTGCAAACAACCTTCTCCATTTTTGTAGAAAAATGAGGAATGAATCACCCTTTTTCTATTTCAAGTTGCAAAGGTCTTTCATTGTTATATCATGTTGGATGTTGTAAGAATATTGGGTGATGAATTTGTTGACCAACTCTTCAAAGGTTTTTATTGGTGGTGCGAGTTTGGAAAACCATTCAAGGCATTGTCCATCTAAGCTACGTGGGAATAATCTCATCAAGTATGTTTCCTCATGTGCAAATTCAAAACTCATGGTTTTGAATTCCCTAACATGATCTATTGGATCGGTTTTTCCATTGTATTTGTCATACTTTGGAAATTCACAATGTTTGGGAAAAGGAATTATGTGGATATCTTGATCAAAAGGATATGGACAAATGTCTTGGATCAAGTATCATTTTGACATTCCCCTTTGCATGTCAAGAATTTGTTGTTGGAGGTTTTTCATTTGATGAGTTAGGGAAACCACTTGTTTTGTTTCCTTTTTAGGATTTTTGGGAGATGCTTCAATTGATTCACATCAAAGTCATCGGGCAATTTGACACCTTGTTTAGTTAGAATCAATAAGTATTTTTCCCCATTTCTTTCAAAAATCTTTTCTAAACATTTGTGGAAGTTTGGATGTTGTTCAACATTTTGGATATCTTCCTTAGTTATTTCTTCATCTTCATTTTTGCGAATTCCATGGAAAGGATTCTCTTCAGCCTCAACCATGGTGTTTTGCATTTCACTATTTTGAGATTCGATGGTTGGAGTTTTGATGCTTTGGGTTCCAATTTTTTGCATTTCGATGTTTTGGGTTTCAGGTTCTTTCTCCTTGAGTTTTTTCTTTTGTAACCTTGTTTGGATGGGCATACAAGTGTTAGACTTTGACTAAACTTTTATCTTTGTTTGGAATAGTGCCAAAGATTAAAACTAAGTCGAATAGAATGAAAAATTCTATGGATGAGACTAAGTTTGATTTGATTATATAGCTTCATTTCGTGATGAGAGGATGAAAAATCTTGATGATAAAACTAGGCTTAACAACCAAAAGTGATGATAGGTTTGATGATTTAGGCACTTTGAGATGTTTAGATCTAGGTTTAGGTTGGAGAATTGCACTTGTAGAGGTCAGTTTTGACAAGTTTAGACTCTATTGTACTTGAGAAATGATTTTGGATTGGAAAGGACTGTGAATCTTGGTTCAAACTGTGAAACAGGGGATAATTTTAACTCTCAGGTTTTGCATTTAATGGATGCGCTAAAACAGAGCCCTAATGCGCTAATTTTTTTATAGATGTGCTAAATAGAGGGTCGATGCACTAAAAGAATGCTCAGATGTGCTATAAGATTTCCTAGATGCACTATAACAGAGGGTCGATGTGCTAAAACATGCAATGTATGTGCTATAATAGAGGGCGAATGCGTTGAAAGTTTGCACAGATGCGCTAAAACAAAGGATGAATGCACTGAAATATTGCATAGATGCGCTAAAAAATGACTCAAATGCACTGGAAAAAGCAGTGGATGCACCATAATAGTGTATGGATGTGCTATAAGATTGCCTAAATGAGCTAAAACAGAGGGTCGATGCACTAAAAGACTGCACAAACATGCTATAAAATAGACTGGATGCACTGGAACAGAGGAAAAGTGTGCCATTCTAGAAAATTTCAATGTTTTTGCGACTCTATCTAGTTGTTTGGCTTTGAATTTTTGTGAATCTGAGTGTTTCCAAGGACCTAATCTTTTGACAAATGAATTTTGTTGGATTTCTAGCTTGTGAATGATGGAAATTGAGTACTCAAATGGATGATTTTTGAATCAAGGTTCCCACTTCCATTGTGTGATGTTTTGTTTGAAATTTGTTTGAAAACACTTTGGTAAAACACATCAAGCATGTACAACTTAAGGCTGCATAAGACAATATCCACTGGATTCCCACTTGGATTTTACTCCAACTACTCCTACTTTTAGAGGATGATTAGATGCTTGACCCCACTGGCTCCCCTCCATGATATTCACTTCTTGGGGCAGCCAAGCATCAATACCCATAAATCTCCAATGGCATACTTTTCATCTCTACTAAAAGTCGCAAAAATGTGGGATGACTTCAGAATGACCGTTCCTACGCCAGTGAATAAATTAAGGATTTTGGCCTTGCTACAACAAAGGGTTTTAATATAGGCAATTCGTTCATGGGGGATCATCCATTCAGCAAGAGACCATTGATTCCCTTCTTGTCAGAATAATCCTCGTGATACTTGAACTTTCCCCAAGTATCCACATTTATATCCTGGTTGGAAGTCACTTGGCTTTAGCGTGTTATCTGTTGGGTCGTTCCCTTGGGTGATTACTTTATCCCACAAGGCAGGCCACTCTATGGATAAAAAAATAAAAAATGAATGGGTCTGGCTTTTTGGTCACCCAATTAAGGGGAGAACATATGCCTACCATTCATCAAGCATGAAAAGCATGGTGTTCTTTAACCTTCTAATTAAGCTAGGTGCCTATCTTAACCAAAAGAAAGCATTAAATAACTCCAGCCCCTGCATAAATCATTAGTAGTTTGATAAATTTGTCTTTGACCAGCGTATAAAAGTACCTACAAGCAGAAAGCACAAATTAGTTCTCAGATTTTGATTTTTTTTCAAATTTACACAGATGCTCTAAAACAATCATTCAATGCTCTAAACCATTAATCCAATGCGCTAAAACAGATAACCTATGTGCTAAAAGAGCTCATGTATGCTCTAAAAGAAGTAACATATGCGCTAAAATACTCCCTCTATGGGCTAGAATAGTTTATGTATGCACTGAAAGATTGGTCGTATGCGCCAAAACAAACCTCAGATGTGCTAAAAGATTGGTTGAATGCACTGAAACAAAAGTTGTATTCGCCGAAAGAATTGTCAGA
Organism: Sequoia sempervirens; assembly: GCA_007258455.2. Classification (NCBI taxonomy): domain Eukaryota; kingdom Viridiplantae; phylum Streptophyta; class Pinopsida; order Cupressales; family Cupressaceae; genus Sequoia; species Sequoia sempervirens. Next base: position 511,551,279 of record VDFB02058242.1, on the reverse strand, counting down.
TGCACCGAAAGAATTTTCGGTTGCACTAAAACATCATGTCCAACCTATTTAAATGAAATTTTCCAGAAAATTGTTAGAAATGGGGTTTGGCCCCATGGTGGGCGCCATTTTATGTAATGTGTGAAATGTGGGAATTGTTAGTAAATCAACACAAAATTTAATGAAACAGATTATATCAAATATTTGAATCAAATGAACTACTCTATTTTTCAATTAAATAAATCTTTAAGAACATCTCATTGTCCTCTAATCTCAAGGATTTATTAAATCATTTGGCTCTCAGATTTGTATGTGTGCACTATGGTTGTTAAAATGACACTTGAGAAACAAGATAATATTCAACATGCAAGCCAATTAAGTTCCTACATGAAACTAAATGATAAAAATGATAATGGATATTATGATGAATGGATAATGTTGTTAGATTATACGATGTAAATGTTATGATATGAAGCTAAGATGATTGTGCATATGCTCAAATGATAACTATGAATATGCTAATATAAAATGCAACTATAAAGCAAAGCATGGTATAAAATGCAACTATAAAGCAATATGTGATTCTAAAATGTAACTATGAAACAAAACATGATATGAAATGCAACTATAAGACTCCAAATGCTCCAAATGCTCAAACGATATTCCTACATGATAAATCTACTCAAATGTGGGATGCAAAATACAATGCCAAAGGGTTGTATTTATAGGCTTGTCCAAGCATCTTGTGATGTGGCAAAGATCAACTGTCTAGATTCAAACAAGAGGGATGAATGGTGGAGATGAAGAGAATCAAGAAGGTGTTCCCTTGACCAAAGACAACATGCCAAATGGATGTAGGAATCTCTTGACCAAAGGTAACATGCCAAATGGATGGAAGAATCAAGTGTGTGAGAGAAAGACCATGTGTTTGAAAGTTTGTTGAAGAAGTGTGTGAGGAATAAGCCATGTGTTTGAAGACAATTCTTATTTAATTTCATGTGACCTTAGTGAGGTGGCATGAAAAAGTTGTCGACATGCGCTTGAATTCCTAATTTGGGATTAATGAAACTTAATTGAATAAAACAAGCTTATGGAAATTTGTTTATTTAATTAAATTAGAAGAATATGATTTTAGATTTGGAGAATTAGAAAAAGGATGAACTATATAAATAAATTGAGAATTTATTTATACGTAGTTGAATATTAATTAAATAACTAGTATTTAATTAATTAAATGTCTTGACCGATTTTAGGTGTATACAACTATAATTAAATTTCTCTCACACAATCCTCTACACAACTTACAATTTATTTGGTGATATCTTCCTCATTTGCAACAATCCCTTGTAGCCATCCTTTTGCCTCATGCTCCCAACTACCCACAAAGTCATGCAAATTCCTCAATGATCCTCATAAATGGTTACTCTTTCCACTTGGCACAAAGACTTGGTCCATGTAGGCCACCTTTGCTATGGTTACACATATGTTTGTTAAACTTTGTATTTTATGTTAAGTTTTTTTTATGAACAGTCAAAGTTTAAGCTACCTATTCGCTATTTGACTTAACTATTAGCTAATTGTTTAATGCTTGGAAAGGGGGCTATTTTTTCATTTTTCTATCAAAAGCTTATAAAAGGGGGTTTTTTCGTTTTGTGATAACTTGCAAATGGGGAGTCAAAATTTGAAGTGTGAATAATCGATGGGAAACTGGTTTCATTGGTGAAACTTTAAAGTTGAGATTTTTTTAATTTGGTGATGTTTAATTGCAATTTTTAACCTCTAAAGTCATAATTATAAGAAAAAATTTATGGGGCAAAACTTTCACCCCGCTTATCAAAATTTCACATTTTTTTAAATTTCTATTAGAATTTCATAAGGAATATGATTTTGTATGTAAAAATAAGATTTGGATTGTCATTTTATAAGAAAAATGTAAAAATATTCATGAGTTATAAATAGTCAATTTGGCATTTGATCTTCATAACTTGTAAAATTTTCTTACACATTGTTCTTGGAGGCTACAATCAACACTAATCATTCTTGGTGGGGCTCTCTTAGGGAAAAATTTAGGTGTTTTTTCTTTTCAGTTTGTTGGTTCATGTGATTGTGTCTCTCACACTAAATCCATTTCATTTGAGTATTCTTTGTAATCCTCCTAATAAATAGAAAATCAAATGTGGATATTATGGAAAGAAACGACATATAACAAAAGAATACCATTTCATCAAATTGAAGAAATGGAGAAAATTCTTCTTAATCATGGTATTTTCTTACCCGATCCTCTAGTTCCAACACATGCAAAAACACCATTCAGTCTCACTAAGACATCTTGTGAAATACAAAAAAGAGGGAAAATGTTAGATGAAGAAAAATAAGAACCACATAATAAGAGTGACATATATATACCCTAGGTAAATCTTTTAATAAAAATACTAGCCTCCAAGATAATGAATCTAATATAATACCAACAACACATAATTATAATATAATAACACTATTCAATCCTAGAGGAGAACCAATAACATAACCCTATAAAAAATAATTCATAATTCCTTCATCTCAAACCCTCAATATATATAATCACGGAGGCCCAAAATATCACCAAAAGGAAATATCATGGCCTCAAACAAGGTCCCAAAATATCATGGTAAAAAATCTCACAACCCACTCAAGAGAGTGTCCTCCAACATAGAATGTAAATTTCCATACAAGAATCTTTGACTTCTATTATACAAGTTGGAATATATGTAAATCTAAAGCACTTCCCCATGAAACACTATTTATATCTCCATGCTCAACTAATAATAGCAAAAGTCTCTTACAAGTCCATTATGTAACACCTTGTTCAAATCCTCTTTACAAACAATATTTCTAAGTCCTCAAATAATGATTAAATAATTATGTATGTCCCTAGCCTCACATGGGCATCCCATTTCTCCACTCCATGAACTTTTGATATGTGCATACATAACTTATCATCTATAAACAATTAGAACTTAGGATATGCAACCTGGTGAATAAACACACCTAACCCGAACATGTTAATTTGTTATTGTGCCTATAATTACAATACACTCATACACTCATTCCCCACCTCAAGATTTATGCTTCCCTATCCTAAGTCAATCCCATGATTCTTAGCTTTGACTTTGTGCCACATAATAGTTGAAAGAAAATGTGAAAAAAGCTTCCTAGTTAATCCTATGAGATACAAATAATCCTATTTGCACAAATTTTAACAATATTCTAGCATAGTAAGTGCACTATAGAAATAAACAAGAATGGAAGAATTTGAGAAGAAGAATGGAAACAACCACAAAAGATAGTGACACCAATATACCCTAGGAAGCACCTAAAAAAATAAAAACCTAGTCTACAAAGCACTAAAGCTAATTTATTATCAACAAGTACAAGTTACAATACAATGCCAATCCTTGACCTTCATAAGAGATCAACACTTTCAATTCTAGAGGAATTATGATGGCATAACTTTACAAAACAACAAACATAATACATCTATCATAAGCCCTCAAAATATAGGCTAAGGAGGCCTAAGAAACCAAAAATGGTTTTTCAAAACCATGAGCCAAAGACTAGTTAATATGGTCCACATTCATCCCATGCACCCCACCTACAAAAGTAACTCCATATATAGAATTTAACTCGTAGTTAACTAGATTGATTCTTAAGACCAAGTGGGGTCAAAATAACTCTCAAGATCTCCATGTAAGTGTAACTTTGTTAACACTTACACACCTCTTACCCACACTTTAAACAACTAGTTAAAAATGCTAATCCGAACCTACTAAATAACCTCCCAACTCAATGCCTTCTTAAAATCATGAGAAAACCAATGACACATGGTAGAGAGTGTTGACCAAAAAAAATTAATTCCACCCAAATGAGATGCTACCATTTTCCATGTGGGAACATTACTCATAATATTATAAATACTGAAAAATTAGACTAGACCTAATAATTGCAAGGTGTACAACACAATTAGTCCCCTATTTCTAACAAAAATAACCCTTACAATAAAATAAAAAATCAAATTCATTTTTTGCCAACTCACACATTTTTTACTAATCATTATAAACCTACTTGGTACACATTTATATAATTTATCGCTATGTGTTGGTATTTACAAACTTTCATTTGTGCATTTAAACATGTGAAGGAATATAAAAAAAATCTAAGCATTATAAGGAGAATCATTCTAGAAATATTTTGATTTGAAGCACTAAGAGGAGCTACAATCTACACCAAAATCATCTAGAACATTCATATGTGTGATAGTGTTGTCTTCAATATTCATCCATGATTGTGAAGTTAGTTTGATCAAAGGGGTTGACCTAGCCGAGCATGATCATTGTAATCCACCAATATCCCCAAGTTATTCTTAGTCCTTATGCATCAATATACATTAGAGAAGGGGCAACACAACTTCGAATAGTCCACAATTTTCCAATTCAAATCCATGCATCACAATTCAATCCTATAAGTTATATGCAATAGAACATTTATATAGAGATTGCTCATGAGGAGCAAAAATTCTATCTAGACAAAATTTCACAATTGCTCAAAGCTCAGCCAAACAAACAATTTAAAAGCATCTATTTTCCATATAGAAATGTCCAAAATTTACATGAAGTCAAATTATTCTTTACCATTATAACAAATACTAAATGCCTAATTCTCTTAATTTTACATTCATGTAAATTACAAATCCCAACTATATTAATTAATTTAAATTAATATATACTTTACTTGTATATTTATTTTAATTAAAGATGGTATTTCCTTTAGTATTTTATCATTGGATTATGACAAAGCTATAAAATATCATATAGTATGCCAGGAACTTTCTGTTCATTTTCTACCATTGCTATCTCAAACGTCAAAAGTAATCATGAAATGAGATGACGTGTACAAAGAACAGCGTATACAAAACAAGAAGGGATCTTAATTGACCTTTTCTCCGCTCACTGTTTTAGTACTGAAAATCCACAGCATTGAACCAAAAAAGTGGGTATTACACTAAACTAACAACTTTTAGTCACCCACAGAACAAACCCCAAAACTCAAATTCGTCCCATTGTTTAGATAAACGACAACGCCGACTCTTTAACAGATTCTTCTTGGCTCGCTCATATCTCTATAAAATGGCCTTACAATCTGTAGTCACCATTTCAAGTTTGCGAATTTGGTAATTTAATCTGAGATTGTTTTAATGGCGAGTCTACTGTTGTTGGTATCTGAGTTTCTCAGGAAAGATCATGGCGATCCCCTGCTTGCTTCTAATTCAACTCACGGAAATCGAATGGTACAGCGATCGAATCTGGTGGAGTGTAGTTTTAAGAGAAAGGATGGCTCACAGAAGGTACAAACAGAGGAAGAAGAGGATACTACTCCAATAATGATATTTAGGTTTTCTGTCGCCCCACTTCTGTCTTAGTACCGATTCAGTCCATTTTAACATTTTGCGGCTTTCTCCATCTAAAATGGGGTTTACGGTTGTACAGAAAAAATTATAGTTAATTCTATTGAAGGGCTTTGATTAAATGGTGAACAAATGAGTACAATTTACAGGCGCGATTTAATGCTTTGCATTTCTGTTAACTGTGACGGATGTTTTTTCGAAAGTGTATTTTTTGGGGTTTGTTCTGGTTTTTGTTCTGGTAAGAATAGATTTCTTTTTTTTTAAATTGTTATTAACTACATAACTAGAATTACAAAGTAACATTCATTGATGCAGCAGAAAGTGAAGTTTTGCCATAATTTCGTATAGTCGCTCAATTTGATCAGGGGAAATGAGAATTTCCTGGTGAGCCAAATAAATCCCTCATGAGGGTTATTGCCTGTTTCATTTCCTCATTTTCATACATCTTCCATAGTAATTTAGCTGAACAAAGGTGCGATTTTGAAGTAGGATTTTCTTTAGATTCTATATTTTTATTTTTTGATATTCTTCTGTTGAGTGCCTCCGCCATGACTACAAATAAGAATGGGAGAGAGGGTCCCCCTGTCTTATGCTTATGGCAATTTCAAATATTCCACACAGGAGTTCATTGACAATTACAGAATATCAGATAGTAGAAATTCAAGCGAATATCCAATCCAACCACTTTCGACTGAATCTGAATCTTTCCATGATTTCAATTAAAAATCTCCAGCTTACTCTATCATAGACTTTGCTAATGTCTAGTTTTAAGATCATTCCGTTTTGATTCTGTCTTTTGATGGAATACAATGTCCAGTGAGCAATTACTAGTAATCGCACCTACGTGTGCAATGGGTACGCCGAAGATTTGTGGAGATGAATATTTTAATATATGGTATTGTATTTGAATTATAGAAATTGTAAAGTATGAAGTGTTGAAGTTTTAACATAAAGAGGGGTAAAAATTTATTAAAACAAGAAAAAATTACAAAGTAGAGTCATTACATAGCCTTATCCAGCTCCACCAAATGGTCTAACTGTTGAGACAAATCAGGGTGTAATTGACCTCGATCAACCAGATTCCAATCATGAATATGATCAGAAGCCCATTTAGCCAAACTATCAGCAACACCATTCCACTCCCTAGGAATATGAGTGAAAGTAACAAACTCAAGAGAAACACAGAGATTGAGAATTTGATCAATAATCAGAGCCAAGTGCCAACTGACATCATCTAACCTACGCCTGTTCAGCAAGTTCACGACAACCTGAGAATCAGATTCACAAATAATCCTGCGCCACCCCAACTGAGTGCCACGCTCCACAGCCACCAAAATAGCTTGAGCCTCCATAAGATTATTAGTATGCAAACCCTTATAAATAGAAAAAATAAATTGAACATCCCTAGAGCTATCCCGACCAACACCACCAATTCCAGCATGACCAGGGTTTCCACGGGAAGAGCCATCCGTGTTAATTTTTAGGACGCCTTGAGGAGGAGGAGACCAACTTCCCTCCCTATTCACCTTTGGAGTTGGATGCCTACACCTGTTGTGTATAAGCTGTCAGTGCGAAGGAGGAAGATGGAGGCGGTTGAAACAACCAACATCAAAAGGGGCAATCGAATCAGTCGGATCACACTTAGCCGCAATCGTTTCACCCAAAGCATGCAAAATTTTCCATCACAAACGAAGGGCCCCCATCAACACATCCTGAAAAATCCGATGATTCCTCTCCAACCAAAGATTCCAAATAATGAAGGGCCAATCGCCCAAGCAGCTTGAAGAAAGGAGTTAGAAACAGGGGCCTTACTCCCCCGATCCACAGACTCAGCCAAAGAGGAAACATGCGTACAGGGCACATTCCACACCCGCCACCAAAGATGCCAAATCTCCCGAACATAGGAACATTGGAAGAAGAGATGAGAAGCACACTCCTCAGCCTTACGACACAACACACAACAAGAGGGACCCTGGAAACCCCGCTTGCATAAATTATCCCAAGTAAGACCAGTTTTGAACCACCAACCACATGAAGAAATTGCATTTGGGCCAAGACAGCTTATGCCAAACAAACTTCCACCAAGGGACCTCAGTATCCCCAAACAATTGTCGACCCAATTGCTTATAGCCAGCAGACACAGAGTACTTCCCAGACATATCAGAACCATCCCAGGCTAAAATATCAGGTCCCCTCAATGAATTGGAAGCCCGGGAAGCCAAAAGTTATGTAAATATAATTTATTGTCACTTCATTTTAATTAAGAGAATATGATTTTGAACTACAAATTCAACGGTGCAGCCACATCTGCTATACAGATTTGACATTCAAAAACCAGTATTGAGATTTGACTTTACAGTAGGTATTGGAAGAATAGGTCTGGCAACCATTGAATTTGCAACTTTAGTAGAAATCTGTCACAATAGCTACAGTACAGATTAAATAATCTTCATAAGTTAATCTTAATACCTTGTTCTTTACAGACTTTATTAATTATACAATAAATATTTCCTCACAATTCTCAGCCATTTTATTGATTATTGTCCTTCACAAAAATACCAATTATACTGGTTCTTGTAATTGTTCAGTCCAAAAGTGGGACCATTTTTTATTGTACCCTAAAGCAAGATATTCAAATCAAATAAGCATAAGTGGTTGAATTTTAATACAAAATATCATATAAATCTGATTAATCTTTGTCTAATTGATTGATATCCCGATACAATTAGAAATCCATATTTAATATCTTCTCATTGTTTCCAGCATTTGAAAGAAAATTGAAAGCTGGAAACAATGATCACACTTAGTTACTTTCATTAGTAATTAACAGTCTTTTATTCTTATGAATTTGGTATTCCTTCATCCAAAGTTAACTGCCTGCTGTAATGAATATGAGGTTTTCACAGTTCATAAATTTAAGAAAAAAACTACACTCCCTGTTAATATTTATTGGTTCTAATGATCGAATTTTCTATGAAAAGCTGTTTACAAAAATTCATAATATAGAAATTTTAAATAAATTTGATGTCATAAATAACAATACCAACAAGCATGTTAGATGATGGTGTAATATCTACTTTTAGAAAATGACTTGTAGTTAAAAATCATATTTTCTTAATTAAAATGAAATGACAATAAAATATATGTGCATTACTTAATTTATTTAAAAAAGTTTTGACACTTCACAATTTACAATTTCTGAAAAAGAAAAGAATTGATTGAATTTCTGAAAACTATATTTCTAACTAATTTCTACAATCTTGAATTAGAGATGGCAAGACTGTTTGATCTTCACCAACATAAGGATATTATAATTTTCAGTTTTAATCTTAGTAACCAAATACAAATGTTGACAAGGAAAATTAAAAGCAAAAATTTTACAGATTGTTGAAAAAGAAAAGAATCCATTGAATTTTTGAAAACTGTATTTGTGACTAATTTCTTGTAAAAATTTATGATTTTTTTGAGTAAGAAAAATTTCGGTACAAGAAAAATGTGTTCATGGTAAATCAATCTAGTGGGCAGCCTATGATGAATGAGTTGAAGCCACAACTACTAAATCAAGCAATTTGTATTGTTTGACAATTTGTCTAGCGCTTTGCATGCAATCTGAATTTGGAGCGTTGCGTGAGATTTTGAAGAGGTGTTTGATGTTTTTTTTTTAGTTTGGTATTTGTAAAACAATTGTATAAAATGATAGTAGGGGCTCTTGTTTTTATTTTCCAAATCAATGAGATACAGCACATGTAAGTATGGGCATTCCATATCTTGGACATATGAACATGGACAATGCTAGAGACTTCATGAGTTTCCTTGTATTTCAATAACAGTAGTGCACTAAAAACATAAACATCAAGGACTGCAATATCAATAGAATGATAATTATTTCACTACGATTTCTAAGCCAAGCATTGGCATTACACAGCAATAGTAGAAAGGCTATAACAGCAGTATGATATATATAAATTTCTGAGTGCAACTAAGACTGTAATTCATGAACAGCAACTCATATTCTCAGTTTGACATTCCTCCCAACTAATACAGGGTATTTTCTAGTCACTAGTGATCAGATTTCTCACTGGAAACAGACCCACAATATAACAGCAACTTATAGATTGTTACAAAGTAATTCTTGACTGCTAATAGACAGATTTTAACCCAGAAAAATCTCAGAAGTTATTTGGCAACTTAAAGATTACTCCAGTACTCAGCAGGTAGCAAAAATATGACAAAGTAATGAATCAATTAGACTTGGAATAAGTGTCTCGAAACATGGAGTGTGACTGAAAGTGCCCAGTTTATGATTGATAACTGCTAAATTTCCATCACAGTTTACGAAATGCTGAGACTAATATTCTTGTTCAAATTTCTTTTACTTAATATATGCCTGAAGCTAACGATGCAGGCGAGATTTTCTTTGTATGTCACGGGATTAGGTAAAACATGATGATTATTTAATTACACAAAGAAAGCAATAAAAGATATAATGTTCCTTCACCCCCAATTTTGGAAAATGTAAAAGTATACACGAGGCATGTCAACCGTTTGATAGAATGACTAAGACAAAGTGTTGTGAACCGTTTGACCGAATGACTCAGAAAAAGCTTTTTCTGAAATGTAATGATTGCAGGTTATGCACAAAATGGATTTATTGAAGAGGCTTTAGAAACTTTCAAGCAGATGGAAACGGTGGGGGTAAAGTCAAGTTTGATAGCCTTTTTCAGCACCCACTCAACCTGCGCAAAAACGGGAGCTTTGGAACAGAGTATGGACATTCAACCAGAGGGCCCCCTACCCCTGGCTCCGACTATATCTCAGTTTCATTCTGATAGAGAGTTCCCCTCCTCACTTGAATATATACTATGGAAATTTATGTATAAAATAAATGCCCTGGTTTCTCATTGCCATCGTTGTGTGCAAGGGAAGTGGTCGGCGGTGAACTGCTCCTAAAGATTTGGCTCAGCTGTACGAATGTATTCAAAACCCTGATATTGACAGGCACGATGTTATTAGGTTTGAATGTCTTGATTTGGTGGATGAATTGTCTGCAGAGGCTTCTATACTTGTGGGCGAATTGAAAAGGATTGGATGATTTATTGCAAGAAAGTGGAGAACAGGGCTAAAGTCAAAGAGGGAAAGAATTTTAGAATTTGTAGTAAGAAGGAAGAATTATGTGAAGGGTTGCGAATATTCTTGGGCTGGAGAAGCCGTCTGTTGTTTACTTGGCCCTGGGGGATGATGTTTTGGAGGACGGGACTTTGCTGCCCAAAAAACCACGCTTGAAAGTTTTCCGTTCAATTCTATGTATTAATGAAGCATCTGGAGGAGAATTAAATGAGGGTTCAACACATCTCATTAGATTTGCATTGCATTGAATCACATTACATCACATTTGAGTTTTCAATCGAGGAAGGCCTAATGGCAGCTTTTGCTTTTGCTTGTTATTACTTGTAGGTTGGGCCTTTCCTTTTTAACTAAGTGGTGCATTGAATTGCATTACATCACATTTGAGTTTTCAATCGAGGAAGGCCTAATGGAAGCTTTTGCTTTTGCTTGTTATTACTTGTTATTACTTGTAGGTTGGGCCTTTCCTTTTTAACTAAGTGGCGGGTATTACTTCATAATTGTCTTGTTTATGCTTGAAAGACAGTGAAAACACCAACTCTTGCACAACTATCATGCTTGCAGTCGCAACAAAAGGCCAAGACCAAATGTCATAGCATCACCTCATCTCCATGCTAGACAAATGATGCAACCAAAATAAGGTCTCTATTCTATGAAATTTAAATGTTGTTTGCACACATTCAAAAAGAGAGCTTGCCTTTTTATGTTGGTTACTTACCCTCCACGATACACTTTTGGCTCTCTACAGTGTTAAAAGTAAAACCCATCCTACAAAATGCTCTACAAATTTCCCGCAACTATTATATTACTTATGGACATTTTAGTTTCTGGTCCCCTGAAGTCAACAGGGGAACTTGTTACTGGAGGGCGCCGGAAGTCTTCCAATATCCCCAAGAAGGTTTTTCTAACGGGAATGCAGCCCTTTGAGGAGTGGATACCAGGAATGTCTATTGACTGATAATACAAAACAAAAGGCCGAAATTACAATACAGCGATGGCAAGGTAGACACGAAATGGATTTGCTTAAAAAAAAAGGCTAGAAAATTTGAAGCAGATGCAAATGGTTTCTGTAATGCAGAAGGTTAAAAAAATACAATAAACCGAAATCATGGGAAGTGGCTTACCTACAGATTCTTCGGAAATTGTGTCAACCTATCAATGATGCCAATGAGAGAAAATGGGCAGAGGTCACAGGAAATTTTTAGGAAACCCCAAGTTGTGTACGGTTGTTGCTTAATCTTGCTGCTTCATTCTATCACAATAAAGGGGCAGAAAGCATTAGCGGATGGGGAAGCAATAAAATATGGAGTGGAAACCATTAACGGCAAGAGAAATGCGACTTACCTCAAGATTTTGCACAAATCTCTATTGATTTCGCTGATAAAAAAGGTGGTCACGAAAGTAGGGCAGATGTTATCAGAAGGCAGATATTTATTTATAAGGAATTTTCTGATTTTGAGTTGCTGAGGATTTAAAAGCTCGGCCGCACACAAATTCTCCAGCAGCTGTGATACACCAGATTACACCCAATTACTCTGTTCTCCATGTTTTTCGTCAGCCCTCGCCTTATTAAGTTTAGGTTTCTTGGTGTCCGCTGTATTTCAATCGAAGTGGAGTTACTTTTTAACAACCTAATCCATCTGCATAAAGAAGGCAGATTTTTTTTTGACTGACTTCAGCGTAAAGAGCAAAACGACAAGAACTAATGAACGGTCAAGATATATCGTAGATGGTCTTGCATTCTGCTTTAAACCGTCGATAGAGAAATTTGACTGGAAAACTTCATTGAGGGAACGCCTTCGGCGTAATAATCCCGTCTGGGATATTCGTACCAAAGATAAAACTGATTTGTTTTGGCAACATTAAGGGGAGGAGGAGCTTCAACCGATTGGCCATAATTATTAATATAATCTTACATATTGTGTTGTAGAGGGAGATCTGGCGATAGTCAACAAAAGTGGAACACACCTGCTTTTTGGGAATTGATACAATATTGGTATTCTTGAATTCTCTTAAGGAATATTCCTTCCTTTTTTATTCTTTGCCATTGTCTAAGTAGTCATCACACTGCACATTTGTCTGTAATTATTAATCTATGGAAAATCAAAATACAATATAGTTTTTATTTTCAATTAATTAATAATTACAGTTAAATGTGCAATCTGATGGGTGGGTAGATGTTGCCGATTCTTCCACTACCTTCTTAGTATCTTTCCTAATAAAATCCCAATAAAATCGATTTAGAAGGCCACAAGAAAATTGCCCAATCCAAGAGCCTTATTTGGATGGAGTTGGAAAACAACACTTTTAACTTCCTCAATGGTAATAAGAGTGATCAGAAAATCGCTGTCCTCATAAATTTTGACCAAACTTAGGACGCTCATTGGAATGTTGTCATCATCCCCACCTAAAAGTGCCTGAAATAATTTGGTTGCCTCTTCCTATATATATATTTGCAGGAGAAGATAATAACCCTTGAAGATTAGATGCTTGAAATTCTATCTTGGCTATGTCTAATTTTAATGATGTTGTGGAAGTATTTTGTGTTTAAATCACCCTCATCCAACCAAGATCTTTTGGATTTAAATTTCCAAAAAAAAATCCCAACTATATTAATTAATTTAAATTAATATATACTTTACTTATGCATTTATTTTAATTAATGGTATCCCCTTTAATATTTAATCATTGGATTATGACAAAGCTATAAAATATCATATAGTATGCCAGGAACTTTCTCTTTATTTTTTACCATTGATATCTCAAACGTCAAAAGTAATCATGAAATGAGATGACGTGTACAAAGAACAGCGTATACAAAACAAAGAACGGATATTGATTTACCTTTTCTCCGCTCACTGTTTTAGTACTGAAAATCCACAGCATTGAACCAAAAAAGTGGGTATTACACTAAACTAACAACTTTTAGTCACCCACAGAACAAACCCCAAAACTCAAATTCGTCCCATTGTTTAGATAAACGACAACGCCGACTCTTTAACAGATCCTTCTTGGCTCGCTCATATCTCTATAAAATGGCCTTACAATCTGTAGTCACCATTTCAAGTTTGCGAATTCAGTAATTTAATTTGAGATTGTTTTAATGGCGAGTCTACTGTTGTTGGTATCTGAGTTCCTGAGAGAAGATCATGGCGATCCCCTTCTTGCATCTAATTCAACTCACGGAAATCGAATGGTACAGCTATCGAATCTGGTGGAGTGTAGTTTTAAGAGAAAGGATGGCTCACAGAAGGCACAAACAGAGGAAGAAGAGGATACTACTCCAATAATGATATTTAGGTTTTCTGTCGCCCCGCTTCTGTCTTAGTACCGATTCAGTCCATTTTAACATTTTGCGGCTTTCTCCATCTAAAATGGGGCTTACGGTTGTACAGAAAGAATTAAAGTTAATCCTATTGAAGGGCTTTGATTAAATGGTGAACAAATGAGTACAATTTACAGGCGCGATTTAATGCTTTGCATTTCTGTTAACTGTGACGGATGTTTTTTCGAAAGTGTATTTTTTGGGGTTTGTTCTGGGTTTTGTTGTGTGTGGACTTTCTCCCTGTGTAAATGTGTAACATTATTTTATAAATGGTAAGAATAGATTTTTTTAATAAATTGTTATTAACTACATAACTAGAATTATAATCTTTAATATAATCTTACATATTGTGTTATAGAGGGAAATCTGGCGATAGTCAACAAAAGTGGAACACACCTGCTTTTTGGGAATTGAAAAAATATTGGTATTGTTGAATTCTCTTAAGGAATATTCCTTTCTTTTTTGATTCTTCGCCATTGTCTAAGCAGTCATCACACTATACATTTGTCCGTAATTATTAATCTATGGAAAATCAAAATACAGTGTAGTTTTTATTTTCAATTAATTAATAATTACAGTTAAATGTGCAATCTGATGGCTGGGTAGATGTTGCCAATACTTCCACCACCTTCTTAGTATCTTTCCTGATAAAATCCCAATAAAATCGATTTAGAAGGCCACAAGAAAATCACCCAATCCAAGAGCCTTATTTGGATGGAGTTGGAAAACAACACTTTTAACTTCCTCAATGGTCATAGGAGTGATCAGAAAATCGCTGTCCTCATAAATTTTGACCAAACTTAGGACGCTCACTGGAATGTTGTCATCATCCCCACCTAAAAGTGCCTGAAATAATTTAGTTGCCTCTTCCTATATATATATTTGCAGGAGAAGATAATAACCCTCATTTGAAGATTAGATGCTTGAAATTCTATCTTGGCTATGTCTAATTTTAATGATGTTGTGGAAGTATTTTGTGTTTAAATCACCCTCATCCAACCAAGATCTTTTGGATTTAAATTTTCAAAAAAAATTCTCTTTTGTGAGGATTTCACAATGCTCAGCGAATTATTCCTTTTCCTTTATGTATTCTTTCTAAAACATCTCATTTGTTATGACACGTTCATTAAGATTTCTCAATTCCACCTATATCCTTTCTTTTTTCTTCAAGATATCTTTAAACGATTATTTGTTCCACTATTTCAATTTGTGCTTAATATGCTACAATTTTTTTATAGAAAATGAACATCTTCAACCCATTATAAATTGACGGTTCTCCCCACCATTGTGTCATTAGTTCTTTGATTTTTGGGCTATACAACCACATTTTCTCAAAATAGAATTGACATTATGGAGAAGGATGCTCTCCTTATAGACATTTTATGGGAAAATGGTCAAAGCTAGAAATGGGGTTAGTGATTGATTCAACAATCACAACAAAAGCCAACTAATTATGAGATATCATAAATCGGTCCTAATACTTATCTATGTTTGTGAAGTTAGATCTCCTATTATTCTAGGTGAACCTCCCATTCATTGGAGAGATATATCCAGAAGACTAATTTCTTGTGCAAAAGCCATAAAATATTTCTAAGTTTGAGAAATTATACACAAACCACCTCTCTTTTTTGATAGGTCCAATATTGCATTGAATTCATTGCCAAATATAGTCTTCTCTCCTTGATAGAACTCAATTTATGTTTTAATTGTTAGTGTACATAGAGTCATTATCATACTTAGTTATCTAATCACATTTTTAAGATTGACCTATTTACATCTAGCTTAAGTTTACTTAGGTTTATTTTGTTTTTCTTTCACTTTATATGGTTGAGACATGTGTCCTCATGACTTGAGACACCTATTGACACTTTCTCACACACTTGTCAAGAGAGCTCACAAGTGTCCCATCTTTGGAGGGTTGGTCAAAGTTTCACTCCTACCTTTTCACCTCTTCATCCTTGCCTATATATGCAAGGCTTGATTATTGTATTATACACGCTTTATCATATTGATAGATATACTATTGTGTTCATCCTACCTTCTCACCTCCTCATCCTTGCCTATATATGCAAGGCTTGATCATTGTATTATACACTCTTTATCATATTGATAGATATATTATTGTGTTCATCATTTCACTTGTGGAAAGTTTTCAAATTTGAGATATCTTTAGAATCTTAGCATTCTCAAACATGGTATCAGAGCCATGAGAGCATGTTCTTGCATCAAGGTGACTCATGCACATATCCCTATCAACTGATTTTTATAGAACCAAATAGATGTTTCCATTATGTCTAGAAGGCTCAAATAATGAAAAAAACCTTTTGTTTCATCAATTTTAATAATTTTCAATTTTTTCAAATTTTTAGGCCTTTGGCTAATTGTACAAAAGTTGTAAAATAATAATAATAATAATAGAAGGCCAATCTAACCCTTTTCCCATCTACTCATTGGGTAGAAAATTTTCTCTTTGTGAGATTTTGGCATTTTTTTGGGGCCTATTTGCAATCTTGTAGGATATTTTGGCCTATCTGGCCTATTGTTGCAGGGTTCAAAACTTGCAATTTGCAAGCACATTGTTTTGCCCTGTTGACCTTTTTTTGTAGGATATTTTGTGATACTAAAGCCTAATTACTAGGTAGTGATAGTGCATTCACATTTTTTCAATGCCTTTTGATTCAAGCTTGGTGGATTCATTCTCCACTAGTTGCAACCTCCACCTCTCAGGCAACCTCCATAAAGTGCCTATTTTTGGCATTTCATCATAGATACTCTAGGCTTTCGTTTTGCACTTTAAGGTGTAAGGAGAGAAAATTTTGCGCAGACCTAAGGCACAAAGACTTAGTTAGAGTCCCATGTAATCCTCCTTTTGAGTCGTGACTTGCTTACTCTTTGCTACATTCGTTTTCCCCTGCACAAAATCTACCATGGGTGCATAGGAGTGGAGAAGGTAGCATTCATTTCATCACATGTGTGCTACAAAATAAATCTTCATGCCTTTGTTCAACCTCAAGGCAACCAACTCTCACCAAGACACATAAGTCTTTCAAGCAGCTAGAATACTTGCAGTTCATTCTCCAAAAGGTGCCTATAGATTTGGTTAACTAACTAACATGAAGACCTCCTAAGATTCACTCCATCTTAGAGTTCAAATCATGCCTTGTTGATAGAACTAACACCACCTTACACCACATACTTGGCACTTTGCACCCTCTACCATGAATCGGTTAGCACTTGCCATCTAGCCTTGGTCTCTTCTACACTCAGGGTCAGCACTAACTTCTATTGTTTATAAATAATCTCAATATTTATTGTACCCATTAATTGCAGGCTAATTGTTAGAATGTTGTTGTAACCGTAATAATTTTTCTAACCACAAATTTTGATGATGATCACTAGTGATCAAGATTAAATGATAAATTGATTACAAAGTGCTTGTAAAGGGGAGATAATTTTTGTTTTGTCATAGCTTGCAAAAGGGGCTTTTTTATGTTTTTACATGACTTGCAACTGAGAAGGTATTTTTTTAAGTGTAAATAGTCGATGAGAAGCCAGTTCCATTGCCAAAATTTTAACTTCAAGATGTTTTTGATTTGATGTTGTTTAATAGAAAAATTTAATCTATGAAGTCAACATTGTAAGCAAGTTTTGATGGGACATAACTTTCACCTTGATTATCAAAATTTCAAAAACTTTTTTTTATTTTTTTCAAAATTTTTCAAGGAATTCAATTTTGTATGTAAAACAAATATCTGGATATCCCATTTTGTAAAATCACCGTACACTATAAATAGTTGATTTGACATCCGATTTTCACAAACTTGTAAAAATTCTCTTACACATTGTTTTGGGGGACTATAGTCAACACTAATCATTCTTAGGGGGGTCCACTAAATCAAAGAGGAAATATAGGCATTTCTACTTTTGAGTTTGTTGGTTCACATGATCATGTCTCTCACATTAAACCCCTTATATTTGAGTATTCTTCATAATCCTCCTAATAAATGGAAAATCAAAGGTGGATATTGTGGAAAGAAAAGGAATACAATAGAAGAATGTAGATTTTGTAGAATTGAGGAAATGGAGAAAAATCTTCTTAACCATGTTATTTCCTTACCGAATCTAGTTCCAACACATGTAGAAATATCATTTAGTCTCAGTCAGACACCTTGTGAGACATCATCATTTAGGGTGAACAATTTGTAGTCGAATGGCTTGCATTGAAATCTCATCACCCACAACACTTGTTGCTACATTTGAATCTAGTGTTGACTCATTCACGAGTTCCAATGTTTCTTTGCATTAGGTTATTGCTATCATCATTCCAAATTCAACACATTGTAATGCATATCTACCAAACATAACATCTTTGTTTGTAGAGTTGCATCACCATTGTCATGTTTGGATATTTCTCTTTCCTTGCCTACACCAACTTCTATCATGAAAGATTGTGCAAACATTAATGAGTTGACCTATCCAACTTAGTTATCATCATCTACAACAGTATTGGATTCACATCGGTCTAGATATCGCCATACATTCATGTTCCCTGTTCATGAATCACCTATGAAACTTGATTCATTTTATTAGCATTTGTCAAACATCAACATTGTCTTGGAGCTATTTGAGCATTATTCGAAAGCATATTTGGCATCATTTTAGTCTTTGGATCATGTTCAAAATTCAAAGGAATTCATTCTACTTCCTACATATTCCTATCAAGAATGGGAAGTTGTCTTGCACACATTTGTGGTGTTGTTTCTTCCCAAGGGGAGAAATATTGTTCATCAATCGTGGATCATCTTCATCATCTAGTTTCAAGCATCTACCAATACTATATTATCATTTTGAGGGGAGGTTGGATAGTTTCTCTTCTACTATTAGCTCTTTAGGAGGAATCATTTCCTCACATGGAGTTCATAACTTCACATTTTATAGGGGGCTCACATGCCCTTCTCTCTTTTCTTTCCTATAGAGGGAACACTTATTGTACATTGTGTTAGAATTAATCCTTGGGGGATCATCAATAGTCCTTCCTTCTATCACTTACCTTCTTCACTTGTACATTTCCTTGCATTGCATCATTTATCTTTTGGAGAGGGGTTTTTATTTCCCATAGGGTTTTTCTCCTTTACTCCACTTTATGAGAAATTTATACATGAGTACCTAACATGGCCTTGTAGTTGGGACTCATTATTAGTGCATATATTACTCCCTAAGTTGTACTTAAAGGGGGTGTTAGCGTAAATAGAGTCATCATCATACCTAGTTAGCTAATCATTAGTGCATATATTACTCCCTAAATTGCACTTAAGGAGGGGTGTTAGTGTAAATAAAGTCATTATCATACCTAGTTAGCTAATCATATTACTTCATATGGTCAAGACATATGTCCTCATGAATTGAGACACCTATTGACACTGTTCACACACTTTTCAAGTGAGCTCACAAGTGTCCCATCTATGGAGGGGTAGTCAGAGTTTCACTTCTACCTTCTCACCTCCTCATCCTTGCCTATATATGCAAGACTTGATCATACACTCTTCATCATATTGATAGAAATATTATTGTGTTCATTGTTTCACTTGTGGAAGGTTATCAAATTCAAGCTCTCTAATCTTGGAATTTTCCAACATTAATTTCTTCCCAGATTCTCTTTTTATCTTTCAGTTTAAAAGGTCCATAAATATTATAAATTAAAAAAATAGATTTGAATTAAAGATTCATACCTTAGCCAATTGCTAATTTGATAAAGATGTTAAAGGATCAACAAATCCTCTACTAGATTTATATAAGATTCCAAGTCCTCTCATAGATCCATTCACCTCTACGAACCATCTGTTACAACTCTTACAATGATTGGAGAAGGAAGTATCCTCTATTCAGGATATTTTTGTCACTTGTAGGGGCACAACATGTCAACCAAAAGTGAGTTTAGATGGCACTTGGACATACACTACTTGTTAGGTTAATTTAAGCCCCTAACATTCCATGTTAAGAACTTCATGGCTCTTTAAGTGAGGGGTCTCCTCCCTTAGATCTTGCCAAATAAGGTTTAATAGATGCCTAATCACCACTTAAGGATTTTTCCTCTCTTTTTTGTTTTTTCATTTTTTCCTTTTTTTTGAAAACTAAAAATTTCCCACCACTATTGAGCAATTTATTCACTGATTGGCTATTTTTTCTTGGATCTATGATATCTAGCTTATTGAGACCTTTGTCATCCTCTGAGTCAAATTAACTCTTGAATTGCATTGTTTAGTTGTTCTTCCTTTCACTTCATATGGTATGATATATAATGCTTGTGTTTTTCAAGTTCATGCTTATTTGTAATTTATTGAAGCAAGATGGAGGGGGGATCCAAAGTCTGGATTCTTTAGGAATCTGTTGCATCATAGCCTTGGGTCATCATGTGAAGGATTCTTCAAAATAACTTGACTTTTTCATTTCAAACAATAGAATTTTGGCTCCTCATTCTCTACCTCTTGAGACCAATTATCATTTGCAGTGTAAAGGCTTATGCAATTTAGTATTTCTATAATTTCTACTAGTTCGACTCTTGCATAAATTAGGGCTTTTCATCCTCACATGTTGATCTCTAGAGTTTTTGTGATCCCATCTCTAATCGAGGTTAAAACTTTGCAAACCAATAAATTCTAATGGAAGGATGTATAGTCTAATCCAAATAGGATTTTCAAGGGGGAGGCTTCATCACTAGGGGTTGTTGTAAGCATTTTCTTTCTTCCCCTTAACTTTATCATTTACGTTTTACTTACTTTACTATACTTTATTTCAGTTCTATTATATTATGTTACTTTCTTACATTCTAAGAGTTCTTAGTAGTAAGAATCATAGTAGGCATAATGTTGTTTTCTACGATATTCTTGATTTTTGGTCTGTACAAGATGTCAATGTTCCTATAGGACTCCAACACACTGCATTGTCGTTTGTTTGTTGTTCTTTTGTCCTTTGGCCGAGAATTCATTAGTTTATCTAGAAGACCGAGCTATGACTTACTCATTTTGATTTTGAAACTCTCCCTCTATTCCTTGCTTGGTATTTTGAGGTAGTTTAGGGTAGTTTGTTCCATAGGACTCTCTTGAGAATAAAGAGACTCGTGAGTAGCGAATCCCCCTTCTTTATAGTAACTAGGTGATCTAACATGAATTTTTTGCTTTATTTTATGTTTTTTTGATTTCCTAATGCCTAATCTGTGTGTTTATTTTAGTTGTTGTGTTTGATCAATTTAGGTGTTTGAATTGAGCATCCATTGTATGATTTCCATTCACACAAATGCCATTTTAGGGTAGACCAATTCATCAATGTATGAAATTTAATGTTTTCAATGTCCTTGCTATCTCAAAATTGTAATAAGATCAAAATATTCTATGATTTAATCTCGAGTGGCTTAAGGTCAATCCTAAGTAATGCAAAAATTACCTCTAAGGCATGGTTCTAATAAGAGAAAATACTAACCTTAATGACATGGTCTTCTACGTTTTTTTAATCTAATGATCTATAAGGATTGTTGGTATTTGAAAATACCTTAGGAAAATTGCTATATTGCTAGAGTCAAGTTCTCCTTAATCAACCTCCTAGATAAACTAGCTTTATAGTCTTAATTGTTTATAAAAATACTCTCAACATGCAAATGTGCTAGATGTGTTCACCATTAGGCTCCAAATTGAAATTTTCCTAGGATGAGTTCTCTTTGTAGTTCCTTGATGTCTTTAAATGCACAAATGAATGTATTTGAATACAAAGAAATATCAAACAGTAACCCAAAAATGTGCTTAGATAGCTCCTAATGGTGAGTTGAAAAGGGTAAGAGTTGATAATTTTGAATTATAAATAAATAAAATTTAGAATTAAATGCATATGTTGCAGGATTGACCCAAGACAAGAACATATAGATCTCAAGGTAGGGAATGAATGTATGAATGCATATATTTGTTATAAAATCTTGAGAGTTCGATTGATGCAAAAAAAAAAAACATGAATAATGATAAGATATACAATGAATTGTCTTGAATAAAAGATAAAGAAACTTTAAGTGAAACTTTAAATGAAGATTAAATTTGATTTTGACATGTGTCATAATCCTATGGCTTGAGACAAAAAAGCACATGATCTAAGTAAGCTTAAGTATGCTAGTGTAAAAGGGGACTTAATAATCAATTAAGAAAGAACCCTTTTACCATAACATTCAAATCAATATATCATAGTTCAATCCTATAGGTTATATGATTGTTCTATACAATAGAACATTTTTCTAGAGATTGTCCATGACAAATGTAGATTTGATCCACACAAAATTGTATAATTGTTCAAAGCCCAAGCCAACAAACACATAAAAACATCTAGAACGTCAAAATTACTATTTATCATTATTCCAAATACTAAATACCTAATCTTCTTCATTAATATCAAATCTCAACTATATTAATTAACTTAATATATACTTTATTTGTATCCATTTATTTTCATTAGAGATCGTTTGTACTCCCTTATACTAACATAATATAAAATTAAATTAAAAATACATATATTTTATCATATAAGGTCATTGGATAATGACAAAGCTTTTATATAAAGTTATAAAATATCATATAATGTGCGAGAACTTTCCTTTTTCATTTTTTACCATTACCATCTCAAAGGTCAGAACAAATAATGAAATGAGATGACGTGTACAATAAATTGCTTCTGGATCACTTGAACGGATCTTCATTGACCTTTCTCCGCTTACTGTTTTAGCCGTGGGAATCCACAGCATTTAACCAAAAGATCGGGCATTACACTAAACTAACAACTTTTATCGCCCACAGAAGAAACCCTGAAACTCAAATTCTTCCCATTGTTTAGATAAACAACGACGCCGATTCTTTGACAGAACCTTCTTTGCTCGCTCAAATCTCTATAAAATGGCCTTGCGATCTGTAATCATCATTTTATGTTTGCAAATTCGGCAATTTAGTCTGAGATTATTTTAATGGCAAGTCTACTGTTGTTGATATCTGAGTTTCTGAGAAAAGATCATGGCGATCCTCTTCTTGCTTCCAATTCAACTCATGGAAATCGAATGGTACAGCGATCGAATCTGGTGGAGTATAGTTTAAAGAGAAAAGATGGCTCACAGAAGCCACAGACAGAGGAAGAAGAGGATACTACTCCAATAATGGTATTTAGGTTTTCTGTCGCCCCGCTTCTGTCTTAGTACCAATTCATTCCACTAACATTTTGCGGCTTTCTCCATCTAAAATGGGGGTTACGATTGTACAGAGAAAATTTAAGTTAATCTTATTCAACGGCGTTGCTTAAATGGTGAACAAATGAGTAGAATTTACAGGCGAGATTTGATGCTTTCCATCGCTGTTAATTGTCACGGACTTCGGCCATGGATGTTCTTTCAAAATTGTATTTTTGCGTTTTGTTCTTGGGTTTCTGTCCTGTTTCCATTTTTGGGTTTTTTTTGGGTGTGATTATTTCCACCTATTTTGTCAATATGCGTAACATTATTTTATAAATAGTAATACAGACACTATTCATAAAATATCTATTTAATTTGAATTTTAAAGTTAGTTCAAAGGTTATAATTTAATTGGTGAAATTGATGATATTTTTTCTATTTATACTATTTTTTTTTTTAACTATAACAATTGGGTCCACTTTCCAATGACATTTTATTGTAATTCTTTGACTTTTTAAAAAAAATTGAAATTTATGTAATGATTTATGGGGATTCAATTTAAATATTTCACAATCTGTTTTATGTGATGATTTATACAATTTCACTTGTATTTTATGATTAATGATTTATAAGAATTTATCTTTCATTATTATGAATGATCCATTTAACACATAAACAAGTGCCATGTGTTGAGTACTTGCCTTTATAGTGTTTTAATTATAAGTTTATAGACTTTGTTTATAATATTTTAATTTTGATTGTAGTATTGAGTTTTGTAAGAAGGAACAAATACAATAAGAAATAAATAAGATAAAGAGTAGTTGGAAGATATGAAGAGTAAGTAAAGTACCTAGTGTGTTTTGAAATGATTGATTTACAATCATAAATGCACAATACTATAATACTCTTATACTCTTATAATTACATAGTTATTCAATAAGCTAATTCTATTTGTGTATAATCTTTATATGTAATGATACAATAATAATTACCTAGTTATTCAATAATAGTATAAGAGTATTATAGTTCTTTGCATGGCTCTAGGAAAATTCACCTATGAATTATTTTCCTTCAATGAATTTTCCTAGAGCCATGCAAAGTACTATAATACTCTTATTATTTATCATTACATATAAATATTATACACAAACTGAATTAGCTTATCGAATAACTGTGTAATTATAAGAGTATAAGAGTATTATAGTTCTTTGCATTTATGATTGTAAATCAATCATTTCAAAACACACTACTTTAGGTACTCCTCATATCTTCCAACTACTCTTATCTTATTTATTTCTTCTTGTAATTGTTCCTTGTTACAAAACTCAATACTACAATAAAATTTAAATTATTATAAATTAGATATAAAGATTAAATACACAAATTGAATTAACTTATTGAATAACTGTGTAATTATTCCAAGCATTCGATTAATAAGGGAAAGCTATGTTTATTTTGTGTAACTAGAATGTTCATTGTTACAATATAGCTTTGAATGTGTAAATAGCAATTAATTTGTTAGATGATTGTTTATAAAGAAGAGCATTTTAGTATTAAATGAGGAAAGTTTCTTTTAGACCTTTTCATGTTGGAGGTGAGAGTATTTGACCATGTTGATAAATAGAATGTTGGGATTCAAAATATATATTGTGGAAAAAATGACATTGTCAAATAAATAAATAACACTAAATATAATAATTGTTTATCCAAACAGAACATAATGTTTCTAAAACTATCTTAGGAAAAAAGTTATAAAGTGAGTTTATCTTTTCACCCTCAATTTATGCTTCTGAATTTTCTTGTTGTTTATCACTTGCAATTCACATAAGGAAAAATGATTAGTAATAAGAATTGATTGCAGCCATGAGAATATAATTTGATTATTAATTTCACACTTTCTTATGTCTTAAAAAGGAGAAGAATAAAGATTATAAGTAAGTTTATGTTGATTTTAATGCTAATTTTAGAACATAGTCTATACAAAATTATATAAAATAATTTCATAGATTTATACAAATATGATGGAAAAATGAATATAAAATGGATATTATTATGAAAATATATTTTTGTTTTATGTGCTTATTTTGAAAATATAAGACTTCTGCCTTGATTTTATTTGTTGATATATCTGGTTAGAAAGGAACACATACATTTTCCAATCAAAAGCCTTCTTTGAAAAAATATTGTTCAAAGAATTGAAAGATACATGTAGGATTTGATAAGAGTCTGATCTCCAAGGGAAGGGATGATGTAATCACTTAGATTTCCACATCTTTGGGAAATAGAAGGTTACTGATAAACCAACAATTGGAATAAGAACTTCACCAGATTCGAGGTTAAACTAAATTCCAA
This sequence comes from Sequoia sempervirens, assembly GCA_007258455.2. Classification (NCBI taxonomy): domain Eukaryota; kingdom Viridiplantae; phylum Streptophyta; class Pinopsida; order Cupressales; family Cupressaceae; genus Sequoia; species Sequoia sempervirens. Next base: position 511,525,869 of record VDFB02058242.1, on the reverse strand, counting down.
CAGCACTGCAAAAAGCAACCCAATCTATATAATAATTAACGATAAAGATAGACCCTTCCTGCATTTTACAGGGATGTTAGATTCATGCTAATAACCATGTGGAAGACAACGCTCTTACCAGAGACCTTCATCTATATATTGAACACAACTAACACAAAGTTCAAAGTGAAAAATAAAATATTTTATAAAAAATTGAAATACTACACATTAAATTATAAAATCCATTGTCCACACAGTATAAAGTGGTTTCTTTAAAATATGTCTAATGATTTAGTAAAAGGCAGTTCTGATGGATTCACGTGAAAGAAAAACAAGTTTCGTATAAGTTAATGGTTTTTACATATACTTGAAGAAACTAAAACTTGATACTATATGCTGCTAACTTATTCAGCAATAAGAGTAGATACTATCCCACAAAGCACTAATAGTGTTACTAACAGAAAGTAGTCTGCAGCACTTTCCTCCATTCTTTATGGCAGAGTGTAGCCGATAAAACACAAAGAAGAGAAACTCAGTCATTGTCAAGTAAATTTTGTAGAACTAAAAGTTAGCTATTGTAAAGAATAACCTTATAATGTTGATGGAAAGAGGAGTATATAGAATTTTAAGTATGTAAGATATATAAGAAATGTATATATGAGTGAAGGAACTTTTATTCTTACTTTCACACTTGTAGCCTAAGTGCTTGAGCTGAAGTTGCAGCGTTTTGGAATGGTAAGTGCAGCCTATGGATTGAAGGCCTTTTGAGATTCACCAAACTTTATCAGAGCACAATGCAACATCAAGAGCTGCAGCACAACATTTGGAGGAAACAAATGCCTGTGAGTCTTGGCTTGCCTCTGCACATGGTGCCATTTTCAAGGCTACAACTTCCACTGAAGTGTTCCCACACTCCCCTGCACCCATTACCATGTGTGCCATTAAAGCTATTGAAAATAGCATAACAACGGTGGACTTGAACAAAGACTCCATTGGATTTCCTTTTTCTTTACTTTTTTCTCTTAGATGAACAATGTCTGATTTGTGTAGGATGGTTTGATTGTTTGTGTCACGGATTTTATAGGACTGTGAAAGTGGTGAAATGATGGATGAGAAGGTGGGAAGTCTTTGACTATTAAAGCACCCAACTTGGTGAAAGATGGGCATGAGATGGATGGGGAAAGGGTGTATGAAAAACGTATGCCCACATTTGATAACATACATGTAAATACATATTTGAGCACACATTTAATTAAGTTTTTTGAAATTTAAATTTCAAGAGACATTGATACACCAAGAAGAATGATAACTTTATAGATATACCAGATCCTCGTCAAAGGGTTATGCCTCCTCAGCAAGAGTGCCAACTGCAGCCATTAATTTACAGGGCACTGTTTGGCAGCAAAGAAGCCCACACTGATTTTTTTGCCAAATAATAAGAGCTCTACCAATCCAAAAAATTCTGAAGCCAGACATGATATTGCAACCAATACCAAAGATGACGTTTTTGCAGTTGATGTACTTGCAGACAAGGCAACGCAATTAACACTGCAGTTTTGGCAACGAACCATGGCCTTTCCTATGACATCACAACAAACAACTATATTCATAATATTTGCAATGTCATTCTTTAAAATATGATTTGTCTTTCTAGGCTGGCCTCAAATTCACATCAAATCATTATGGGCTGGTTTATGGATTGTCAGTCCATCAATGCTCATTTGACATCTATGGAAAGAACATAACAATTTAATTTTTAATAATCAGGAATCCTCTGTTGAGCAGCTGGTCTGTAAGTTAAAGCATGGAATTTGTGAATTAATGAATGCAAAAGCTAAGGAATCAAGAGGCTCGAGCTTCTCTAGCTAGGACAATGTCTACAAGCTTGAAAAATGATTGTCCCTTTCATTTCTACCCATGGTGGGTAGATTGATCATATGCTTCTCAAATGGTCAAAAGTATGTTCAAGGCTCTTTGTGTTCTTCTCAAGCATCCTCCCCCATTCCTATCTCAAACTTGAATATGCTCAAATCTATCAACCTCGTCTGTGATGATGATCTGAGCATTGAAAATAACAAGTCTCTTTCCAATAGCTCTTAGTGCTTTGTTGCAGATCTCTTTTTTGGATTTTTATCTTTGGGTGGATTGTCTCTTTATTATTTTTTAAATCTTGGGTGGCGTGTTTTTGCTTCTTTTGCATCTGTTGGTTTGTATTCACCCTGTTTTTCAAATCTTTTAAATCTTTTTATACTCTTACTACTATTTTTAGCCGCTCTCTGCTATGTATTTCTGCTTATTCTATAGCTAATATAGATGGAAAACCCGCAGAGAACTCGGCGAGTTTTTAAAAACTCGTGAGTTTTTTTCAAAAACGAGTTTTTACAAGTTTAACTCGCCAAGTTAAAATTCCGAGTTTTTTCGAGTTTTTGGTAAAAACTCGCGAGTTTTTATGGCGAGTACTCGCCAAAAACTCGCGAGTCCGAGCCAAAACTCGCCTGCGCAGGGATAAAGCAAAAAAACGTCTTTTGTCTTCTTCATTTCATTTCAAAATCAATTGATACTTTGTGTGAGGAGCTGAAACCCCCCCCCAAGCAAGGAGATATCATTTCCAACGATTTTCCATCGAGGAGAGAAGATTCAAACGCCATTTTGTGTGGATTTTGAAGAGAAATTCGATTCAAAGGTAGGGTTTCTATTTTTGTTTTTTGTTTTTGATTAATCATTTTCTTTCATTGTTCTTGCAAAATACTCATTCCAAATTGAAAAAAAGACATGATAGAGCACAAAGAAACAATTTTTTTGCATTTAGAATCCAAAAAACAAAATTCATCACAATCTTTTGTTGATTTTTGCTGATTTTTTTCATTTTTTTCACTATTTTTTGAAAATTTCAGACCTAGGTTCATTTTTTGTGTAGAATGATAAGATTAGTTAATAATGTTAATTGATAATTCATTTAAGCACATTTGTATCAATTTAAATGGAATTTAGCTTTAGATTTTTTAAGTTTTAATGATTTTAGGTTGTTTTTAAATTTTTTTTATATTAAAAAACTAATATGTTGTGCTTATTTTTTGAATGTGTAGATTGATCATTGATCAGTGAATACACATTACACACTATAATGGCTTCTGGCTCTCGTTCAGGCTCAGCATCAGGTTCCGCCCCCACCCCATCAACTTCCACCCCTCACACAACATCATCATGGGTTCCAGGCACACGTCCTGCAGGGGCTAGAGACCCTACATGGAAATATGGTGTCAGAGGGCCAGTGCCTGGAACAGTTGTTTGTGGTGAATGCAAAAAAACATATCATGGAGGCATAAATCGCCTCAAATACCATCTAGCAGGCATTCCTCAGCGTGATGCCAAGGTTTGTGAGAAGCCCAAAGAAGAGATTAGAAGAGAGATGCTTGCCCTACTTTCACTTGCTGAGGAAAAAAAAATGCAAAAGGAGAGGGCTAAAAAAGCCATAGCAGCAGCCATAGCCAGTGGACATGTGCATGCCCATGGGACTCAGGAGCACGAGGCTGAGCACATGGAGATAGAGTCAGATGAGGATGCAGAGCCAGATATTGTTGGCATTGTGGGCTCTCTTCGTGGTCCACGGATTCGCACTCATGGCACAACCACCACAGCCACAGCCACAGCATCCTCTAGGCCCCCCTTGTCCTCTAGTTCGACTAGAGTGCCAATGCCACCACCACCTTCATCTTCACGCAACCCACAGAGTTTTTTTGTGCCAAGAAACACACCAGGAGCACAGGTATCATTGGAGGCTACAGGGTGGAACAAGGAGGTGCATGAACATGCTACCATGGCATGTGCTGATTTTTGGTATTTCAATAACATACCATTCAATGTAGCGAATAGTCCCTATTGGCACAATATGGTCACTTCATTGACAGTTGCGGGAAAAGGCTTCAAGCCACCTTCTCGCAAAGATTTGAGTGGGAAGTAAGTGACAAATCAACTTAAATTTTATGTTCTTTCATTTAAAATTTAAATTAATTTATTATTTATGTTGAATTCAAGCTATTTTTTGTTTATAACTTACAATTTTGTACTTATTTAATTATTTTACTTTGTACTTGTAGGTTGCTCACAAATGCAACCGAAAGGGCAATGCATGTGGTGGAAGAGCAAAAAAATAAATGGAAAAAATTTGGCTGCTCAATTCTTTCTGATGGGTGGACGGATGGGAGAAACCGCACCATCCTTAATTTTTTGGTTGCTTCCAAAGGTGAATTTGTGTTTTGGAAGTCGGTGGATGCTTCCAACAAGATAAAAACTGCAGATACATTGTGTACGTTGTTGGAAGAAGTTGTGATGGAGGTGGGGATTGCTAATGTGGTGCAAGTCATCACAGATAATGCAGCAGCGTATGTGGCAGCTGGAAGGATGCTTGAGAGTAGACATCCATCACTCTTTTGGTCACCTTGTGCGGCTCATTGCCTTGACCTTCTTTTGGAGGACATAGGCAAACTTGTTTGGGTGGCACCGATTGTAGATGATGCAAGGAGCATCACAAAATATATCTACAATCACCCTTGGGTTCTTAGTTTGATGAGAGAGCATACGCAAGGGAAGGAGTTGGTGAGATCGGGTGCCACAAGGTTTGCAACAATTTTCCTAACGTTGCAAAGCATTTTGGATTCTTTGGGCTCTCTAAGACAAATGTTCGTGAGTCAAGCATGGAATGACTCTTCATATTCAAAGAAGGCCGAAGGAGATAGAATTTCTGCAATTGTCTTCGACCCCTTGTTTGCACAAAAAGCTACAGAGATCGTGAAGGTAACTTCCAAACTTTGATTTTAATTTTAATCTCAAGTTCAATATAAATATATGTTTTTTAATTTAACTTTAAGCCTTTCATTATAAATTTCTAACTTTGATCTTTTTGTATTTTTAATCTAGGTGTCGGAGCCCTTGGTTAGAGTCCTCCGCTTGGTAGATGGGGATGAAAACCCAATGGGATACATTTATGAGGCCATGGATAGGGCCAAGGAGGCCATCAAAAGTTATTACAAGGGGGACAGCCTCAAATTTGATCCCATATGGGAGATTGTTGATAAGAGGTGGAACAATCAACTCCACCAACCCATCCATGCAGCAGGGTACTTCCTCAACCCTTCTTTTCTCTTCTCAGAGAGCTTCTCTGATCCTAATGGAGAGGTTATGGAGGGGCTCACAACATGCATTCAGAGGATGGAACCTGAGGTTGCAGTGAGAGACCTCATCGTCAGGGAGATGGATATATATAGGGAGGCAACTGGTAATCTCTTTTCTTCAGAGTTGGCTGTTAGAGGAAGAACCACTTTGCCACCAGGTATAAAATTCAGAGTCTTTAAATTTTAAGTTTATTTCACATGCATCTTAGAATTTGATAAAATGTGTTTTGACTTTTGACTTTTGAGTCTTTGACTTTGTTTTCTAACTCTTCAATTTTGTTTTTGTTTTTTGCAGATGTTTGGTGGAAAAATTGGGGTGGAAAAACCCCAAATCTACAAAAAATTGCCCTCCGTATTCTATGTCAGCCTTGTAGTGCATCCAATTGTGAGCGCAATTGGAGCTTGTTCGAGTCCATTCACACGAAAAAGAGGAACAAGTTAACACAAAAGCGCCTCAATGACTTGGTCTTTGTGCAATACAACCTTCGGTTGCGCATAAAGAGAGTTGAAGAAAAATCACAGGATCCTATTGACTTAGATGAGATAGATCCTTATAGTGATTGGACAGGGCGAGAGGAGCAGCCTCCATTGTTTAGTGCAGATGAAATCCTTGACTTTGAGAGAGAGGCAATGGAGGATGTGGGTGCATCAGGAGTTGGAGATGTAGGGTTGGATGAGATCCAGCCAGAGCCAGAGCCAGAGCCAGAGCCAGCAGCAGTAGCACCGCAGCCACCACCACTAGCACCACGCACACGTGGCAGGGCTAGAGGACCCACCTCTTCTTCCCTAGCTGTTGCTAGACTAGGGAAGAGGAAAGCCTAGCATGTTGTATTTAGTTGTTGTTTAGAACTTTAGTATTTGCTTCTAGTTCTAGTTTTACTGTTTTCATGTATCAGACTTTCAGGCTTTTAGCCATCCGGATTCCGCATGAGAATGCGATTTTGTAATTAATTTACATTAAAGTCAATCAAAATTAATAGAAAACACTTTTGTACTCATTTATGGATTCATTGGATTCATCTTGTCATTGAATTTTGCAAAAAAAATGTGTTTTTAATGAAAATTAAGCAATTTTTTCATTTCCCGAGTTTTTTTGCCAAGTTTTTTTCGAGTTTTTGGCGAGTTTTTAAAAACTCTCCAATTTTTCCCTTGGCGAGTTTTTCCTTGGGGCGAGTTTTCCAACTATGGCTAATATATTATGGGTTTATCACCTTTATCCAAAAAAAACAAGACAAATATTATATTATATTCTAAATGTATGTGATGATTTATATCATACATGATAATAAATATATAAAATAATATAGAACATTCAATGGTAACTGCATAATACACATTTATTGACATTTCAACAATGAAAATATGGATATAATGTGTTTAATAATTCCTTAAAAAATAGGTGAGTGGAAAATGCAAGCTATGTCGAGGTTGTGATTGCATGCAATAAATATGAAAAATATTTAGCCAACTATCCACCATCTCTTACACTTGCCTTGTAACACAAGAAATTAACAAAAAATGATGAATGCAAAACAAAAAAAAAAGTGGAAAACAAAAAGAATGGTGTAAAAATCTAATGGCTCTCAACATTTTAATCATCTTGCATACGCTTGAGCTAATGGCAACCACTAATAATTGGAGTTTGCTTGGTCCCTCTCATAGAGGGAATTCCTTTGGTGTAAAAATTATTCTTTCATATGAGAAAAGAAGGCTTGAAGTCATAAATATATCAGCAAATATAATGCTCTATCATCATATCCCAAATGACTATCACATCTTCTAGAAGCCATAATAGAACATGAATAACTGAGATGAAGACATATGTACCACCATTTCTCATGAAACACAATTACCATTACCATACTATATTCTATTACTTCATTAAAGTAATATTATTGCTAAACAAAATTCAAAAAATAAAAACTAATTGTTAACGCATATGACCAATCTATGTCCCCAAAGGTACCAAACATATATAGAAGAGAGGGAAAATCACCTCAACCCTCCCTTCTATTACCAAATTATAATATTATGTCTAAGAAATGGGATAGAGGGAAAAATTACACAAGCCCCACTTGACCCCAAAACCACACTTACATTTTTTGCTTACCATTCACAAGATAGGGGGTTACAACATTCTCTATTCCTAAGTCATCATCATGAAACAAACATGAACATTAAATTTTACCTCAAGAGAAAGGTCCACCTTCATGTTGCTAACTAACTCCATCACTACCCAATAAGGCCTACAAATGTTCTCCCCAATCCATGAAAGCTCCCTAACTAGTAATTAAAAAAACCTTTGATTGGTTCCTTACTCCCTTGACATCACCATGTAGATAATAGATCTTTGATATCATGGACCACAAGGACACATAACTCAGGGACTATGTTGTACATCAAACATAGTTCTTCTACCAATGAATGAATTGGGATTGAGAAGGAACATTTCCATTGACACCCTTCTCCCTATGTTTAATGACCCATCTATGTCTTTAGCTAGATCTCATACATGCATGACCCATAACCACAAATAAAGGTTTGAGAACTCCTTGTCAAGATATGCAATAAAATCCTCAATCATAAGCTCCCCTTCAACTCTTTCCTTCCACCCGTTCAAGTCTTGAATCCCCTCTTTGAGCCTCTTGTTTTGTCTTTCCTCATGCTAGAGTTAAATCCATTCTCCCTAGAAGAACAAGACCAAATAGCCAAATCCTATCCATGCATTCACATTCTAGAAAAAATAAAGTTCTTCCCCACATCTCAAAATAAACCCATTTCACCAATCACATTATCATCAAATAAGTTCATGCCAAACAATTGTTTTGATCAATTGCCTCCATCTCAAACAAAATGTAAAACTTCATTAAGAGATTCCCAAGCTAGCAAGCAATCTCATACAATCTTTCCACCTCCTCTACTACACATGTACCATCATAAAAAATAGGTCATCTAAATACACACATCTAAGCCCCTTGTTAGGCCAAATGCACTTAAAGATCCTTAATCATGAAAGTATGTATCTCCTTAGGGAATTTAATGTTCCACATTCTCCCATTTTGCAATAGTTGGATAATCGATCAACTCTTTGATTAGAAGCCCAATTAGACACCAAATTATACTTGTTTTTAATGTTCCTAAATGAAATTAATCACAATTACTAGTCATTACCCTTCCTTCACAAGTATTGTGTCTAAAAACCAACCTCTACAATTCCCAACCCCTATATAATCTATCATCAAATTAGAGTCTCCTTCAATATCTAAATATTTTGAATTGAAGACCCCCACTATTTGGAGAATCCAAACCATACACTTGGTCTCAATCATTTTATTGGTGGTTAAGTGTAAGAACTTGAGTCCACTTTTTATGGAAGAAACACACAAAAAAGGCCATTGGGAACATGTACATGTTAAAAAAAACAGCATACCAATTTAGGTTTAGGTATCCTTTGCTAAATATGTATGTATTACAAACACATACACATTTAGGAACACATACCCATTTTGAAAATATTTTAATTTGTTCTTCTTCCTCATAAGCTAATTTTGATTTCTTCTAATAGCGATAATGAAGGGAGATAAGAGCTTAGAACCCATACCCACCTTGAACAACCTTATCCATGCCTTCATTCTACCTCCTCCCTCTACAAGAATTGATTGATAGGATTTTGAGGTAGGTGGCTCTAATATTTTTTAATTGTTTTTTAATATTTTTTAAATTTTCAAACATAAATTCATTTAGATGAAACCTAAAACCCTAGAATAAATCCAGTTCACCTTAAAACATAAACCTTAGGCCCTAATCTACACCTTCAACCCTAAATCATAAGTTGTAAACCTTACACTCTAAATTTAGGGTTTAGGGTTTGTAATATTTTAAGGTTAAAAATTAATACATATAAAATTTAATATGATATAATAGAACCTATATAGTACACCTTGATAGTCAAGTTGTATATAAAATTTAATGTGATACAATCTAGAAACCCTTAAAATTTAATACATGATCTATAATTTAGAAATTTCAGACATATTTACAATTTAATACAATATCTAAACCCTAGAAATATCAATTGATAAATTGATCAACATTAATTGGTATGCACACCTTGACATAGTCAATATATATATCTATATATAATCTTATATTCCTTGATTGTTAGTGTATATATTAATTGATGATCAACATATCAATTGATACACACACACACTAGCAACCAATACATATATGAAATTTAAACATGACAATAGAAACCCTTAAAATTTAATTTGGTAAAATTTAGAAACCCTATAAATATCAATTTCAAGATTGATTGGTATATCAATCATGTGAGACTCCTCTTTTAGTGACTCATTATCATATTATATTTTTTCTTCTATTAAGGTTATTAAGTGGACTATTTCATGAGTAGTTATGTTATGGGTATTATTATGATAAGAACTACTAATTTTGATTTATGTTTTATGGACATATATTTGATTTTGGTATGAGTAATGTTATCCCTATGGCTATTGAGATATCAAATGAATTTTTTCTATTTAATAAATGCATATGCGGATTTGTTTATGATGAAATATTAATGGTTAATCTTTGCATGTTGTGAGAATCATGGATTATTCATTTACAATGCAACTTAGTTGATAAATGATATATATGTGAAATGTGAATACTTGGAATGCTAGATTATATATATATATATGAATTTTTTATATATTACTTTAGTGATGCTTTGGCTATGATTATTGCATATGAAAAACCAATAATTATGTTGAAGTGTGCAAGTGTAGTGCTAATGGAAACTAGGGTCACATAATAAACCTAAAATTGTGTTTCTTCTAGTTAAGTCAGCCTTAGTCCATATGGAGGGACTAAGGTCATGTGTAATGTGGGATATGTTGTAATATGAATATGATTTTGTGTAATGTGAGTTTATTCGCATTGTTATGTGAATTTAATTATTGTGTGAGAAGTCTTGTATTGAGGGTGTGATTATAGGGATAATTTGATTTTGGTGTTATTCTTTTCCTTGTAAGTTTAAAAGGGTTATAGATGAATATATTTTATCTTTTCATTAAATTTAAGTCCCTAGATGATAACTTACTAATATGGGTAAGGGGTATTTTTGGAGTGGAGAAAATGATTTAAAAACAATTTTTAACCTCCTAAAATCACCATTTTGAATGTTGATGAGATTTGGAAGAAGGTTAGAGGATTTTGGGAGAGGTGGACACCTAATCCCATCCTTAAAATTGGTTATCAGGAGGTTAGAAGAGGTGAGTACACATGGATGGTTGTTTTGTAAGGGAATTTTCCAAGCAAAGACACTTAGAGGTTCCTTAAAGAGTTAGGTATCACTAGAGGAGAGTCTTTGGGTTTTGGTAAGATCTATTGTGGAGATGACACTTGTCATCTCCACAACTAAAGATGGAGAACCCTTCCCTTCTATTTATGCATTCATATTTAGTGGAGTTATAAATTTTTGCTTCATTTTTATTACTCATTATCTTAAAAATTAGGAATTTTGGAAGGGAGACAACGAGAGAGTTAGGTTACAAGCTTGAGAGAGAATTAGAGAAAGCATGGGAGGAGGATTCAACAAGGGTCTATCCAAGTTTGATTTGGGAGATCTCTAATAAGGTAGGCTCTATTCTTTACAATAGTATTTATTTTAAAAAAATTGTGATTGAATGCAAATGTGGTGTGTATGTTGTTCATATTATATTTTGTGTGAAGTTTGTTAATGGGTATTTGGGAGGAATCTATAAGGAAAATATGTGGGTTATATGATAAATGTGTGTGAAAATTATTGTTGAAAATTAAGTAAATTATATCAATTGTGTATTATATGTTGCCATGTATTGGTTGGGAAAGTTGTATTAGGGTATCACTCTCTCTATGGTAGAGGGTCCTCCATGTGAAAGGGGGTTTTGAGTTTATTTATGGTTTCTTGATCTTATTACACCATCTGGGTTGTGTTTGGATCATTTGATTTAAGTTTCTATTTTTTGTTGTAATAACACAATGTGTTATGTAAATAGTGAATTTTGGGGTTTCAAATATATTTCCTTTGAAATCTAATTTTCATTTTCAATTTAGTTGAAGGGAGAATATCTCTTATTTGATAAGGTTTTTTGTGAATGTTTTTGAGTGTGTGTTCCCTCTTACATCAATTATCAAGGACCACTACTTGTGTAATGTCCTAGCCAAAATAAATTACCACTAAACATGTATATTTATTGAGTGTGTAGGCAAAGCGACGAATGTGAGGCAATTTGCACTAGGACCTAAGAGGTTGGCGTGTGTGTGAATTTTTCTTGTATATGTATGTGCAAGTTGTAAGAGGAACTACTTAGAGGATTTGAGGAGTTGAGGTTCTTGTGGTTTTGAATAAATCATCGAGTATGAGGCAGTTTGCAATAGAACCTGAAAGTGTTGAAGATTTGTAAATAGATCATCAAATGTGAGGAAGTTTACATATGTAAAACCTGAGGGTTTGAAGATTTTTGTTGTTAAGGATTTGAGAGTGTGTGGAAATTATTTGAAGAAATGCCCAAGAAGAAAGGAACAAAGTTTGCCATAGTTGTGTATACAAGCAAAAAGGAAGGAGAAAATATTGTAAAAGTATACTTTGAGGATAGCATGAAGGAAAATAGAAAACGTGAAGTTGTAGAGGTTGTAGGAAAGAAAGAGGAAATTGCAACAATGGATGAGAGCCCTTTGGAGGACAAGAAGGAATTGGAAAGTGAAGATTTGAGTAAATAAGATAACTTAATAATGCATATTGAAGTAGTTGAAAGAGAATGGAATGAGTTGGTTTCAGGTGGAACAAAGGTTTCAACAAAAGGTGAGGTAAAATCAGATTTTAATATTTTCTTTAATGAAGATAGGAATGTAGAAACGAAGAAATTTGTTGCCACTATGAAAGGAACTAAGGTGAATTTCATTTTTTCTGAATGTTTGAGGATAATGATGTTGTAGTAGAGGAGAATATTGATTCATATTATTAAATTTGATAATGATAATGATTTTCATAATGTGAATGAGATAGATCAGAAGGATTTGTTAGTGATGTATGGTATGCAAAGAAAGATTTGTATGGTGTTGTAGAGCTAAGTGCAAGTGCATTTTGGTGGAGGTGGATCTAGACTATGGTGGGTTGAATCCCACAAGATTAGAGGAGAGTGAGATTTACATTTGGAGGAGGTGGTCAATCTATAGTCCAGAATCGATTCCATATTCAAGACCTGTTGAGTGCAGAGAAGAGTTGTCAAAGGAGGAGGATGCTTATTCTGGCTAGGTGTTGGAAGAGAAGGATGAAAAAAAAATCAGAGGTCTCTATTTCAGCAATGGAGTTTGCTACAAATTTCTTGCAATCTCAACTCCATTTTGTGAATTCAGATTCACAAAATTTTCCTATAGGTTGGGTGTTTGATGTAGGAGCATCCTGGGTTGTGAGAGCAATCTTGCATCAACCAAAAGAATGCATTTTAATTTTTAATTTTTTTAAGGTTTGGTAATTATTTATTTGGAGAAAGAAATTGCAATATTAGGCCAAATTAATATATTAAATAAATTGGTCTTTAATAATGTTGTAACTTTTGGTGTTGGAAATAATTAAGGAGGTAGTTTTAAATCTTGATATGCAAAAATACCTTATTGGGTGTGACATTTGAGAGTTAAAACTTGCCATAACTCTTACATTATTTCCTAAATGCTAAAAAATTAAAAAAAATGGGCATGCAAGATTGAGTTGTCTACTTTTTGATATTCTTAGTCCTGTTGAGTGGAGTGGGAGTCCGAGTTGTCAACCAACTTTGGCGATTTCATGAAAGTGGGTTAAAATATGCCTTTTAACATTTTTAATATGTTCATTTAATGTATTTTATGATGATTTTTACCAGGTTGGGTCATAGAGAATGAGGAGTTATAGGAGAGCTAAGGTTGAATGTAATATTTAAGTCTTAGCTTGTCAAATTCACAGGTTGCTTTTCCAAACTTTTGGAGTAATTTCTTCTTGGGAAGATTGGATTCAGGTTTGTGCAAGTTTTAGGAGGTTTTGTAGAAAAAAATGGATTATGATATCCATGATTGAAGATTATCAAATTTGGTTGTGGAAGAAGGTAGATTGAAGAGTCAATTTCATAGTGTAGGTGAAGGTTGGGAGCTCCAAATGAGGTGAAATTTCATATTGTTGAAGGAAGGTTGTTTTTGAAGATTTTTGTGGGTTTAATTGTGTTATATCAGATTTATAGAGGTTTATTTTAAAGCCAATAGGCTTATTCACTTGTAATAAACACATGTATTGCATATTTTATGAGAAAACAATGCATTTTTCCCATTTTGAGACACAAATATAGAGTTTTTTTCCTATGCATGCCATTTCATGTTTGATTTGAGTTTATTTATGGTTTCTTGATCATATTACACCATCTAGTTCATTTTTGTATCATTTGATTTAAGTTTCTGTGTTGTTGTACTAACACAGTGTGTTATGCAAATAGTGAATTTTTGGGGTTTCAAATATATTTCCTTTGAAATATGATTTTCATTTTCAGTTTGGTTGAAGGGGGAATATATCTTATTTTAGAAGGTTTTTGTGAATGATTTTGAGTGTGTGTTCCCTAGATTACATCAATTTTCAAGGACCACTGCTTGTGCAATGTCCTAGCCAAAATAAATTACCACTAAACTTGAAGGGGGAATATATCTTATTTTAGAAGGTGTTTGTGAATTATTTTGAGTGTGTGTTCCCTAGATTACATCAATTTTCAAGGACCACTACTTGTGCAATGTCCTAGCCAAAATAAATTACCACTAAACTTGTATATTTCGATTCATTCCTCAAGTGCAATATATTTTACATCAAATATTAATTAATATGTGCATGAAAATCTTAGTTGAAATCCTCTTTATTTCCTTCTCTAGATGCCTTCTTGGCTTCCAAATTAGTTTCATACTCCTTATTTTATAAGTTTGATGCAAACTATTCAAACTCCATTATTTTGATGAAAATATCATCAACTAAGAAATATTCACATATCATCTCAATATTGACATCATGTAGTACCTAATTATCAATTCTAACAAAAAGCTCAAATACTCTTTTAAGTATTCTTTGAACATTTCCTTGTATTTGAGACCAAAATCCTCCAACTCTTAACATAACACAATCAATAGTATCCTTTGGTATATCTTAGTCTAGACCTAGCTAGGCTATAAGATCCATCATCTCTAAAAGAGAAGCTTGTGTCTGAGTACCAAACTAAAAATAATAGGGGTAGCATAGTCTAGCAAATTTAGAATAGACAAAATTTAGATAGAGACAATGCTTTGAGTTTGAGAAGGCTCAAGAGAAAGTTTTATTTCATTATGGTGTGTATATTTTTATTCATTTTCTTATATTACAAGTGTAAAAATCCCAACATTTTGTACTAGGTCCTTGGGAACTATTGTCTACTATTGGAAATAGGATTCCATTTAATTACAATCCTAAAAATTATTTCATGTATCTCCTAAGTCCTTGGAAAGTGTTCCCCAACACTAAGATTAGAAAGAGATTCAATTTGAAAGAAATGAACACGTTAATTGACATTTGTAATTAATTCTAAATGATAGGAACATGTGAGGGCATCCAAGATGAGTTCTTAAATAATAGGAGCACATGGGGCACCCACATGGAAGGTGGAACCCACCTTGAGTTAAGTTAACTGTTTGGAGAAAAAAGATAACACTTTAGTAATGCATGTAATGATCCTAGAAGTTAGGGATTGATGTCTACATGCATGGAGTATAGTTCAGTATTAGTTCAGTTATGGTTCAATTATCTTCAGTTACATGTAGTTAGTTTCAGTTGCATGCTAGATGACTTCATTTGACTTGGAATGCATAACTAATTACTTGAGTTGTGTGATAGATAACAGGTGATACATTTAGTTAAGTGGGGATGATCAATCATGTATCATGTTTGCATGAATTGATGGAGAGATATATTTCAGTTAACAGAGATTGACTTGGACTCACCTTGGGTGCCTAAGTTGGCATCTTGGAGCTAACACTTTTGCATGATAAGATATTTTATAAGGTTGAGTTTAGTGGGCCCATTCTTGGGTGCCAACTTTGAGGATAAGCTTACAAGATATCTTCAGAATGAACATTAAGTTATGACTTCAGTTTGGGTCGCCCAAATTGATGAGGGACTTGATTTGACATTGTTCTTCACAAAAGAACTCTACTTGCAAAGAATAGGCGTGGGTTTTGTGAGATAAGCTTTGTGCTTTGTAATTGTAAACTCTTTGGAGTTTACAAGGTTCATTATTGTTTATTTATTGCATCAAGTTGAAAAGAGTTTTATCATATTTTATTGCAGATCAAGTGAAGAAGAATTGTTGAAGGCAAAAGAAGCATCTCAAGTAAGGATTGATAAAGAATTATTGTAATTTTATTTTGAGATTAAATAATACAAGAACTATTGATTCTTGTTGGAGTGTTTCCCGAAAGGGTTTCTCCACAGTATATGTTGTGTAACTTCTATATTTTGGTCTTATTCTTCTACAATCTTCTATCTACTTCTACAAATGGTAAAATGAATCTAAAAAAGTAATCATCCACAAAGAATCTGTAACAAAGAATACTTAATTAGATCAGAAATCTCATAGTTTTACAAAGTATTAAGCTACATAATTACCTCAATTTTCAACATTTGGTATCAGAGCTAAGGTTGGGTAGAGTTTGGGATGCCTTTCTCTTAAAAGTTTGAAGGTTTTTTGGCTGTAGTGGGAGATTTTACTATTGTGTTATTGCTGATTTTGGAAAATAAGTTTGTTACAATGAGTTCTTATTCTCATTTAGATATTGAAAGATTCCTTGGATCTAGTTATGAAATGTGGAAACTAAAAATGGAATATCTCCTTGAAGAGAGAGATTAGTGGTTAATTGTTAATAATAATAAAAAGTCACCTACAATGATGTTAGATGAGGATTGGGCTAACCTTGATAAGAAGGCAAGAGGAACCATAAGATTATGTCTTACTAATGTTGTTCTCTTGAATTTTTCATATGAAATTACTGCATATAAACTATGGAAGAGAATAGGTGATATCTATTAAACCAAAAGTCTTACTAATAAGTTGTATCTGAAAAGATAGTTGCATTCTTTAAAAATGAAAGATGGTAATTTTGTTGCAAATCATTTAAATTCTTTTAATTTGATTCTAAGTCAATTATCATTAGTTGATGTAAATCTAGAAGATGAAGATAAATGCATTTTGTTACTTTATTCTTTACCAGAATCTTGGAAAATTCTAATTGTTGCTATCAGTGGTAGTGGTGCAGATCCAAAGATGGACAATATAATTCTTACTCTCCTATCATAGGAGATGAGGAGGAAGTCTAAAACTAGCTCCCAAGATGTCGTGTTTGTAAGAGGTAGGCCTAAGGAAGAGGAATCTAAGGTAGACAAGAAAGGAAAGGGTAAGGAAGTCTAAAACCCCTAGTAAGAGTAAGGTAAAGTGTTGGAATTGTGGAAAACCTTGACATATAAAGAAGGATTGTAAGAGCAAGAAAAAGTGTTCTGATTCTTCTACAAATAAATCCATGGATGATAGTAATGACGCATTAGTCATTTCTTCTAATAATATTGTTGATAACTCTTGGCTTATTGATTCATGTTGCTCCTATCATATGACTCCTAACAAGGAGTGGTTCACTAAGTATACTGCATATGATGGAGGGAACTTCTTCTTTGGAGATAATAGCATAACAAAGGTTGTTGGAAAAGGACAGGTAAAGTTGTGTTTCAGTGATGGTAGGGTTAAGACCCTTAATGATGTTTTATATATTCCAAGACTTGCTTGAAATCTACTTTTTGCCTCTAAGTTCAATGATTCTAGAATGCATGTGACATTTGACAAAGGTGGTTGTAGATTGGTGAAAGGGAATATGATGGTTGCTAAAGGATCTTGGATTGGGACTTTGTTTAAGTTGAATACCTCCAATGTAAATAATTTAGCCAATGTAACTGAAGCTGAAAATACATGTATGTTGTGGCACCATAGATTGGGCCACATTGGTGAAAAAAGTCTTAGGACCATTCTTAATAAGAAATTGGTTGATGGTATTCCTAATTATAATATTGCAAAATGATTTTTGTGAGCATTGTGTGTTTGTAAAGCAATCTAGATCTTCATTTCCTAGTGGAACAAATAAAGCTAAAAGATTATTAGAGATTATTCATTTAGATGTAATGGGCCTTGTGGCACTATAACAAAATAGGCAATTAGTGCCTAAAATAGTGTCGAATTTTAGTGTGTTTGAGTTCATGAATTTAGAACTTCTACTGGCACAAAACTCAATGCAAAATGGTCTGTTCACTTTGGCATTGGATTTAACGCCGGATTTAACGCTAAGTTTAGCACTAACTTTTCTTGCTTTCAGTTTGGCTTTTGATTTTGCTTCTTGTGTTGCTTCCACATTTTCTTCTAGTTTTGCTTCTGGTTTTACTTCTAGGTTTGTCTCTAGTTTTGCTTCCAATTTTTCTTTTGATATAACGTCACTTGTTGCATCTAGCTTTTCTTCCATTTTTGTGCCTTCTATTGCTTCTAATATGGCTTCTATTATTGTATCTTTTGTTGCTTCTAAAATTGCTTCCATTATTACTTCTTTGTTTCCTACCTGAATTGCTTTTGTTTTTGCTTCCTAGATAATTCCAAGTTTTTCTTCCAAGATTGCTTCTAGTTTGGCTTCCATTGTTGCTTCCTTTTTTGCTTCTAAAAATACTTCTTGTTTTTCTTCCATTTATTAATTTAATATGTTTTATTTTTATTTTTTTTAATATGTTTTATTTCAATTTAATTAGTTAAATATATCATGCCTCTTAAATAACTCATATGATTATAGAGTAAGCAAATTAAATAATATTATTTTATTTCAATTTAGTTAATTAAATATATCATGCCTCTTAAATAACTCATATTATTATAGAGTAAGTAATTTAATTATTTAATTCATATGATTAAATAACAAGATAATTATTATAACATGATCATCATTTATAATTAAAACAAGTGACTCAAATATCTATATAAGTAGATCAAAACAAATGATTAAAACAAGTGAGTCATATATGCCACTAGATTAATAACATGTCAAAATGATACATGTCCAACAGTTGACATAAGTCAAAATGACACATGTACAAATGATATAAGTAAAAATGATAAATTATATAACTCAAAATGATACAAGTCAAAATGGTACATGTCCAAATGATAAATTCCAAAATGATACAACTCAATAATATGGTACTGGAAGCCGTGAAAATGATACATATGATAGTAACCATGAAAATAGGCATCATAATGATATATCATTAATGATCCATGATGCAGTCTATATGATCATGAATGTCATTGGCTACTACTAGCAACTGCCTCATCATCATCATCATCATTGTCATCAGCATCATCGTCATCAACCTCAAGGTCTTTTGTATCCGTGTCATGATCATCCTCTATCATGTGATTTGTATCAAAACCAACATATTCTAGATCTATATATCATGAGGATCATCTTGATCTTCTGGAAGACCCGTGTTCTGCAAAATAAAACATTTAAAATGAAAAGTTATTATTTATTTCATGCAATTTTTTTTTGTTATATATCTAATATTACAACATATGAAACGAAACCATAATCATATTACATCATATCAAAGTGCACATACAATAATACAAATTCATAAAAGTTACAGCTAATATGTCATTCCAATGATGTAAAACATGCAACAATTCTAATAAATGTTAGTAAAATATGCTAGCATTTGGTGGAAGAGGAAGAAAGATGATTAGAACTATGGAGGCCCACCATAATGGATTTCATTTTTAGAGAGAAAAAACCATCATTCATCTCTACTTCATCATAAAAAACATTGCAATTACATTAGTAATCAAAACTTAGCTAAAAGGGGAAAAAATGAGACCTAAGGTAGGCATGCTTTATCATGGTAAATGCCATCCAAACCTCCACCCAAGTCTTGGAATTGAGAGTGAATTATCAGATCTAAACCCAAGAAAGAATATATGTCAAAATGATAGATAAAGTGCACCTAATGCAAAGGATGTCAATTCAAAAGATAAAGCACACATTTTCATGGCTCAAAATAGCAAGAAGGCTGCCCAAAAAAGTGGCAAACAATTTATAAAAGTATATGCAGGATATGAAGCATGGTGAGGAACTAAGTAAAGAACGCTTCGGTAATAAAAATGTCAGCAACGGTGTTATGAATATATGCCTAAGTGTTAAGAATAGCTTTGGGAAAGGTGAGGTACAATTTTTGAGTGGAAAAACAACTTAAAAATTCTACCAAGAAGATTTAAAAGTGGCAAGAGGTTAAGTGAAAAGAGCCTAAAGTAAGCATGAAAATAAGTTAAAATGAGGTGCACTTTTCAGTGGCCATGATGTAAGCAATGGGTTAGGATCACTCAACAAACTCAATTCAATGAGCCTCAAACAGATTTCAAAACACCAACTCTTGAACTCTTCAAATTTCATTTTTCAACTAGGCCTTTCCTAGTAGGTTTGCTGACCTTGTTTGGGATTTTTCTCAAAAACTTAACAAAGGAATTCACAAAAAAATTAGAGATTTAGATACCTCTTAGTGAGTTACAAAACATACCTCAAAATTATTAGATGTTGTTTTGGAACATGA
>VDFB02058242.1:511424393-511505912 GCA_007258455.2 Sequoia sempervirens | reverse complement strand
CCATCATAAAACCGTCCATAATAATTACAAATACAAATAAACAAATAAGAATTAAAACCCTCTCATAGAAAATAAAACTCCGCTGGCACTTTGCACAGACAAAGCCCTCTATTGAGAAAAAAACTATTAAAAAATAACAATTAAATAATAAATAAAATTCACAATCCGAAGCATTGCAAAGGAAACTCATTAAATTATTAAAACCCTCCGCCAGTAATAATTCATCATTACTACGAAAACCCTAAAATGATCGGACGGATTTAAACCCCCGCAAAAGACTTACAATTGCTCCGTAAAATTCAGGAGGAGCAGTTAAAACTTACAAAATCATGCCCTAATGCTGGTGTGAACAGGAATTCCCGCCACTGCTTTGGCCACGGTCACATGGCATAGAATTGTCCCTCTCTTTTGTTCGTTTTTCGTCACAGTCGTCATCGCTGTCGTCTTCATCGAAGGGCTTCTCCCTGTGAAAAATACAGCATTTTTTAGAGCTTTTCTTGTTCATGAATTCATTGTCGACGGTGCCTTCCTTCCATGTGACCTTCTTTTGGCGGCGAGGGGCCAAGCGGAGTGTCAGAACCTGCTGCGTAGGCTGTGAAGATGAAGGCGTTTCGCGCAACGTAAGAGTGGATGAACCCCTGCTTCCTTCGCCGCCTGCAATTTGCGCCATTGTTATTTCTTGATACTCGACAAATTATCAGAGAGTTCAATGTTTGCTTGGGATTTATTTTTGGAATATCAAATAAAAATATTTATTTTAATTGATTTCATTTTTTATTGTTTTAGGGCACGGTCCCATGGAGGGGGCTTCCTAAAAATTCGGGGCAGAATCTGCTTAAATTTTAAGCAGAATATTTTGAAGCTGGTGGTCCCATGAACTTCAGAATTTAGGCAGGCTGGTGGTGGAATGGTGGTGGAATGGTGGTGGGTGAATAAAAAATTAATAAATAATATCATTTCCCTCCAAATTTGTTTTAAAATTGGCATAAAGTACTTTTAAGCAGGTGGGGCAATTTCTAGCTCCACCCCAATCTCACGAGCTGAAATTTTCAGCCATCTGCTTATTTAGGCTAAAAAAGATTTCATTTAATCTTATAGTAGATTTTTTTTTTTTTGTCTATGAGACCATTGCTTCTAAAAATAGGAGCCCAAGCCCCCATGGGTTAATTTTCCTTCCTAAATATATTTAATGAATGAGAAAGATAAAAGACCATTTTCTTAAGATTATGGTTATCTATAATATAATATCTTAAATATAAAATATTTTAAAGATTTTAAAAGAGATCATTTTTTGGATGTTAATGTTGGATCTACGACATAGGTTAGGTAATTGAAGATTGATATTTTGATATATTTTGAATAGATGTATTTAAAATATATATGGTGGTTTATTAGATTTATATATAAATGTATCTAGGATTACGCGTAATGAACGTTTGACATGTGAATGATTGTCAAATTTGTATTGAGGGATTTTTTTAAACTACTTATCCCATTGCAACCCCTCCTTGCTACCATTGTAGTTACTCATATTAGCAAAATAATAATAATAATAATAAGATGAATAATTGACGAATTGATAATATTAATTAATTAGTGCAATTTTCAACATCATAAATACATCATTTGGCTATAAATGGTAATTAGGGATGTACAATTTACTATATGGGAAAATGTTAGAATATAATTATATTGTATAATTATAGAATATTGTGTAATGGTTTTATTTGTGTTAAACTTCACAACGACTAGTTGAAACCTAACAAGTCATTGCATCTTCATACTTTTTAGCTAATTATTTCATGTTTTATTTGTTTATTTTCACCTTTGAAGAAAAACCATTGATAAGAACTAACATGAAGATCTCACCAATCCCCACTATATGGCTTTGTGCCCTTCTATATATTTGTTGGAAGATCGACATTGATAATTAGAGATAGTTCCCAAGGCCTTTTTTGCAGTGAATGGGGAAGATTGTTAAGATACTTGGTGTAGATAGTTCTAGTTATTACAATCTATTGTGATAAGTAACTGCTCTACCATTGGCTTGCCATAAAAAAAATGTCTTCAATCTCTTATGTAGAGTGATCACAAAATGGGTTATGTAGATTAGAATGTAGGGCCAACTATTAATTTAAAGGTAATGTAAACATCTCACAAGAAACTTTTTAAATTGAAAAGCATTTTTTTTTCTTAATCCTAGTTTTTTAATTTTGAGTTTGTTGATTCAAAACTTGGAATTCTTGGAGTCATTTCCTCTTCATATCTCTTCCCATAGTTGACCTCACAAGTAGCTTTTGTTAGCGTGAAAAGAGGTATTATCAAATTACTTAGCTTTTATCCTACTTAGTAGAGTCATATTAACACTACACTTAATCTCACTTAGAGGTTGTCTAGACTTTTGGCTCACCTTATGTAGACTCAACAAATGCCTTGACACTTGTCCATAGATTCCTACACTTATTTTATACTTGGAGGGGTTGTCAAATTTTGACTCGTACCTTCTCACTTCTTCATTCTTGCCTTTATAAACAAGGCTCATTTGTACATTTTAAACACATCACATGCTTATGATATTTTCTCATTTTGTATATGTGTATTTGTGGATTGTAAAATTCAACTAGGTCAACATCTTTGTGAGTATAAAGTTGCAAATTCCATTTGTAGTGCACCATCAATCTCCCACATGCCTCTTCATTCTAGGTGCCATCTTTAGCATTCACTGAGTCAACACTCCCAAATGAATTCTTGTTTTGAGTTTGGTGGATTTATTACGATCCACGTCAACCTATGTAATTCACCCAGGTTTGTTTTACATTCCCACACCCCTACAATTTGCCTGTGTACAGATGGAGAAGATCATGGAAACAATAGAAAGGAGTGTTGAAATTTTTGAACTAGATGCATTAAAGCTATGTGGCCATAGTTATCTTTGTATGCTTGAGCAATGCATTTGTGTCAATATTTCCACTTGGATGCCTTTGCACACTTAGCACATCTCACACTTGTGAGATGATCGTGGAGAGTTGATTGCCCATACAAGCAAGCTCAACATATCCTCCACATGGCTAAAACCATCCTCAATAAGCAATCAAATACCACACCTCCATCTCCACCACTAGTTTGAGGATCTAACACTCAGCTCCATATGCCCTTTGACTTGGGTGGTTTACATGGTCAATAGGTTTAGAATTGTTAGCATTTCTTATAGACATTATATGGTTAATGGTTAACATTTATTGTAAATATCAAAATAGCATCTTTACGATTATATTTATTATGCTAATTTAACCATAGCATCTATTTTCACTAAAATATTAAATGTCAATTGTAATAGCGTCTAAACCTTAAATGTTTTATGCTAACCACTAGTGGTTAGACTTGAATCCTTAAATCTTCTCAAGTGTTTGTGAAAGGGGGATTTTTTTTTGCATTTTGGAATAACTTTCAAATGGGAAGTCAAAATTTTGATTGTGAGTAGTCGAAGAAAAGTTCTTTTTGTTTTAGAGACTTTAGCATTGAGACGATTTAAAAATTGTGTTTTTAACACATAATTTTTCTCCTCATTTCACATGAAAACTATAAATTTCTAAGTGCAAATTAGGCAATAGGATTATTGTAACTTTTGATTAGTTACTCAAATTGAGTATTGCTTTTTTGAAAGTGAATATCACTTGCCCGTCTCATTGAAAGTGATATGACACATAATTATAATGTGTAATTCTTTGTTCCATTGAAATTGTTATATGCACTAAAATATATAAAGTGTCACTTAAGGGGGGATCAAAATAATCAAGGGGGTTGTCATGTTGTCATCGTGCCTTAAGCACTTTATATTCTCTTATAATTTTTCTATGATTCTAAGTTTGCAAGCAAAAAGATAAGGAAAAGTGATATAATGAGTCTGATCAAGCCTTCAAGTTTTTATGTATTTATCTATCTCTAGAGCTTCTATTCATATTGAGACCTTGAAAATGTTGAGAAACAGGTGTCTCAAACTTACTAGTTAAGGCTCTTTGAAATCAAGAAAACACTTAGCCAAGGTTCAGTCTTCTACACTACAGTATAGCAGAAGTCTAAACTAGAGCTTGTGATATTGTGGGGAACAATCATTACTTCATTCTTTCCTTTATATACATATTGATGCTCACCTCATGTAGACTCAGCAAGTGCCTCGACACTTGTCTATAGAGTCCTACACTTATTTTATACTTGGAGGGGTTGTCAGAGTTTGACTCCTACCTTCTCATTTCTGTTGGAAATAAGATGCCATTTAATTGCAAATCCTAAACATTAATTATTTCATGTATCTCCTAAGTTCTTGGAATGTGTTCAACAACACTAAGATTAGGAAGAGATTAATTATTTGATGAAATAAATCATGAAATTGACATTTGTAGTTATTCCTAAATAATAGGAGCATGTGGGTGCACACATGGTAAGGTGACACTCACCTTGAGTTCAGTTAACTATTCAAAGTAAGAGATAACACTTTTGAATGCATGTAATGATCCTAGGATTTAGGATTTGATGTTTGCATGCATGAAGTTTAGTTCAGTTCAGTTCAGAATCAGTTTAGTTCAGTTCAATTCAATTCAGTTTAGTTTAGTTTAGTTCAGTTTAGTTCAGTTTAGTTATGGTTCAGGTATCTTCAGTTGCATGCATGTTGGTTATTTTGAGTTGCATGTAGTTAGCTTCAATTAACTTGGAATGCATAGCTAATAACTCGAGTTGTATGACAGATAATAGGGACTACCTCTAGTTAACAGGGGATGACCATTCTTGCATGAATGGTGTTGAGTAAATGTTTTAGTTAACAAGAAATCACTTGGAGCAACTTGGGTGCCCAAGATGCTTTCTTGGATTTACCTCTTTTGCATGCTGAGATATTTTTGAAGGCTCGGTTAAGTAGGATTACTTATGGGCACCAACTTTGAGGAAGAGCTTTGGGATTATCAACATAATGAAGGTTGAGTTGTGACTTCAGTTTGGGACGCCCAAATGGATGAAGCACATGTTTCAGCATTGTTCTTCATGAGATAACCCTATTTTCATGAGATATGGCATACCTTTTAGGGATAAGGCTTGTGCATTGTAATTGTAACTCGTGTTGAGTTTACAAAGCTAAGAAAAGCCTATTTATCTCAAACAAGTTGAATAGAGTTGTGAGAGTTTTTATTGCAGGGTGTGAAGAAGATTGGTGAAGATAGAAGAAGTATTCTCAAGCAAGAATTGGAGCTATTGTAATTCAGAGATTGAATAATAGAATAATTCTTTGTGGAGTTTTTTCCCAAAAGGGTTTCTCGACTATACATCTTGTGTAATCTTTCTAATATCCTTGTTGTCAAATAAGGTTTGCACCCTTGCTAAGCTATGAACTGTAGCAACCTATTGACACATGGGGACACTTTGAGGTTGTGGGTGACCAGGGAATGAAGTGGACCTCCAAATTATGGGCTGGTTCCCTTTGAATTTTCTTGTAAAATTGATTTTTAATAACAGGTGAAAAGGGATAGGACTTTTAAGAAAGAAATAAAAACTAAAAATAGGTGATTCACCAATATGTGAAAGATGACCTGAATCTGCTTTTAGAATCTCACAAGATAAATCAATTTGAAAACTAAAGGATTCACAGCTCAATCAAGTATGTTTTGCATAAATACTTCATTTGATAGGCTTCTATGATTGAAGTTTGTTTGAAAGAAAACGATAATGTTTTCATAACAAGCATTCAACAAATGTAAGAAACACAGTCAATGACCTGCACTATAACATACTGAATCTAAACAAGACATTGAGGCAATAAGATTAAAAAGAAGGAATCCATGGAAATCACAAAAAAATTATCCTAAAAGCTTACACACAATACTTGCACAAGACAGATCTGAGAAGGAAAGACAAGCTTCTTGTTGAAAAATCTGGGATATCTGTATTACAAATCTCAAGAAATCATGAATTACAAAAATCTGAGTGAATGCTCTCACAACAATCTCCAAACCAAGAACTAGAGAAAATATGAGAGAAAAGGACTTATAGAAAAGTCATCCAAAATTCAAATTCAAATTTTGGCTCCAAGAAAATATGTGTTGTCCACCTTCTCCTCCAAACAAGGTATGAAACTGAAGATGCTCCTCAAAATGTGCAAAAAGAGTTATCAAAACTCAAACAACTCTAAATGGTCATATGAAACTAAAAATCCCTCAAAAAGAGGACCATAACTGAATGTGAACTCTTGTTCTATGCCTCAAATCACTCCTTGACCCAAGCCAAGTCAAACTGAACTCAAAACTGAAGTCAAACTCCTGATTTCCCTCCATGTGTTGGCATAATTTACTCAATTTCTTCCAAGTCTTAAGCAAAAAGTTTTAAGGCTTACTCCTTTGACCAAATAAAGTAATTTTGAAAACTACATTCAAAATACATTTCTTTATTTGCATTTCATTACCTTCATTTATTTAAAATGATTTATAATTGATCATTTTTAAATAAAGATTTTCTCACAATTTTTGACGCAATGCAAATAATAAGAATTTCATCCAATTATTTGAAAATATGGCTAGGCAACTTATTTTGCATTGAAGATAACATTTATTTAAAAGTGATTTATGCAATTGATCACTAAAAAATAAAAAGCAATTTAATGGATGCAAAAGAAATTAAAATTGACAAAAGTCTTTGAAGGTAAAATTCAAAACAAAGTTTTCTTAAGCAAATAAAATGCCAACCCACCATGATGAAAGGATAAAGCTTTTTTTATGTTCGTGCTGTGCAAAGATGCCTCCATCGAACCTTCTAGGTTTTGAAACCTAAAGTGAATGAAAATGTATTCATTTTGTATCATTTGCTTGCTACTAGAAACTTCTGGGGAGGTACCGCCACTGTCAAACCCTAACCACATTTTTTGCTAGTTTTGCTACATTTTATGCCATTTTTGAAGTTTTCTGGAAGATTCATTGTTGAAATATCAAGGTAAGTGGATTTGTCTTCAAAAATATCAAAGATTAATTTCATTCCATCGGGTTAAGCACCCAAGTACGTTTTGCTATTATAAGAAAAATGCAAAGAGGGTTTCTCTCTTTCTAATGGAGGTAAACCCAATAAAGAGCTTATGCAAATCTAATACAAGAGCATGCCCGCCACCATTTCTGAAAGTAAGAAATTTTTACAGAGAGTCAACATTCTTAATGGCAGCCTGTATAGAGCAAGAGGATGAAATAGTCTCAAAGAAAAATTTTAGGAGTGGCAAAAAATGAGCTTCTTCAAAAATTACAAAACTAAAAGTAGAAATAAAAATTAAAAAGAGGTGATTCACCAATATGTAAAAGATGACATGAATATGCTTTTAAAATCTCACAAGATAAATCAATTTGAAAACTAAGGGATTCACAACTCAATCAAGTATGTTTTGCATAAATACTTCATTTGATAGGCTTCTATGATTGAAGTTTGTTTGAAAGAAAATGATAATGTTTTCATAACAAGCATTCAACAAATGTAAGAAACACAAATCCAATGACCTGCACTATAACATACCGAATCTAGACAAGGCATTGAGGCACAGATTAAAATCAATTTTGCTAAGAAAATCGTATGGGAAACCAACCTAACTGAGGTCTGACTTATATTCCCAAAGTCACCCACAACCTCTAAGTGTTCCCATGTGTCAATAGGGTTGTTGAAGTTCATAGTGGTGTAAAACTCTTATTTGACAACAATCCGTTTCTAGTTTCTATCAATTTTGTTTCATATTTCATAACAGAACCCTCCATATAAAGTATAAATTATAGCAGAAAATACCATGTCATTTCTTCATTCTTGCCTTTATAAACAAGGCTCATTTGTACATTTAAACACATCACATGCTTATGATATTCTCATTTTGTATGTGTATTTATGGATTGTAAAATTCAACTAGATCAACATCGTTGTGAGTATAAAGTTGCAAATTCCATTTGTAGTGCATCTTCAATCTCCCACATGCCTCTTCATTCTAGGTGCCATCTTTAGCATTCATTGAGTCAACACTCCCAAATGCATTCTTGTTTTGAGTTTGGTTGATTTATTAAGGTCCACATCAACCTATGTAATTCACCCAGGTTTGTTTTCCATTCCCACACTCCTACAAGTTGCTTGTGCGCAAATGGAGAAGATCATGGCAACAATAGAAAGGAGTGTTGAAATTTTTGAACTAAATGCATTAAAGATATGTGGCCATAGTTGTCTTTGTATGCTTGAGAAATGCATTTGTGTCAATATTTCCACTTGGATTCCTTTGCACACTTAGCACATCTCACACTTGTGAGATGCTTGTGGAGAGTTGATTTCCCATACATGCAAGCTCAACATATCCTCCACATGGCTAAAACCACCCTCAATAAGTAGTCAAACACCACACCTCCATCTCCTCCACTAGTTTGAGGATCTAACACTCGGCTCCATATGCCCTTTGACTGGTTTACATGGTCAATAGGTTTAGAATTGTTAGCATTTCTTATAGACATTATATAGTTAATGGTTAACATTTGTTGTAAATATCAAAATAACATCTTTACAATTAGATTTTTTATGCTAATTTAACCATAGCATCTATTTTCACTCCAATATTAAATTTCAATTGTAATAGTGTCTAAACCTTAAATGTCTTATGCTAACCGCTAGTGGTTAGACTTGAACCATTAAATCTTCTCAAGTGTTTGCAAAAGGGGGAGTTTTTTTGCATTTTGGAATAACTTTCAAATGGGAAGTCAAAATTTTGATTGTGAGTAGTCGAAGAAAAGTTCTTTTTGTTTTAGAGACTTTAGCATTGAGACGATTTAAAAATTATGTTGCTTAACACATATTTTTTCTCCTCTTTTAACATTAAAATTGTAAATTTCTAAGTGCAAATTAGGCAATAGGATTATTGTAACTTTTGATTAGTTACTCAAATTGAGTATTGCTTTTTTGAAAGTGAATATCATTTGCCTGTCTCATTGAAAGTGATATCACACTCAATTATAAAGTGTAATTGTTTGTTCCATTGAAATTGTTAAATGCACTAAAATATATAGTGTCACTTAAGGGGGGATCAAAATAATCAAGGGGGTTGTCATGTTGTCATCATGCCTTGAGCACTTTATATTTTCTTACATTTTTTCTATGATTATAAGTTTGCAAGAAAAGATAAGGAAAAGTGATATAATAAGTGTGATCAAGCCTTTGTATGCATTTATCTATCTTTGGAGCTTCTATTCATATTGAGGCCTTGAAAATGTTGAGAAACAGGTGTCTCAAACTTACTGGTTAAGGCTCTCTAAAATCAAGAAAACACTTATCCAAGGTTCAGTCTTCTACATTGTAGTACCGCAAAAATCTAAACTGGAGCTTGCGATATTGCGGGGAACAGTCACTACCCGCCACCCCACAGCAGTTGTTTCATGGGGATTACGGTATTGCGGCATCTAGCGGGTTGGAAATGAGATGGATCAAAATCTACTACACCGCAATACCATAGAGGTTTAAGCTAGTGTTGGTGGGTTCGCGGTAGGTAACCCGCCATCCCATGAAAATCGCCATCCCATGACAATCATGCAAGGGAGTCTGTGGTATGGCCATAGGTAACCTGCCATCCTGCGACAGTCTGTGAGGAGGCATGCGGTAGTGCAAGAGGAGTCTATAATATGCCAAAAGTTCACTAAAGTAAATGTCCTAGGTTTTCACTTTGTGAGTAAAACAAACTATGTAATAAGCCATTGCAATAAAAAAAAAATCATTTCTTTATTAAGAATATATGAACAAATATTCTATACAATATACAATAAGGATTTCCATTCCATTACAATATTTCACAAAGTACAATATTCCAAGAAAGTACAAAACTACATACATAGCTCATTCATGCTTCATAGCATAAGATATAGATGGTCCAAGAATCTACCGTTCAAAACCTTGGTCTTCTATCACCTACTGAGGAGGAGAAGCATCACTCAAGCACTTTTCTGCCAACCATGGACTCATATGCAGCCCCCACACATCTATCAATGATAGATGGCCCTACCCTTCAACAAAGGTATTGGTTGGGTAACCTCGTACGACATACCACTATGAGCTTAGTGTTGTGCCCTACATGACTAGGATTTATACCCTACGCTAGTTAGCCTTCATGCATTTAAATGGACAAGGTGAACTAACAGTGGAGCCTAGGGCAATCACACTACTTTGGCTAAATTATTCTCACTCAGTACTTCAAGTGAAGGTCTACCATTCACTTACACTATTGCTAGCTCATTTTGACTTAAGGCCATTATATATATGCTTAGGAAATCCCTCTCCACATGCAAGCTACTCCCTAGGATAACCTATATCTTTAACAACCTAAGGAAACACAACTTATAAAAGCAAAGTACTAGTTCCTTCCCTTCACTAGAAAACATTGTCAGGAGTAACCTACTAGCCATCTAGCATAATTAAACATCTAGCTATGAGTGTCCCTTAAGCTTGTTTATGTTTGATCATAACTAGTATAATAACAATACCTATGACAAACAATCTTTCTTACCCATGTTTAATCACATCTAGTATAATAACAATACCAATGACAAACAATCTCTTACCCATGTTTAATCACATCTAGTATAATAACAATACCTATGAAAAATAGTCTCTCCTATCATGGAGTAATTACAAACGTTACACAAATAGAGTAAATAGTTTCCACTTTTCTTTCAAAATAATCATTACTTTTCCCTATTTGCAAGTAACTATAAAAGAACTGGTTTAAACAATCAAGAAACAAATCATTCGACACTAATACAAACAAGGGAAGAATATCCTCATGCTTGTGATAAGCTTTCCAACTAACTAGCCGCAGACACAACACTTCCAAATCATCAACTAGCTTGGTATCAATCCTTCAGCAAAGACTTTAACCACTATCTCTCAAGTTGGCAAATACTCTTCTCAATGATAATATTAAAATCACTCTAAAACTCAAGGCTCTCACTCACTGTACTTGCTAGAATATTGCAAATAGTAATGTAGATAAAATGCAAAGACTTGCTCAAGGAATATCGCATAGAAGAATGTGTCCAAACAAATGAACTTACTCCTCTATTTATACAACAATTAGTTAACTAATCTGCCTACAGTTTAGGCATGGTTTTGACAGTAGCAAGCATGCATAGAAACACATCTATCTCAGCTCAAAAGGTTGCAAACATATAAGCACATACTCAACTTAAACAGATACAGGTCAACTTTGTTAAATGACAAAAATTAAAGACCAATTCAAATCCCACATGATAGAATTTAGTTTGCATCTCAAAATACATATCTACAAGAAAAAGGATTCAAAGGTGGCACCAAAGCCTCCTTATTCATTCTCGTAGATGGCACAATTTCCTTTTCATCTGAAGCAGTTAACATCATATTTGCAACGCCAAGCCTCTATGGACTAAGTCATAGAATGAGTAGATCCATATATTAAATCGATTGACAAAGTCATTGATAGATTTACACGCTTTAACAGATGTTGGTCGATACACAAAAATAGAGTATAAAGAGTTTACAAAGTCCATGACTTCCACAAAAGAGGCATTGACTTATTCTATTATCATTTCATTGACTTAATGAGTACTCAATGTTTGCAAATTATAAATTATCCTTTCACAAACAACAAGAGTATAACGTGGCTAAAGAATATAGTCATTACTATCTCATTATTCAGCCTTTGATTTAATTACAAAACGGTTGATAATCATTGCTTTAGATAGTCGATCTCAAAGAAAATATCTTTTAAATATATATATATATAACATATACATATTTATATACTTATATATATATATACACACACACACACATATATACGTATATATGTATATGTTAATATATATATATATATATATCCATACTTAACATACGTCAATAAAGCATGTATATATAATCGATATACAAATGAATACATCAAGATAGCAATCACACTGTTATATTAATATATCGATTGTGTATACATATATATATATTTGTCTCTATGTACATGTATACGTATGTATACATGTATCGATACATTTGTATGGGCATGTCCATTTGCCACCATGGGCATATATGGATATATGTATATACATTATATATACACATTCGATTCTCACACCAAATCATACATAATTACTATTGTATTGATAAGAGCCTATGAGCAATATATCTATATGTATACATATACATGTTGCGAGATCCATCAGATAGTTCCATGCACATAAGCAACTCATGCATGAGTGTGCATAGATACGTCTACCTATGTACTCTCATGTACATGTTCCTTTGTGCGTATAGTCTATCATCGGCATGTGTGTGTGTGCGTATACATATTCCTCATATGTTCCACATATCAATACAAGCATAGTAACAAGGAAAGAACTCTCAAGCTCAAACAAATAAACGTCACCCAATAATGCCCTCAAAAGTAAACAAGACTCTTACTAATGTAGACATATTGACTAAGGATGACTTACCAACTTCCCACTTAATAACCCGACTCAATTATTCTACTGTGGTGTGTGTAAGCTCAAATAGATTATGATACTAGTTACCCGACCAAGACCTTCTCCTTAGTGATAATTCCCCTCCACCTGGAGGAATTGAACATACACCTGCAACCACTAACACTTGCACATGGCAGTTAGCTATTCACAAAATATGTAGTATACATAATACATCTCCAAAGTTAGAATATCAACACAATATTCAACCAATCACATAAATTCATTCTTTCATATAACATTAAATGAGATGGCATTCATTCATAGAGCAGTGATAACAAAGTGCACACATAATTTACCCATCCACTAAATTCACATTTTACCCTACATAGTAATAGTAAATAGTAATTACATAAATGGGGTGTAACATACTCCCCCCTTGTGAATCATTGTCCCCGATGATTTTTATGTAGCAACATAAAACAAAACAAACAATCAATATATTTTTTCAAGCATTCTCAAAAGCATCTAAAATGTGAGGAAACTTTTGTTGAATCTCAACGTAATCCTCCCAAGCGGTTGAGTCACTTGCATACTGGTCCCACTGGAATTTGCACTACATAACCTCCCTATTACACAAGCGAAGCTTATGCATTTTGAGCACCTTGACGGGCTTGAGTGTTACCACTCTAGGGTCTTGTACCTATAAAGTAGTCCAATCAATCACATGATTATCATCGGGTACATACCTCTTAAGGTAAGACACATGAAAGACATTATGCCTTATGGCAAGAGCTGGTGGCAATGTTATTCAATGGGCTACCAGATTCACTTCCTCTATAATCTCAAAAGGTCCAACATAATGTGGGGCTAACTTGGAAGACTTTCCAAATTTAATGGAGCTTTTGTGAGGTTTCACTTCACTCTCAACAACACTTTGTCACCTATGGAAAATTTTTGAGGCACTCTCTTAGCATCGACATAACTTTTCTGGCGATCGTTAGCTTCAACCAACCTTTGCTTAACAATCTTAACTTGCTCATCCATTTCATCCAACATCTCTAGCCCAAGACTCACTCTATCCTCAAGTCTATCCCAACTATAGGAGTTTCACACTTTTCTCGGTCATAAAGCTCATTAAAGGAGCCATATCTTTATCGTAGAATGATAAGAATTGTTGTAAGTAAATTCTACTAAGGTAAGTAGTCTTCCCACTGAAATTATTGATCCGCATATTTCTGGAATAAGAATACACATTACCTAATTCAAATTTTCCGCTTGTCCATCTGCTTCGGATGATATAAGCTATCATTCGCTGAACTTAGTGTAGAACACAAGGTTTGCC
The DNA here is from genome assembly GCA_007258455.2 of Sequoia sempervirens. Lineage (NCBI taxonomy): Eukaryota > Viridiplantae > Streptophyta > Pinopsida > Cupressales > Cupressaceae > Sequoia > Sequoia sempervirens. The sequence continues at coordinate 511,492,112 of VDFB02058242.1, read as the reverse complement.
AAAACCCAGAAGTGACTCATGCATCTCTATCTGAAATAATCTTTTTAGGAATCTCATGCAATCTAAACACTTCCTACACAAATTTTCTTGCTATGATAGGTGCTCCATTAGTTAGGTTCCCCAGTATAAAATGTAACTTTGTTAAGCTTATCTACTGCCAACACAAGAAAGAATTGTGCTTTATATTTCTCTCTAATATGAAATCCTGTAACAAAGTCCTCACTTTATGACTTTCCACTTCCTCTCTAGCATGTCATGATATAAAAATCCCAGAGGATGATGATACTTCCATCTCGTTCCTTTATATTCAAGACACCCAGTTGCCAAAATGAAGCATCTCCTTTCATCCCTTTCCAAAAATATAATGGCTTCACATCTGCCATCATTTTGGTCACTCCAAGGTGTCCAAAGTATGGTGCTTCATGTACTTCTTTCCATACCAGATTCCTTAACTCTCCTATGTGAGGTATGTATATCCTACCTTTATATCTAAGTAATCCATTAGGTTTAAAATAAAAACCCTCATACCTAGAATCTTGTGAATTATTAGTGAGTGACTGCTTGACTTGCAAGTAATACTCATCCTCTTTGCACTTTTGCAACACTTGTCCCTTAAAGTCGATTTGAATCATTACTATTGAAGCAATATGATGTCTTCAACTCAAGGTTTTGGCAACCCAATTTTATTTCCCCTTTATATAACTGATATTAAAATCATAGTCAACTATTAATTCTAACCATCTTCTTTGCCTAGCATTCAGATTAGTTTGAGTGAAAAGGCACTTTAACCCATTATGGTCAGTTTTCAATTCAAAGGGTTTTCCTAACAAGTAGTGCCTCCACATTTGTAATGTGTGAACCATAGCTGCTAACTCCAAATCATGTGATGCATAATTTTTCTCATAAGGTTTCAGCTTTCTAGATTCATAAGCAATCAGACACACATAAAGAATTCCACATAAGATTAAGCACATTATTTTGATAAACAATTAACTTTATTCATTTCATAAGGATTTCAATAGCCTTTGATTACATGGAGTGACTATTCAGATAGTTGAGTGGAGAGTATCCCTCAAATTCACTCTCTAACACATAACTTAATGGAATATATCCTACAAACTGAGATTGTTGCTCATCTCTATCTTTTTGTTCATCCCTTAATTGTTCATACCTATCCCAAAATGAATAGTAGCCTTATGATTTATCATCAGATACATAGTTACAAGTTTCAGTGCCAATATGGTGTTCATCAACAATATAGTCTATCCTTTTCGCAAACATTTGTTCATGAGACCATTTCACACTTGGTTGCTCTTGAGGTACATATCCCTCAGACTCATTACTCATGGAAATTACTATAACTTCTGCCATTGGAAGAACTCTAGGGTCCCTAAAGATAAACGCCAGACTAACACTTCCTTTTGAGGGCATATCCTTCGAAAGTGATAATGATCAGAATTTTTTGGTGAGATGGAAGGTAGATTGTTGTACATAGCCTATATCTTCATCTTCCTCTTCACATCACTAATCCAAGAAAGTGCATGGCTAAATTTTTCAGCGTCACTCAACTAGATGGAATTGTCGTATTTGGTTCCCTCTATTGTTCTAATGATGGCAGTTGTAGAAGTGGAAGCACTCATTAATGAGGATGATTGTGAATCACTAGACCATTTAATAAGATAGCTAAAGGAATAAGGAGTCTACAATAATTGGGAAGCCAACGTGATTATTCCCATAGTACATGTCTCTACTGTGTCATTAAGGAAAAATTTATAGTCCTAATCATTTTCTTTCATCTTTTTAGTTGCATAGACTTTGTCACTCTCTATTTCATAGGGGAGTGGTAATTTGCATTTAGTTTTATGTTTTGAGTCCTCATTCTAATAAACCTCTCCTGAACCTATATAGTTGGCTCAGTGGTTAAGGAGTAGATATAGTGTGTGGATACGTTCAGATAGATATAGTTTTTCCATTACACAGACAGTACTTTGTTAGTTTCCTAATATGATTTCATGAATAAGACATCTCTAAAGATTCTTGTTAGATTGTGAAATCTAGTTATCTGCAATGAAGATGCCACAGTTTATCATTATGTTCAATTGATTCAAGAAGTTTAGATTTGAGTTTATTATGTGGGTACAGTCACTTGAGCAAGGGCCACTCAAGGTAACTATTCTCCACTCTAATTTTTGTACTTTAATTTATGTTGCCATATTAGATTCTTTCATTATTACAGTCATCTTAATCAAATTCTTCATTTTCTATATATGTGAATGAGATTGTGAATGAAATCTTGTCTTATGTTTCATGCTTTGTTTGTCTCAATGCATTTTCCTCTAGAGTGAACCTAAGTTAGCAGTCTTAAGTTCATTACAGAGTTCAAATTTTAACAGTGAACTAGTCACAGTCTTAAGTTGTATGTACCCATAGCAATACTTCCATATTTAATCCTTTTTCCTTGTTTTATAGTTTAAGCTTTAATTCCTTTTGCATATGTATCAATCACCTATATTGGATGATATAGGCAGTATAGAATCTTTGGCTGTACATATAGTGCCAACATCATCACAAGATTACATTAGCCCTGGTTGATAATTAAATGGAGTCTTTAAAAGGGTTTAGTAGACTGTTTAGTTAGGAACCACCTTTGAACTATGTGTCCATCACCAAGTTTACTGAGCATTAGTTGGGCCTTACATTTTTGGCATCATTATCGGGGATGGTACTACATTCAAGATTCTCCTATGTTATTTCAAGCTTTCTTAGTTTAAAGTTTTGTTTTAAGCATTAGGATAGTTATGTTTTAATCCACCAACAACATAACATTTTACTAACATTGTGAAAATTTTGGTGACACAAAAAATCATAACTTTTGTATGCGGAGACAACAAGATGCTTTGGGAAGATTTCTCCCCTCAACACATGAAGCTAGAGCGGATATTAGTGATCAAAATGACCAGAGCGAGGGTATTTCTGATGAAGAACTTTCCCTAACACTAGCATCCACTACAGATACAAAGGAGAGCTTCCAAACCATTGTTGATGCAGTGGTGGATGACCCACCAAAACATGTAACTTTTGAGTTCTCAATTGCCAACCAAGAGAGACCTTGAAGAACATACCTCCTTCAACATTGCCTATCTTCTATGGTTTGGTTATTGAGGATCCAGATACCTTATTTGAATTTTATGTGTTGTGTAGAAGTTGTGATTATACAATAGATACATATAGACTCAAACTATTTCCAACAACCTTTAAGGATGTTGCCTTAAGATGGTTTATGGGTTTGGGAAGAGATTTTGTTCCTAATTGGAATACTATGAAGACAAAGTTCTTGGAGAAGTACCGGGACTACTATAGAGGAATTAATAAAAGAAGAGATGACATTTTTAGGATGTCTTAAAAGGAGGATGAATCCTTGGAAGACTACATGGAAAGATTCCAATTTTTCCTTGAGAAATCCTACCAAAATAGGTTCTTTGATGAGTCTCTAAAGCTAATATTCTTAAGAGGGATTAATGAGGATTGTATTGATGCACTTAATCTCATTGGGGAAAGAGATATTTCTCAAGCACTGTTTGAGGAGATCTGCAAGGCATGTAGGAACTATTCAAGGTCTTTCACAAAGAAGGCTAGAGGAGATAGAACATCTTCAATAAACAAGATATCTAATGGAGTCTCTAGAGTGGAACTAAGTAACATGTTGTTAAACATGAAAGAAGACAACATAAGCCATTTTCTCCCCAATTGAACACTCTAAATGTGAAGAATCAAGAAGAGGTAGAGGTGGTCCATACTAAATACTACCCTAATTGTAGATAGAGAAAAGCTAATTGCAAGTGCAAAAGAGTGGCAAGTATTTTTAAGGAAGAACTAGAGAAAATAGACTTTCAAGCACTAGAGGGTGAAGATGGAAAAGTGTTCTATATTTCTCATAAGAAAACATGGTAGCCAAGACAAGGTATGCCTCAAGATCCTTTGAATTATAATATGCCATTTCCAGAACTAGAAATCAAAATTTCTCTAGTTGGAGCCCTCAACCTTGGGAAAATACACAAAACCAATGGAAAAATCCTCAACCAAATTGGAACTAGCAACAAAAAATCATGTGACCACAACGAAACTATCAAGGATACAATGACAATCCCCAATGGCCACTACAACAAAATTAATGACAACCTCAATGGAAAAACCAAAACATTGTTACAAGCATGAAGGTGTTGTCATTGATGTCAAAAAGCTTGTGTTGTCATTAATGTCAATAGTGCAATGATTGAGAGAGAGTGTTGTTGTGAAAATGTTGAGGATATTGAGAAAATTGTGTAAAAGGAAAGATAGTATATTGCAGTGGTGTTCAGTATTGAAGAGTTGTCTAGTTGTGCATGTATAGTTTAGATATTGAGAAAGTGTTGTGAGTACATGGAGCTATATTTATGTTGCAGAATTTGGAGTTGATGTGAAGTGTTGAGATGATGTCTCTGGCGCTTTTGAGAAGATTTGATTAGAAGAAGAAATAGTGTGGTGAAGGTGTGTTCAAAGGTTCATAATGTTCTATGAGATGTGTTCCACATTTCTTATGTATTGATTATTTTCCTGTGCAAATTAGATATGTTGGTTAGAAGTGTTCATAGATTCTATATCCAAAATTTGGGCTTCTAGATCGATGTGCAGAAAAAGTTATGCTCACCAGTATTTTGTAGTGTTTTATTCAGAAGTGTTTGGGAAAAATGTTCTTGCTCCACATTTCTTCGTAGTTGTGCTTCAGAACTTGTGGGTTTGAATGAGATTTTATGATGCCTGTATCCTTCCTATGTCAATAAAATTTGTGGTTTGGTGTATCAGAAGGTCTTCTAAGTTATAGTGTATTACAATGTCTGGAAATGTTGTATGGGTAAACAAAATGTTTATAATCTTCAGGTGAGATTTGTTGCAAAGGAGTTTGGTGTTTTCTAGGATGTTCTTGGATCATGTTCAAGTGAATTTTTTTGTCTGGAAGCTTCAGATTGTTCAAAGGAAACATGTACTTATATGTTTAATTCGTTTTCATGGGTAACAACCAACCTGGTGTTTACACCACATTCGAAGATGTTCAAGTATTGATGGATGTGTGGCATGGTGTATGAGAGTTATTTTGGGTCCCAATTAAGTTTTGTTTTGGTCCATATTCGTTCCTATCCACTGCGGGAATGCTTAGTGTCAACCTAATTTGAAATTGTAAGTGTGAAGTGTGTGTAGCCAACCTTGGAGAAGGTTTTCAAGGTTGAGGAAAGTATAAGTATGAGTTGAGATGTTGAGGTTTGATAAGATAGAAAGGATAGAGGTGTGTGATGCAAGTGATGTGACTTGTTGAAGGGTAGAGTGTGAGTTTGAATAGAGCAGTGCAAACGTCAAAGTGTTGGACTTTTGAATGTAGTGGTTTGAAGGTGTCTGCAATTATTCAAACAAGACTGCAAAGGTATTGGAGCTATTGTGGTGGATGCTTTTTTGCATTGAGAAGTTCTCTGTATAATGTTTCTCTTCTCTCGTATTTTCTTTCTGTGGTAATGATCCTTGGCTATGAGCCTTTGTGAACAATGCATCCTATTTTGACAGTGAGCCTTGTACCTATTTTGCAATTACTTATATTGTGAGCTAATCCTCACCATGGTTTTTCCCTAATTGAGTTTTCCATGTAAACTTGGTGTTCTCATGTGTATGGTGTTGTTGTTTTAGTTGTTATCTGCATTTCATGCTTAAACATTTTAAGGGTTAATTGAATGCATGTGGATTTGATTACTTTTGAGGGTTTTATATTTTAATTGGATAAAACTAATTAATCCCCCCTCTTAGTTGTCTTGTTCATTCAAAAAACATGAATTATCAGCAGACACAGTAGCCTTTGTAGCTATAACAACAAGCCATCATGCCAAATCCAACAAATTCATTACCTCAACCACCTACAGTACCTCAACTACCAGCCCAACTTGCGCCTAACCCAAATAACAATCATGTTCAACAAGCTTATACTATTGAGGTGATTTAATACCATACTTATGGGATAAAGGTGAGTGATTTCCATCTTAGATGAGGGAAAACATTGACTGGGAATTCATCCCCTCAAATAACTGAGTTAGTAGATGAGGAACCCTTAGCAGAGACCTTGAACAACCCACCTATGGAGCCAGAGTCAAATCAAGTTAACCAAAACAATTCAAGTCCAGAGCCTCCATTCCCTAAATGATTAGTTGTTCAAAGACATCAAACACAAGTTGAAACTAACCTATTGGGACAACTTAAGGATGTGTGTATAAAGATACCCCTCATCCAATCCATCAAGGAGATTCCCATATACACTAAAACAGTGAGAGAATTTTTCCTTAAAAAGATAATAAGGAAGAGAAAAGACCCCCAAATTGTTCATGTCTTAGGGAAACTTGCAGACATTATGTTGGGAAATATTATTGTCCTAGAGTATGCAGATCTTAGGAGTCTTGTAGTGGATGTAAGGATAAAAGAAACTCTCATTAAAAGTACATTGATTGACTTTAGAGCAACTATTAATGTGATGACCAAGGAAACAATGCAGCTATTATAGTTAATAGACCTTAGACCCACACCCACTATCCTACAATTGGTAGATAGGTCAACAGTTAAACTTGTGGGAATCATTGAAGATTTGGTCATAACATTGGATTCATGGGAGTACCCTACAGATTTTAGGGTATTGCAACCAAAGTCCAACCTTGTAATCTATCCCCTCATTCTAGGGATACCATGGTTAGAAACTACAAATGCATTTATAGATTGTAGGTCCACAAATGTGATTATCTCAAATGGAAATGTGACTAAGAAATTAGTCCTTTATCCACCAACCCAACCTCATGCAAACTTAGAGCAGACCGTTTGGCCTACGCTAGATGAGGAATAATGATACTCCTTACAGACGCTCGTGACTATTGAATGCAACCCTTTATTAAGCAAACAAGATGAGGATGATTTAATAGCATGCATCATACAAAATAACTATAGTAGGGACATGCAGGACTGCTTGGCATGTCTACAAGATCCTCTATAGAATATTATCCCTGCTCGTTCATTCAAGTCAATATCCCAACTTTTTCATACTTTTCTACCATAATAATTTGTCCTAGACATAGTAGGACTTGACCTTTCATTCGTTCAAACAACATCCAAGACTTTGGAAATCATGTAAGGTAAAATGTTGAATGTTAGCAGTGAATTGAATTTTGTATAGCAGACTTCCCTAACCACTGTGTTGAACGCACACATAGTAGCCTTTTTATGGGATTACCATGACATAAAGGGGATTTACTCAGCCTTGTATATGCATGGGATATACATTAATGATGGTTTCAAACCAATAAGGCAGCCCCAAAGGAAAATAAACACTGCACTAAGAGACAGTCAAAATAGAGTTACAAAAATTGCTTGATACAAGCTTCATTTATCCTAATTCTGACAGTCAATGGGTGTCACCTATAGTAATTATCCCAAAGAAAGGAGGAAAGTGGAGAATTTTTGTGGACTATAGAGAATTAAATGCAATCACTAGAAAAGACCATTTTCCACTACTATTTGTTGATCAAGTGCTTGACTCCCTAACAGGTAAAAAGTACTTCTCCTTTCTAGATGGATTCAATGGCTACAACCAAATTAGAATAGCTCCAAAGGACCAGGATAAAACAACCTTCACATGCCCTCAGGGCACATATGCTTATTATGTCCTTCCATTAGGGCTATGTAATGCTCCAACCACTTTCCAAAGGACAGTGTTGAGTATATTCTCAAATTTTGCACATGAATCCATGGAAATCCACATGAATGGTTTCACAACTTATGGGGACATGTATGATGAAGCACTTAATAACCTAGAGAAGGTCTTAAAAAGGTGTCAATAACACAATTTATCCCTAAGTCATGAGAAATTTTTCATGATGATGACCCAAGGAATTGTATTACGACATTTTGTGTCAAAAGATGGCATTCAAGTGGATCCCAATAAAATTCAAGTAATCTCAACACTCCTTGTACCCCAAAAACAAGAAGATGTTAAGAGTTTTCTAGGACATGTTGGGTACTATAGGAGATTCATTTAGGACTTTAGAAAACTTGTAGCCCCTTTGTTTGTTTTACTCACAAAATATATAGAACTCGAGTGGACAACAAAATGTCAACACTCTTTTGAACCACTCAAGATAGCATTAACCCAAGCACTTGTCTTGAGAGGACCAAATTGGGCATTTCCTTTCCAAATACATACATATGCTTTTGATTTTTTCATAGGAGCAGTGCTTGGACAAAAGGAAGTTAATAAAGAGTATGTCATTTATTACATTAGCAAGAACCTACAAGGAGTAGAACTCAATTACACATTAACAAAAAAAGAAATGTTGGCAGTTGTCTATGCAATCAAAAATTTTAGACACTACATCATAGGGTATCTAGTATTAATCCACATTGACCACACAACAATAAGGTATCTAATGAATAAAATAGTGGTTGGTGGTAGGCTTGTCAGATGGTTGTTATTACTTCAAAAATTTGACATCACCATAGTGGATAAGCTAGGTAAAATAACTATAGTGGGAATTTTTTTGTTCAGACTACCAACTCAATTAATAGAAGATGTTGTTGATGATTCTTTTCTAGATGAGCATTTATTTTCTCTATCTCTACACACACCTTGGTTTGCTGATATTTCCAACTACCTAGTAGCAGGACATATACCACCTCATTTCTCCCCTAGAGAAAAGAGATAATTGGTACACAAAAGATTTCCCTACTTTTGGATAGCAAGTTATTTATTCTAGACAGGCCCAGATAAAATTATGATAAGATGCATCAGAGAAGATTAGGTCTATGATATCCTCAAATCCTGCCACGATGAACCTTGTGGGGGACACTTTGCAACAAAGTAGACTGCACTCAAGATTCTCACCATTGGCTATTACTGGCCTACTCTCCATAAGGATACAGTGAAATATACTAGGAGTTGTGATAGGTGTTAGAGAATGGGTAGGCCAACTAAAAAAAATGAAATGCCTTTGTAGCCATAGTTAGCACTAGCACCATTTGATAAATGAGGGCTAGACTTTATTGGCCCAATATCACCAACATCAATCAATAAGGATTATATATTAGTCTACACAAATTATCTAACAAAGTGGGTAGAAGTTAAAGCATTGAAATTTGCAAGAGATGGAAACATAGTAAAATTTCTATATGAAGATATATTAACCAGGTATGGAGTACCAAGAGAAATTTTCATAGATCAAGGTCCCTAGTTTACATCATAACTGATCAATAAATTGGGGAAAGAATATGATGTTGGGCATAGGAAGTCAACACCCTACCACCATCAAGCCAACGGGTAGGTGGAAGTAACAAATAGACTGCAAATTGAAAACATTCTGACCAAAACAATGCAAATTCACAAGAAGGATTGGGCATCCAGGTTGCCTGAGGTAGTATGGGACTATAGGACATCTTAGTAGACTACAACAGTGTTTACACCATATGAGTTGGTATGTAGAAAATAGTAGTACTTCCTATTGAATTTGAATACAAAACACTGAGGACAATAGTACAACTGGGACTAGACTTAACAACAAGACAAAAGGAGAGATTACACAGTTTGAATTTATTATATGAAATAAGGATGGAAGCTATGCACCATACTAAGGTTGTTCAAAAATAGAGAATTTGATGGCATGATCAATTCATCAAAATTAAGGAATTTAGTGTGAGGGATTGAGATTTACTGTATGACTCAAGGTACAAAGACTATAAAGGAAAGATACAAACAAGATGGTTAGGTCTCTATGAGATACAACAAGTATTCCTAAATGGTGCAATGCAGTTGCAAAAAATTGATGCAATCAAATTTTCACTACTAGTTAATGCACATAGATTGAAACTTTATACTAAGCCAATGCTGAAGAATGAATTTATTCTTTCCTTAATACACCAATATGGACTGGAGAGTGACTCTACCAAAAAAATTGTACCAGACATTGAAGATTCAACAACAGATACAACAAGTTCTCCACATGACTCAATAGATGAGCTACACACCTCACCTACTAAGGTCACTGAGGTATAATTTCCTATCACATTTCATATGCACACACAACATAGGTGGAAAAAATCAACAACCATTTTCAAGTGCAATCCATGATGTAGTAGGGACGTGTAGCTTCATGCCTATAGGCAACAAAATTCAAAAAGGGACATATTATTGCAGGCACCCGTAGCACTTGCTTGTCAAAATTTTCAAAAATTCTACCAAATTAATTGTATATCCATCCATGTACACTTTATTATTCTATACATCCAGCCTCAAAACAATCATTTCACTAATGCAACTTCATCCACCTCATCCCACATACCATTCTTATCAATTTTCTCAATTTCCATGCACTATGCTATTTATTTCACATCACTGTACATCCCACAACCTTTCAAAAACGTCATTCACCATTGGCCATACAATTATATCATTTTTCACCAATTGCAAGTATGAGCAGTCACATCAAATCTCGTTGCGGGAAGTTCAAGTCACTATCACACGAGCTAAGTTTCAATTCACTTGACTTATACAAGTACACATTAATTTTCCATAATTATTATAGATGGAAATTATTTTCTTACATGTTTACATATTAGATTTTTCATGCTTCGTATCATTTTTAATATTTCCAATTCATCATTTCACCCTCCACCAAGTATAATGCAATTAAGTGAGAACACTTAATACCTTTAGTTGGGAGGGGAAGCGGTACTCTTCATTTTCATTTTCTTGATTTACAAAACCAAAACACTTTTTGCAAATCCTTTGCCATTCTATTTTCCCCATTTTGTATACAATGTTAAACAAAGGGGTAAATTTTTTATTGAAACTCATAAAACAACATTACAAAGTAATCAAGAGAACAAAGTCCCCAGGAAAATCCTGACAACCAAGCAGAAAAACACCATCAACCATCACCTTCTCCCTCCCTATCCTCAGCAAGAATTCTCTCAAAATCAGGATGAAGCGCCGGAGAGACCATTTCCCACTCCTCAATTCTCCATCCCTCAGCATACTCTGACACCCATTTCGCCAAGCAATCAGCAACCCTATTCCACTCCCTTGGAATATGAACAAAAGTCACCATCTCCATTAATGAACTAACCCGCAATATCTATTGCACCACCCCAGCCAACTACCAACTGACATCCTCCACTTTTTGCTTAATAAGTAAATTGATCAAAACCTGAGAATCAGATTCACAAACAACCCTTCTCCATCCCAAATCATAAGCTTTCTCAAAAGCACAAAGAATTGCCAACCCTTCCATAAGGTTGACAGTATGAACACCCTCATAGACTAAAAAGAGGAAAACCACCGAACCCAAATAGTCCCTACCAATCCCCCCAATACCAGCCGGCCCCGGATTGCCTCTGGAGGAACCATCAGTATTGATTTTTAGAACCCCAATTGGGGGAGGTTGCCAGAATCCAGACCTTTGAACTCTCTGCTTCAGATGCTTACCACGCTTTACACATGTCGAGGCCAAGGACAGCCCCTGAATCCCCAATCTCTCCGCCACTTCAGCATCCCTTTTCGCCAAGGGGAATTCCAACTCACACTTAGCCACCACCGTCTCCTAAACCATGCCCAAAGTTCTCTGCCAAAGTTGTTGCACCAACTTCTTTTCTCCACGAAATATTTGCCGGTTCCGCTCCAACCAAATCTGCCACAATATGAAGATAGGTCCTACAGACCACACCACCTATAAAAAGGAAGCCATAGAGGGAGGCCTACCCAACCTCTGCCAAAACTCAATCAAGGAAGAAGCATGAACACAGGGACTATTCCAAACCCCCCACCAGAAATGCCAAATCTGGAGGGAGAAAGTGTAGCGAAAAAATAGATGAGCCGAGTCCTCCTCGTTAGCTCCACACAAAACACAGATCGAGGGACCCTGGAAGCCATGCTTCTGAATATTATCCCAAGTCAAACACTTATTCTAGGCCAATATCCACACAAAACAATTACATTTTGGCCAGGAAGACTTGTTCCAGATCTTCTTCCACCACTGAATTTCATCCCCATGCACCCTATGGGACAATAGCTCCCGATAGCCAGAAGCAATAGTATAATCCCCTTTAGGATTGGGAGACCAGGCAAGCACATCATCATACTGGAGAGAGCTACAACGCCTACTGGAAAGGATACTATGAAGCTCAACACATTCTTCTGGCAAACCAACATCAGGCCATTCATCTGGAGAATTCCATCCAGCCACCTCCAACTGACCACTAGAGGAAAATGATTTAAAGTCACTCACCCGTGTCCAGCCAATCTCACGAAATCTCTAACAGAGATTTAACAAGTGAGGAAACTGAGAAATGATGGGGGGGTATCCATCCCACGAATCAGACCAGAATTGAACCTCGGTCCCCTTGTTACAAATCCAAAATAAACCATCCTTAATAAGAGTAGCCCCTTTCTTAAGCGTGCTCTAGATCACTGAGCCCTTTCCAAGAAGGGGGTAACGAGGAATTTCCAACTAAGGGATTCCCTGAAAATACTTCTGAGAAAGAATCTTGGCCCAACTCTTATCCTGCTCCTTACACCACCTCTAAAATAGTTTCGCAGCCAAAGCCACACCAGTCAAAGCCATCTACCGCAAACCCAAGCCACCATATTGCTTTGGGCTGCACACCACCTCCCATCTAACCAAACTCCATTTGGAAGACTCCAAGCAACCAGCCCATAAAAATTGTCATGTCACTGAATCCAAATCCTTAACAAAACCCAAAGGGGCAACCTGTAGCATGCATCTGTAAATGGGCAAAGCCTGGACCACAGACTTGATAAGCTGAACACGACTAGCAAAGGATAACCACCGGTGAGTTTAGTGATTAACCTTCACCCTAAATTTATCTAAAATTCTCTGCCATGACTCCCGAGGCAATCTGCCCACTGAGATAGGGAAACCAAGATAGGTCGAAGGAAGTGTCCTGATCTAAAATCTCAATGTTTGAACAATCCTCCTTTGAATGGGGCACGAAGTGTTGAAGAAGAAAATAGAAGACTTATCCTCATTGATTTGTTGACCTGAGGCAACCAAGTAAACATCCAACACCCTACGTAAATTAGAAGCCTCTCGCATTGTAGCCATACCCATCAGAGCAGTATCATCCACAAATTGTAGATGAGACTGTGGAGGTAAATTACCTCCCCACTGCCAACCCTGTATGCAACCCATCTCCACGTTCCTTCTAAGCAACCTCTCCAAACCTTCAACGAGGAGGATAAACAAGTATGGAGAGAGAGGGTCCCCCTAACGAAGGCCCCTAGAAGCACCGAATAGCTCAGAATGATTCCCATTAATAAGCACAGAGAAAGAGACTGAGGTAACACAACTCATAACCCATTGAATCCACTCTGCCGCAAACCCAAAAGTAGCAAGAGACTTCCACAAGAAGGACCATCGAACTCTGTCATAAGCCTTCGCCATATCCAATTTGATAAACATTGCCTTTTCCTTGGAGCTGGCCATAGAATGGATGACTTCAATTGCAATAACAATCCCATCTAGAATCTGTCTACCTGCAACAAAACCACTATGTTCTTCAGAAATCAACTCCTCAAGACCCTTTTTCAACTTGTCAGCAATCACCTTAGAGATGATTTTATAAATGACATTGCAAAGAGAAATGGGTCAAAATTGGCTTAACCTATCTGCCCCCTCACACTTGGGAATAAGAGCAAGGAAAGTATAATTTAAGGCCCTTAGCATCTGCTTGTTCCTTTGAGATTCTTGCACAACCTCCAGGAGATCCAAATTGATAATATCCCAAAATTCTTGAAAAAACTCGACCGGGAAGCCATTAGGACCTGGCGCCTTCCCCTTCTGCATTTGGAAAATAGTTCCTTCAAGTTCTTCCAGTGTGATATCATTCATAAGCTGTTGGTTTAGCTCCCTAGACACAAGATGAGGAATACAAGAAAGAACCTGAGCCTCCTCAGGAGACCCCCCTTGCGAGTCCTCCCTAAAGAGAGAAGCAAAATATTGTCTTACCTCATTAGAAATTTCAGGGAAGGAAGACAGATGTTCTCCCCCATCGTTCACAAGACCAGAGATAGAATTCCCATGCCTCTATGCTTTCACCGAATTGAAGAAAAAGGACGTATTTTTATCCCATTCCTGCAGCCAAACTATTCAAGCCTTCTGTTTCCAATATATCTCTTCCCTCAGCTCCCATTTCTCCAAGGTTCTCACAGCTTGTGCTTCAGCCTGAAGAAGCTCAGGTGTCACTCCAACCTCCCTTAACCTCCTTGTGATACTATCCAATTCTTCCTGGTCCACTGCCTTTTCATGGAAGACATTCCCAAAACACTAAGAGTTCCAGCGCTCAAGCTGATACTTAACATGTTGAAGACGCTTGGAAAAAATATACATTGTCGTCCCATAAGTAGGTCTACCACTCCACCATTCTGCCACATAATCCTTTAGAGAAGGGTCACGCAACCACATGAGCTGGAACCTAAAAGAAGGCGTACGCGGAGCACAAGTTGAATCAATGACAAGCTTGATAGGCCAGTGATCTGAACCTTTCCAATCCAAGATCTCAGAGCGGGAAGACCACATCCTCCCAACCCAGTAGCAGGACACCAGAAAGCGATTCAGCCTTTCTGCGATGCAATAATCCCCAACTCGACAATTGTTCCAAGTAAACTGTCCATTACTAGGCTTGATATCAACAAGATTTCAAGAGTTGATGTTATCCCGAAGCAACAAAGCAGAGGGCTCCAGCCTCCCAGAACCACCCCGCTTCTCAGCCAACTCACAAATAGCATTGAAGTCTCCAGCCATAATCCATGGATGGAAAGGTGCCATAGATCGAACTAACCTGATATGAGACCATAGAGCATGCTTACCCCAGATATCAGTAGGAGCATAGATATTAGAAAAGAGAATAACCTCCCCTGTCTCAAAACTAGAAGCAATCATAGACATAGTGGATTTAGAAGATACCCACCACAGAGGTCGAATTTTCTAAGGATTCCAAAAACAGGCCACACCCCCAGAAGATCCATGAGCACCGATACATTGACACTCACCACACCTCCATAGCCTAGGTGCCAAGTCAAGCATACTCTCAACAGATAACTTAGTCTCCTGAAGAAAAAACACATCAGGACCATGCTTTCGAACTAAATCATGAACCGCTTTTTGTCGAGGGTCGTTGTTCAAGCCCCTTACGTTCCATGAAAGAACTATCATTTCAAGGGGCTCAAAAAGTGAGAATCCAGAGTCTTTACTGACCCTAACTCAACCAAGTTCTTTCCTCTCAATTTGATCTTGTCCACATCCTTCTTTCTACCTGGCTTAGCAAATTTCTCTGCCCCACCTTTCTTAATATCTTTTTGCAAAATACCCAATTTTGGAGGCTTAGACTTCTTAGCAGAATCCAAATCTGCACTTCGCCCAAGAGGAGAAGAATCCTCCCCCACTGCTGGAATAACGGCCAAAGAAACCGGAGCCTCTAGGCCTTATGTCGGCATAGCAGCATTCGTGAGCACACCATAATCACCTTGTGGTTCCATAGAAGAATCGAGAGCAGGTCCCTCTTGAGCAAACCCCTCAATCCCCTGCTCCAAGTTTACCAAACCTGGATTAACTTCCTAGTGACTAAGGTCGTCCAAAACCTCAAACCTGTTAAAAGTTCCCTCTTCTTTCCTTTCTCTAAAAGGTCTCTTTTGCCCCCTGTTCTTACTCCGGGCCTTGACAGGAATAAAACCATCATTATCTACCACCGCAATAGGACCGTTGCCCTTCCCCTTATCTGCCCTGGGAGGCTCCTGAGAACGCTGAGAAGGCTAGGGATCCACCGACTTGTATCTTGGACACTTTCTCAGCAAGTGGCCATATTCACGACAGAGCTTGCAGCGGAAAGGAAGGGTCTTGTAGTCCAATTGCTGCACCCAAGAATAAGAACCCACACACATATCTATTGCATCAGGCAGAGGCCTACTTAGGTCAATCTCAACACAAATTCTTGCAAAAGTCATTACCTTTTTCCCCAAGGTCTGTGACGAAGCTCCAATTGGTTTTCCAAGCAGCAAAGCTAGCAAAAGCAACACATCCTCCCGACAGCATTCCACCGGAAGGCGAGGTAAACGCTCCCACACCGGGACGCGATTTGGAAGCTCCTCAGTGGGGTTAAATCTTGCATGCCATGGCTTGATAAACAACCCCACCTTATTATGAAAATAAGGTCCTCCCTCAAACACCCTGTTATGATCAGCTATGCAGTTAAAAGTGACCATGAAGTAATTGTTAGCCAACAACATTATCTCCATTTCTCCCACCGACTCCCACGTTCTCTGAGCCCAAGTCTCCAAAAACTGGAGTGAGACCCTCATCCCCAAAAATTTGCAATATAAGGAATGATTTGAGTAGTAATCAATATCTTCAGCAATCAGATCAGGTGAAACAACAAATTTCGGTCTCACCTTGCACTGCTCTAGACAACCATTGACCTTTGTGATCCGAGAACCAGAGGACAATCCTACACTATCCATCCCAGAGTCCGTAGCAAATAAATTGTTATTAAATGTTGACATCCCATCCTTTGGGGACATCAAACAAATTGTTGCACGGAAACTCAAATCAGGAGTAACCCCAGCAGCCTCTCCCTTAGATAAAGCCATCAAACCCTATTCCAATGCATAAACCCACAAAAAGAAATAATGGGATGAAACCCCTACCACTTCCACCTCCTGAACTCTGCAATATCGGCCACTCCAGCTCTCCCACACTCGCACCAAAAGAGAGGAAGAGAAACAATGCCGAAAGGAACCTCCAACAGCCCCCAAACCCCCCTTACCAACAAGGGAACTCGCAAAAACCAGCCACAGATTCGCGAGCTCACCCGAAGCCAAACTCCCATGTGTGTGGAGGCACACCCCGAACACACCAGTCGACACAAGCAACAGAAGAATGCGCCAGCTAACCTCCCCAGTCAACAAGCCACACCAGAAAATAGACTCCTGCCCCCAAGAACACCAAAAAACCCTCCCCAGAATGCACATATGCAGAAAAAAATGGTCACGAGCTAGGGCACGGGTGCCCTAGCTTGGCCCGTGTAGAGACATTTGCAGGCCATCTAGAATAAACCACAATTCCATGAATCTTCCCCATTTTGTATACAATCCTACCAACCAAGATACAATTCAAATTCAAAAAGAAAGGAGAAGGGGTAGAACAACTACATTTGGAAAACACAAGCACGCTGGTAGAAAGGGATTGGTGTGGTGAAAGTGATAAACAAAGAATTTGAGCACAAACAAAGCAAATTGTCATCATGGGTGGAGATATAATCTGAAGAGAACCATCTACACATAATCATCAAATAGAACATAGATTGGTGTTGCCTATTTTTCAGCATACTAGTTGGATAGACTACTTAAAACTCACAAAATTCAACAAAGTTATGACCCAACAATTTATTGCTACTTTACAAAATGATGAGGCACCTATAAGAGGGTTGAAAGTGGATGATTCAAAGGCCACAATTACAAAGGTTTTAGGATTTCCAAGAGAAGGGGAGTAGTTTCCAGTTATGGAAAATGTTGTCGCTACCAAGGATGAATTCAAATAACATGGAGAGAACCTGGACTCATCCTCCCAAGGTACTAAAAGATTATCATTGCCATGGGTTTGGGATTTTGTTGTTTCATAGATAATTATCTCACATGTGATGGTAGGCAGTTTCTGTTATACATAATCCATTTCAAACTTTTAAGCCACCTTCGACATAATTAGCATGTAAATGTTCCCAATTTTCTTTATAATTTGTTGAAAAGAATGAGTTCTAAATACAAAAGGAAGAGAAACAACATTGCATTGTCACATTACTGCTTAGTTACCCTATTGATGAAAAGAAGTGTGAGGGTTCAGTTCCCACATGTTTCATGGGAGAGTTTTGTAAATTGTAGTCATATTAATAACATTCTTGAGGAACCTGTTGTTCCAAAAAATATGGAATCACTTGTTGTATGAGGAAGAGAAATGTCCTCTGGCTCCCCTATTGCTTCACCTACCCACAACAAAGGAGAGCTAGAGGAGCAAAGCTTGTAAGAATCACCACCTGCAACCTCTAAGAAACCTACAATAAGAGATACCCAAGAAACCCCCACTTTTGTCAAAACACCCAAAACTAAGAAGAGAAAAGGTGAATCTTCTTCTCCACCTACCAAGAGGTAGAAGAAATTCACATAGCCCAAGCATTCACACCGCTTGAAGAAGAAAGGTGTTATGAGGGGATTAATTAAGAAGTAGGAAAAATAAGATGTTGTTGTTGGGAATAGGATGTCATTTAATTGCAATCCTAAACATTATTTATTTCATGTATCTCCCAAATCCTTGGAAAGTGTTCCCCAACACTAGGATTAGAAAGAGATTAATATTTGATGAAATAATCACGTTAATTGACATTTGTAATTAATTCTAAATGTTAGGAGCATGTGAGGGTGTCCAATATGAGTTCCTAAATAATAGCAGTAAATGGGGCGCCCACATGGAAGTTGACACTCACCTTGAGTTAAGTTAACTGTTTGGAGTAAAAGATAACACTTTTGAATGCATGTAAACATCCTAGGAGTTAGGGTTTGATGCTTACATGCATGAAGTTTAGTTCAGTTCAGTTCAGATCAGATCAGTTCAATTCAATTCAATTCAATTCAGTTATGGTTCAGTTATCTTCAGTTAGTTTTAGTTGAATGCTAGATGACTTCAGCTAACTTGGAATGCATGACTAATTACTTGAGTTGAATGACAAATAATAGGTAACTATCTTTAGTTAATAGGAGATGACCTTCTTGCATGAATGGTGGAGAGAAATGTTTCAGTTAACAAAAAATGACTTGGACCCACCTTGGGTGCCTAGGTTGGCTTCTTGGAATTAACTCCTTTGCATGTTAACATATTTCAAAAGGTTGAGTTAAGTGGGCCCACTCTTGGGCGCCTAGTTTGAGGATAAAGCCTTGAAGATATTTATGGAATAAAGGTTGAGTTACTACTTTAGTTTGGGAAGTCCAAATGGATGAAGATGATGATTTGACATTGTTCTTCACGACATAACTTTACTTGCAAGAGATTGGTGTACCTTTTGTTAGATAGGGATTGAGCATTGTAATTGTAACTCTTTTGGATTTTACAAAGTTGTTTATTACCTATTTATCTCAAGCAAGTTGAAGAGAGTTATTATCAGTTTTATTGCAGGTTGTGAAGAAGATTTGGTGAAGGAAAAAGAAGCATTCTCAAGCAAGGATTGGAATTATTGTAATCTACTTCAGAAATTAAATAATACATTGATTCTTAGTGGATTTTTCCCTCGAAAGGGTTTCTCCACGGTATATGTTGTGTATCTTCTAATATCCTATCTAATTCTTCTACAACCTTTTATCTTCATTCTACAAATGATAAAA
This sequence comes from Sequoia sempervirens, assembly GCA_007258455.2. Taxonomy (NCBI): domain Eukaryota; kingdom Viridiplantae; phylum Streptophyta; class Pinopsida; order Cupressales; family Cupressaceae; genus Sequoia; species Sequoia sempervirens. The sequence goes on along the minus strand of VDFB02058242.1, from coordinate 511,472,626 downwards.
TGAATTAATCAGATAATCACCCACAAAGAATACATATTTAGATCAGTAATCATAATTTTTTACGAAGTATTAAGCTACATAAACACCTCAATTTTCAACATTTGGTATCAGAGCTGAGGTTGGGTAGAGTATTGGGATGCCTTTCTCTTAAAAGATTGGAGGTTTTTTCGCTGTAGTGGGAGCTTTTACTATTTTTTGTTATTGCTGATTTTGGAAAATAAGTTTGTTACAATGAATTCTTGTTTAGATATTGAAAGGTTCAATGGATCTAATTATGAGATGTGGAAATTAAAAATGGAGAATCTCCTTGAAGAGAGAGATCAGTGGTTAGTTGTTGGTAATGAGACAAAGTCACCTACAACGATGTCAAATGAGGATTGCGCTAAGCTTGATAAGAAGGAAAGAGGGACCATAAGATTATGTCCTGTTAATGATGTTCTCTTGAATGTTTCAGAAGAAACTACTGCATATAAATTGTGGAAGAGATAGGTGATATTTATCAAACTAAAAGTCTTACTAATAAGTTGCATCTAAAAAGACAGTTGTATTCTTTAAAGATGAAAGATGGTGATTCTCTTGCAAATCATTTGAATGCTTTTAATTTGATTCTAAGTTAGTTAGCATTTGTAGATGTAAAGCTTGAAGATGAAGATAAATGCATTTTGTTACTTTGTTCTTTACCAGAGTCTTGGGAAAATCTAATTGTTGCTATCAGTGGTAGTGGTGCAAATCCAAAGATGGACAATATAATTCCTACTCTCCTATCAGAGGAGATGAGGAGGAAGTCTAAAATGGAAATCCAAGATGCCTTGTTTGTAAAAGGTAGGCTTGAGAAAAAGGAACCTAAGGGAGACAAGGAAGGGAAGGGTAAGTCAGAAGGATAGAGTAAGGTAAAGTGTTGGAACTGTGGGAAACCAGGACATGTGAAGAAGGATTGTAAGAACAAGAAAGAGAGTTTTGATTCTTCTATAGAGGAATCCTCGGATGACAGTAATAACGCATTGGTTATTTCAGCTAATATTATTTGTGATAACTCTTTGCTTCATGTTTCAGAGTGATCTTCATAGAGAGTATGGAAGTCACAATGCCATGTGTGACTCGATACCATAGTTTAGTGGGAGTTGTTGGCAATGACATGGATGCATCATTGGTAAGGTTATCTCCATATGATTGGAGATATGGTTTCTTGGTTTAGAGTGTATTTGTTATGATGTCATGTTATACTCTTGATACTAGTTTAGAGTTTGGCATATTACATGTTCTCTTGAGACCAGGATGTATATATATGTTATGGTGCATGTGATATCCTAGTAGGAGATGGTTAGATCATGTTGTCATGTTTGGAGCTTTGACATTGATCTTGTGTATTTCTCTTATGTATTGGGTACATTAATCATTTGCTTGATTACTTCATGAAAGTGTTGTGTTGCATTTGGAGTTTGGCATAAATTGGTTGGTTGCAGGTCCTTGTGGATACTTGGAGAGATAGGTGAGGCTTGAGTTCTCTTAAGGTAAGAGATATATGTTGGAATGGTTACTTGTAAGAAAAGCTATTTTCAATAGTAAAGATCGAGAAGCCTATGCCTTGGTTGAACATGAGTTCAACACTCTCAACGCTTTAACATGCCTCCAAATAGGCAGCTTGGTTACAGAAACTTGGGAAAGGTATTGGTTTTAATTGCAAGTTAAACTTGAATGTGATAGTCAGAGTGCTATGTGTTTATCCAAAAATCCTATGTATCATGCTCGTACTAAGCATGCTGATGTAAAGTATCACTTTGCACGAGAAATGGTTGAGAGTGGGAAAGTAATTAATTGAGAAAGTTGACACTTTAATTAATGTTGTAGATTATCTTATGAAACCAGTTCCTACAGATAAGTTCTCCTAGTTTAAATCATTTGCTTGGAGCTTCATGATTATGCAGGTTGCATTTGAAGTTGGCATGGATTGATTAGTTGGTGCAGGAAGGCCATTGGCCTTGAGTCCTGTACTTGATTTAAAATTATTATTCCTTGTTTAGAATAATTGCAATGTATAATGTCAAGTGGGAGAATGTTGGAAATAGGATGCCATTTAATTGCAATCCTAAACATTATTTATTTCATGTATCTCCTAAATCCTTAGAAAGTGTTCCCCAACACTAAGATTAGAAAGAGATTAATATTTGATGAAATAATCATGTTAATTGACATTTGTAATTAATTCTAAATGTTAGGAGCATGTGAGGGCATCCAATATGAGTTCCTAAATAATAGGGGCACATGGGGTGCCCACATAGAAGGTGACACTCACCTTGAGTTAAGTTAACTGTTTGGAGTAAAAGATAACACTTTTGAATGCATCTAAACATCCTAGGAGTTAGGGTTTGATGTTTACATGCATGAAGTTCAATTCAATTCAATTCAATTCAATTCAATTCAGTTTAGTTATGGTTTAGTTCAATTCAATTAGTTTTAGCTGAATGCTAGTTGACTTCAGTTAACTTAGAATGCATGACTAATTACTCGAGTTGGATGATAGATAACAGGTAACTACCTTCAGTTAACAGGGGATGACCATTCTTGCATGAATGGTGGAGAGAGATGTTTCAGTTAATAGAAAATGACTTGGACCCACCTTGGGCACCCAAGTTGGCTTCTTGGAATTAACTCCTTTGCATGTTAAGATATTTTAGAAGGCTGAGTTAAGTGGGCCCACTCTTGGGCACCTATTTTGAGGATAAAGCCTTGAAGATATTTGCGGAATAAAGGTTGAGTTACTACTTCAATTTGGGATTCCCAAATGGATGAAGATGATGATTTGAAATTGTTCTTCATGACAAAACTTTACTTGCAAGAGATAGGCGTACCTTTTGTGAGACATGGATTGAGCATTGTAATTGTAATTCTTTTGGAGTTTACAAAGTTGTTTATTGCCTATTTATCTCAAGCAAGTTGAAGAGAGTTATTATCAATTTTATTGCAAGTTGTGACAAAGATTTGGTGAAGGAAAAAGAAGCATTCTCAAGCAAGGATTGGAATTATTGTAATCTACTTCAAAGATTAAATAATACATTGATTCTTGGTGAAGTTTTTTCCCAAAAGGGTTTCTCCATGGTATATGTTGTGTATCTTCTAATATCCTATCTAATTCTTCCACAACCTTCTGTCTTCATTCTACAAATGATAAAATGAATTAATCAGATAATCACCCACAAAGAATCTATAACAAATAATACATATTTAGATCAACAATCATAAAGTTTTACAAAGTATTAAGCTACATAAAGACCTCAATTTTCAATAGTTGTGCCAATAGAAACTGATTTAGAATTAAAGGGGGATACCTCTGGCAATGTAAATACACTAGTTAAACAACAATGATATTTCACAAGCACCTTTGAATCTGATTCAAAGGATGCCTTTGTTGCTAAAAAATAAGAAAGAAAGCCCCACAAGGTTATGATAGTGAGGGTTGTAACTATGCCATGAGTGTTGATAATCAACTTTTAGAAAAAGGAAGATTTGTTTATAGAGGAAAGGAATGTTAAGAAAGAATTGCAGGAGGCCCTTGACATAATAAAGCAATTGGAGGATTTATTAAAAAGTTATCAGTCAAGGGAAAATGAGAGGGACATAAAAATTAAAGAATTGGAGAAAAAATTACACAAATTTGAACATGGGTCCAAGCTAGATGTTCTTGCATAGCTTGCTCTTGTGGAAATAGGGAATAAAGAACCTTTATCTAAAGGTAGACCTCCTTTAATTAGAACCTCAACTGGCCCCACTATTATGTCCCTAGTGTATGATCTATGGAAAATAATTGATGAATTATCTTAGCATCATGGGAAAAGGAAAGAGCATAAATGACAACGAACCATGCTAGGGTTCTTGAGTAGAAGGAAACTAAATTGAAGAAGCTGACAGTCAGAGTTGAAGAAATTATAGATAAGGCTGCACAAATCCTCAAATGTAGGCCACCTGCTAGGGTGTATGCTTTATTTTTGCAAGAGAAATTTTCATGTTTTCAATTTAGCCAGCTAATTAGTAACTTACCAATTGCCTTGAGTAGAAAATTTGAGTTTTTAAATATTTTTGTTGATTTTACACCAAATTTTACACCAAATGTACAAGATCAATTGTGTGAATTTTACTTGCATAATATTACTCTACCAGATGATACAAAATGGAACCCATTGATGTTTATGGGGGATTTGCAAGTCAGAGCACTAGCTTCTTACTTCATGAACAAGCAATAGAGGGGTGATATAATGCAAGACTATGTTCAGAGAGAGAAATCTATTGCTCTCCAGATTGGGAAAGAGTCAAAGGAACGTAGTACAATCATATAGGAATGGAAAACTCTCCTAAAGCATAAGGGTGTGGGTAGAAGAATCATAATTGTTAGAGAGTATGATTATGTCAGGATGCAATAGCTAGCTATAGGTATCATCCATCATGCTTTTAAGTTTGTGCAAGGAAGGTGGGAAGAATTAAATCCTAAATTACAAAAAAAGGAACCACACTCTTTATATAATTTTATATCCATACTTGGGAGATCTCATAGGTGTATAGCAATTGCTAGAGAAAAAGGAATCACATGGGTACCTCTTACCTTTCATCCATCAATGCTCTTGTACCCATCAATGCTCTTGTACCCATTTCCACATTGGACAGGGGAATAGGATGCAAAATGGGAAGAGGTAGAACATTTCAAATGGGAAAGACTTTCAACTTATGGAGGCTACTACTTGAAATAGGGAAAAAGAGTGGATGTGGTTACAAATTTTAGGGAAATGACCTTGCAATACAACCTCTGGTCCTAAACTGATTGCTTGAGGACAAGCAATATCTTAGTTTGGGGGGGGGGAATGACGAGACCAAGTATTAGCTAGTTTTCTATTGTTTTAGCTCAATAAATTTCTAGATACTCATTTCATATACATCCTAAAATTATCTATCTTTTTATTTCTTTCATGCAACTTAAACCAGGTTTTGATGTATGGAATTATGATTACAATATGATTGTAATTGCATAATTAGATGTGTGAATGTGTATGGATCTATGTTTAATTTATGGATATTAGTATTGTTCATGTGTTAGATGAATTAACTACTTGTAGTCGAGAAGCTAGAGTAAGCAAAGTGTAACTCGTAGCACTAGGAAACACAGCTCGCAGCCAAAGGATTTTAGATAGAGATGTAACAGAAATTCCAAAACAATAGGAATGTGATAGATGCAAATGTGGAAGTGCTCATATATGAGGATGATTGTGAATCACCAGACCATTTAATAAGATAGTTGAAGGAAGGAGTCTACAATAATTGGGAAACCAACACGATTTTTCCCATAGTACACATCTCTGCTATGTTGTTAAGGATAGAGTTCCAATCCTAATCATCTTCTTCCATCTTTTCAGTTACAATTTTAGTTACACAAAATTCTTCACTCTTTATTTCACAGTGGAGTGGCAATTTACATTTAGTTTTATGTTTTGAGTCCTCATTCTATTAAACCTCCCCCGAACCTATATAGTTGGCTCGGTGGTTGAGTAGATATAGTGTATGGATATGTTTAGCTAGATATAGTTTTTCCATTACACAGAAAATACTTTGTTAGTTTCCTAATATGCTTTCATGAATAAGATATCTTTGAAGGTTCTTGTTAGATTGTGAAATATAGTTATCTACAATAAAGATGCTCCAGTTTACCATTATGTTCAATTGATTCAAGAAGTTTAGATTTTAGTTTATTTTGTGGGTACAGTCACTTGAGCAAGGGACACTCAAGGTAATTGTTCTCCACTCTAATTTCTATACTTTAATTTATGTTTTCATATTAGATGCTTTCATTATTATAGTCATCTTAATCAAATTCTTCATTTCTTATATATGTGAATGAGATCTTGTCTTATGCTTCATGATTTGTTTGTCTCAATACATTGTCCTCCTAAGTGAGTCTAAGTTAGCAGTGTTAAGTTCATTACAGTGTTTAGGTTTTAACAATGAACTAGTCATAGTGTTAAGATGTAAGTACCTGTAGCAATATTTCTAGATTTAATCCTTTTTCCTTGTTTTGTATTTTAAGCTTTAATTCATTTTTACATATGTGTCAATCACCTATACTAGATGATATAGGTAGCATAGAATCTTTGGGTGCACATATAGTGCCAGCATCATCACAAGCTTAGGTTAGCCCTAGCTGATAATTAAATGGAGTCTTTACAAGGGTTTATTAGATTGTTCAGTTAGGAACCACCTCTGAAGTGTGTATCCATCACCAAGTTTACCAAGCATTAGTTGGGCCTTATACCCAGTGTTTTGAAACTCGCATGAGCTTCGCAACCTGGTGTCCTATTGCCAATACTTCAGTGAGATGCAGTTCTAGACTTATGGAATGTCATGATTTTGTTACATTTGTTGTGGATCCCAAGTCTTCCAACTCTTTCATTTAAATTATTATCAATACCCAACCCATTTTAGACTCTATCCCTAATCCTACAATACCAAAGACAACTTCACAACCAAACATTTTTTCAGATGTTGAGACTGTTGTTACCCAATGTTCCCAAAGATAAATTGAAATAATTGGACAAAGATTTAGGACTATAAGACTACTTGAGAATTGAATCTTTGGCGTAACTAATAGTGCCTATAATGGATAACCTTAGAAAATTTATTGGTGATACTCAAAGATTAGAGGTTTTATGTATTCTATCCCATATATTTTATGCTAACATCCCTATAATGGCTAGTTGCGCTCAAGCTTTGGGATATAGCCAAAGCCAAGGAGGAAGTCAAATCTCCCTCCCCACAACTATAACCTCTATCCCTACATTTTTGTTTCCCACTGCAGGTACACCAATACAACACACTAATGACATAACTTCGAGCTTAAGAATTTCCAATGGGAATCCTTATAATTTTATATCCTCACATGTGACACCTCAATTTTCATCACCTCTCATAAACTTGTAACATAGTAGTCCACCAAGCACTTACACAATCCCACCATATTCATTATATTGTCAAAACATGTCAAACAATGATTTAGTCATAAACCAAATTTTACAAAATGAGACATCACTTCAACAACAAATCTCAACATTGAACCAAAATCAAAATGGACAACCATTGCAATACATGAAAAGGATCCCATTGTCACTTGAAATCTTAAAAACACCCATGCCACAAAATATATAAATACCTTGATTTGAGATGCACAATAGTAAAGGAGATCCTAATAGTCACATATCGGCTTATACTACATTGTGTAGTGAATTCATTTTTGAAGATAAGCTCCTAGCTAAACTCTTTCCTAGGTCACTGAAAGACATAGCCTTGAAATGGTTTTTTTCATTGCCAAATAACTCAATACACTCATTTAATGAACTTTTTGATGCATTCCTCCAATATTTCCAAGTAAACATTGGACCTAAATTATACACTAATTTAGTGCATTGCAAACATGAAAAACATGAAAATATAACAAATTTCACGGGGCACTATTAGTTACTTTGTTCATAAATCAATTATACTCTTCCTAATGTTGATGCTCAAAGAGTGTTCATTGGAAATTTGCAACCTAACATTAGGGATACAATCTTGTTGATGAAGTATCCATCCTTTATACACTTATGTATGACTCTTCATGATTATCAAAATTTAGTTAGTTAGTATGAAGGAACATCTTCATCAACTCCTATTAAGCATTCTAAATATGTACCTCAAAACAACTACTAACCAGTCAGGAATCAAAAAAATAACTTTATCAAGATAAACACACCTCAAACAACTAACCACATTGAACCACAAGTCACAACCATAAGTTCAACTAATTATCAATTTAGACCAAGAGATAAACAATTTACCCAATTGTCTAATTCCCTTCATTCAATCATGTTACAACTCTTGCACAATAACTTAATCTAATTACCTCTAATTAGAACTGTGGATACAACAAATCTTGTATCTCAAAATTTCAACCCAAAATCCTTTTATCAATATCACCATGTTGGGTGAAAATTATGTAATCAAATTTTCAAGAGATTACATAACTAGGACTTCAGCCACAGCAATGTGAGATATAATCTCTCCTCTCAAAAAGGGGAGGCACCCTTCTTACTGCTTTCAGAAACAAGTAAAACTAACTAATTATTTACAACATGTACACTATGATTAATGGATTTGGGGTGTGTCACATTCATCCTTCTCTCTTTTTTTAGAGAAGATGTTTTACAATGCTCCACAGTTGATAGTTCTAATTCATTGCAACTTCAAACTAAAGACAAAGCAGTAATTCCAATATCTCTATCTTGACAAAGCAAAGCGTAGAGATACCAACATGATAACAATAATGATAAAAATGAGAAAGGAAAGCTTATGAAGGCACAAAGTTGTTTCGTAACTTTCCAACAGTAGATCCTTGAGATACGTAACAAGTGTTATATTAGAAGCGCAAAGTCTTCTAGATACATCACCACAATAGTTCTATGAACAATGTGAACAAATGCAAGCACAAAGTCTTGCAATTTATCCACCAAAGGTTACTCAAACATAAACTTAAATTCAAGGTAAAGAATGTAACACAAAGTTCACATAGATTTACTTGAAGCCCTTAGATCTTACACAATAATTACTACCAATCTTAATCAACTTCCAAAGATGATTGATCCAATGCAAATTTTGGTATGCAACTTCCTTCTTTATTGATATGATTCAGATTCACAAAGTTGAACACAAAGTTTCATACATTTGTTGCAAAATGAGCAACACTTTGTTGCTAGAGATAAAATATGAACAATACAATAGAAATCCCTCATATATATAGAGGAGAGGGATGAGAAAATTTAGGAAATCAAAGGAGTAAAATTAGGAAAGTTAGGTGAGCTAATTAAGGAAAATCTCACCTAACTTTGACCAAATTCAAAGTGTAATTTGTCTTCAAGAAATTACATCTCATATTTTGGCACAATTACATTTCGAGAAAAGACATTTAAGATGTCAAAAACTATTTACAAGATGCATAATGGAAAGCATAAAAAAGTCTAACACTTGGAGATCGGGAATCTTCATGGTTCCTTGCTTGGGCACAGAAGTCTTCATATTTCTTCCTAGTCTCCTACATGAAATTCTCATCTAGACCAACGGTGTAATCCATAATGGTGTGGATCCTCGTGATCAATCTCATGGCGGATGAGTGAACCTTTTTGCACCTGTCAAGATGCGTTTTAAGGTTATCCAATGTAGGCCTTATATCACAAATGACATCCAAAGAGGCTTCTAAAAATTATGCATTATCAACCAACTTCATGATGGCTTCTAAAAATATTTGGGATAGTTCTATGGCCGATAGGAAGATACGATTCTCCTCAAGAAGTTGCCTCGGTAACTCCTTGATTCCTCTTTCAAGAATCACACGATGCCCTTCAACATCTTCCTGCACTTGGTGGAGATCCTCTGTAAGAGACTCAATCACCTAAATACGATGCTTCAATGATTCTCTTACCTCTATGAATTTTTCCTTGTCGGGAATTACCCTGGCTTCCACCAATTTACTGAGCTTTTCCTGTTTCATTTGTGACCACGACAGTAGGATTTTTTCATCTCTCTACACTTCTGGGAAAGTACACTCTTCTCCTTATCAAGCTCTATTGTGAGCTTGGCCAATAGAGTAGTTTTCTCATTTGCAACAATTATAATTTGAGAACCGTGTTCTACGATATTTTTGATGAAATCATACAACACCCTACCTTTGGAGGCAAACTTCTCAGCTTTTTTGACAGCTTGGTCCTTAACACTCACCATTGCCAACAATTGCGCATTAATTGAAGATCCTACAAGTCTCCTTACAACAGTGGCATAATGCTCTGCCCTCTATTTGTACATGTTTCGAGCTTGCTCCATTTTGTCCAATTTTCTAGCTAGTATATCCAAAGTCACCTACACATCTGCGTTTGCACTTTCATTTGTGACCTTGCCAAAGTTGAACCCTTATCACTGTGTAATCTTCCATGTTGACATCTCCTTCCTCCTGTGTTGGTATGCCAATTTTTGCATATTTATGACCAGTCTTGTCAACATTCAATCATGAATACACTTTCACCTTTTTCTTCCCCTTAGATTTTGGAGGGACTATCTCTTCAAGATTGAGCTCTTTAGGAGAAATCATTTTCTTTTTTTGCTTCGACACTTGAGATATCAACCAAGGGGGAAGAGATGAAGTACGAGCTTCTGGATTAACTGTCAACTCTGTTGTCATTGTCACTTATGAAGTAACGACTGGTATTGTGACAATGGGCATAATGTCTGTCATAACTGTTCTTGTAGTTTGCACATTGAGTTGATCACACATGGATTCATTCATGAACCAATTAAAATCAGTCTTTGAAGTGATATCATATGATGGTGATGATAGGATAGGAATAGATGATGGAGGACTTGACAAAATATCAACCGTGTGTATACTTGTCACTGAAGGAGTATCAAGTATGGTTGATGTTGCAACGGTAGGTGAAACATCCACTATGGGTATGACGGTAGTGGGAATAGGTGATGTAGGAATAGGTGGTGGAGGAGTGTTTGGATTTGGAGGTGTATGAGGAACATTTGAAATCATAGGTGATGATGTTCTAGGAATTTCTTCAACTACATACTTAGGTGGAGACATAGTTCTTTCTTCATCATGCCCTGGTTCCTGTAGATCATCCTCTTGTCCTTTCGACTCTAGTTCATCTTCAAACTCTTTTTCACCTTCAGAATCTTCTTCTGCATCAGAGTCTACTTCTGTTGAATCTTCTTCTTTGGCAGATTGATCACTAGAATTTCTTTCTTCATCAGAATCTCTCTTTAGAAACAACCCCCTTTCCTTTGGATTGAGATGGTTCAAATTCTGTAGTTTCTCCTTCTAGGACAACCTACGTGTCCTTCTTTCCAATAGTGAACTTGATCCTAGGGCCTCGTCATGAAGAAGTAGGAATAGCCATAAATTTATCTTTCATATGGAGTTTTTGTTGTCGGTTGGATTTTGCTTCGAATTCTTCTCCCTCAAAATCTGTTATGAAAGTTCTCATCTCAAAGCCATGCTTGTGTAACCACTCTATAGTGTTAGACAAAATTGGTGCCAATCTTTCCCTGATGGAAACACTTTCTTTTTTGGACCATTCAATCGCAGGTAATGGCCTCTTGGCTATTTCTTGTTCATTGTAGGTAGCATTAATGATGTCACCAGGATCTGTGAAATCCTTTGGTAGGTCAACAACACCAAGATCTCTTATCTGTTGTACGGTTAGCCTACAATAATCCATCTTATGAATGGCCTCCTCATCTTTACAATTAGCCCAGATGTCCTCAAAATGGTACCTATGCTAATGACCCTTTTGCAACTTCTTCTTGACATTTCGGTAATCAAAATCAAACCTGTATCTATAGGTCTTGATTTTCATGACCTGCATTTTTGCATAGACTGATTTGGCCTTTTGTACAGTCTTGATTGTATACCTACCAATTGTTAGTGGGAACTTGAATCCCGACTTGTGAATCTTTCTCTGCTCTTTGTTCACTGAAATCAGCTATCTGCACAACTCCATGAGAACCCACTTGTTTGAGGGGTATTTGGACAACATGTAAGGGAAACCAGTGTAGCACCCTACTCTTAGGTAAGTAAAAGTTGGGAATTGTAGATATATGCATCCAACTTTACGTACCACTTTGTATGCCTCATCAGCTACTCTCTTATTTACGAGAGTTGGATCAAAGCTAAAAAGCAAAGGCACGAAGAAAGCATCAATAACCCTCTTGAAATGATGAAAGCTTTCCTTTAGCTCCAGTTGATAGAAAATTTTGTACACAGGTATGGTGTTCCTATTCCCTCTTGTAGATAGACCTAAAAATTTCCTCATCACGACTGCAACATACACTAGGTAAGAAGTCATATATAACTTCAATGAGGATGACACATTGATCAAGTATTCATGTATTTCATCGCTGATCTATTTACCCCAATCAATGTGAAATTTTTGTCTTCTTATGATTCTGATGTATTCATACATCCAGTCATGAAAATAGGATGATTCAGGCAACCCCTTCACTATGCTCAAAAGTGTGATCATATCTCTAACATCTTCCTTGAAGTCACTTCGCGGAAGTCCTTTCGGCCATTTGGAAATAGCGTGCATAGGTTCTTTCAACCATTGGCTATTTATCAGGTATTTGGCCTTGCCAGGATTTCATTCATAGACCTCCTGCGCTTGTTGTATCAAGATTTCAGTGTACTTCTCTGAAAACAATATCAAAGAAGTCAGGGTCAAGTCTCAATATCTTGTGCCCAGAAGAATCAATCACACTTTTGCTATCCTTGATGTAATGGGATGCAACTTGAAGGACAAATTTTGTATTATGTGCAGAGGTAGGGAACATAGACACCAAATGTAGATTACTATGTACAATTTCTCTCAGAGAATCTTCAAGAGGCTTTTTCTCGATTCTTTCTGCAAAATCAACTAGGTCTTGATGACCGACCTCTGTGTCTTTTATCTCATCCACCTTGGAGACCACCACTGTTAGCGGATAAACACCTTGATATTTGTATTTCATTTTTTTTCTAGCCCTTGAAGACGATGGAGGTTTTTGGGCTATCATCTGAGAGCAATTGAATCAACAAAAGACAATTTCGAGGATCCTCTGATGAGATTTGAAAAGAAACTGCAAGATGTGGAATCAACAAACATTAGTCAAAAAATATCATTGGGATGCGTGAAGTGAGAAGTGATGTCCAGCAAGCATGAAACGAGCGATGAAGCACATAAAACAATGCATGAAGTGGAAAAAAATGGTTCGAAGCGAAACTGGGAAGATTTGAAGTGATTCAAGGAAAAACAGGAAAAAGTGTAAGGGCATTGAAAATCAGCGCCCTTGCACTTGGGGAAAAGTAACTTGGTGCAATGGTGCTAATTTTCAGCACCCTAACATTTTCTCCATGAAGTTTACAAATGTGATGGCATTACATTTGAGCACCTTGGAAAATGGGAAGAACATTGAAAACAAAGTGTAATGAGGTGAAGCAACATCGCTTGGACAAAGAAATGTGCATGTTCTCCAATGTTGAAACTTCAAACGTGTTTGTTCAAGTTCAGTCTCCTATTGTATATGAATAGAAATTGTAGAGTGGACAAAGGATGAGAAAAAAATTTTGAGAGACAAAGGCACTCATTTGAAGACAAACAAAAACCCTAAGGAAACGTGAGAAGAATGCACAATACACAAGGGAGAAATAAACGAACCAAAACCCCATTGGCAATGAAAGAAGAAAGCTTGAACCTAGAGAAAGATGTGATACAAACAAACACATATGAAGGAATGCAAAATGCATTATGAAGAGGAAGAAAAAACCATAAACGTGTTTAGAAACACAAGGTCGAGCAAAGGAAACAAAAAAAGTAAGGAAATGAATGGAAAAATGAACGATCAAGCAAGAGAAAGCTAAACGTGTAAATAAAAAAAATATTTTGTTACAAAATTCTTCATAGAAACGAATGAAAGGAATAAATGAAAGGAAATAAGAGACTTACCAAAGAAAATGGTGAAACCCTAGGTCGATGCAGCAAGAGACCACAAAAAGAAACGAGTTTCTAAAAGTAGCTTGGTCGCCTAACACGTTGGAAGTGAAAGAGAGAAGTTTGGAATGAAGTGGATTGAAACAAAATCACTTTTAAGTGATTTGGAAGTGAAAAAAGCTAACTCAAGTCACCCATTTAAATGAGGCATGAATTAAGGCACTTTCAGTGAAAAGTGCAAAAGAGGAGAAAAAAGACACCTTAGTCAAAAATGACTAAGTCAGGAAGAAAAGTGCAAGGGCACTAAAAATCAGTGCCTTTGCACCAAGAAAAAATCACTTAAGTGCACGGGCGCTGATTTTTAGTGCCCTTGCACTTTTGATACTTCGACAATTTTCCAAAAAGAAGTAAAGCGCTATTTTTTAAGACAACTGCACTTTTCACAATTTACTAAGTATCAACAGTGAGAGCTCGCGAAGGTACTCATTACGAAGTTTTTTGTGAGGTGAACGTAGGGGGATGCTCAAACTGACTATTTGAGGCTTTGGAATGCACTTCAAGGTGGATTGAAAATCACCTCATTTTGCATGCTTGAACTTCACGAACCTAGGAAACAAACAAGTTTTGTAGGGGGGTTATCCATGGAACGAGCTCTGCTAGATTCCATGATAACACATCATACACATGGACATGATACAGAGTGGTGTATGTGACTTAAACATCAAGTACCATACCTCATCGATTCTAATCACATCCAATTAGTCGATGCTAATGATAAAGGAAACAAGTTTGTTGCCCCACCCAAACAAAACTTACAAATTCTCACAAATCTAATGCTGAATCATACATCCAACTTTGTGGAAGCTTGTGATGATAAGAAAGATGATGAAGATGGTCTAGATAACTTGATTTCTCTAATAGATGTTCAACCTCATAAGGGCCAAACCACTTTGTTACCTCACATTGCTTTCACACACATTAATTCATCTATACATGCGTTGGATGGTCCTCTCTATATCGTTAGATGTATCAATGATAAACCTACACAAAGGATACTCATTGATCCTGCGTGCATAGAGAATGTGATTACTAAGGAATTATTGTTTGTGCATGAACTCTATCAAAATTTTTATGAATAATCAAAAGCATGGTTAAAAACTCATGATAGTTTTGTTTGCCCTATGATAGGTTCAATCACTCTTCCACTTAAAGTTGGACCAATTCCATGTGACGCTAGGTTATCCATGGCTACGCTCCATGAATTTCACCCCATCAATTATTCACAAGTGCATAAAGTTCCCATTTGAAAATCAAATATATATATAGTTCATCATAGTGGGTTTAATCCTTTGTCTTACCATGGAAAATTTTCCTTAGATTTATTTTTGCCTCAACCTATGGAACCTATTAAGTCCCATGAGGATTTATTTTTCAAGTCATACCAAAATTTTAAGGAAAAACACATAGCAAAACTATCCCTTGGCAATACCCCACCTGAGAATGATCAATGGTTGTTCCTACCAACCCGTAGGTTGTGGATGAAACCATGTCTTAGGTGATTACCCTTCCAAGTAATCAAGGTAAATATGTCACATTTCCTTTGCCTATATCATACAAAAGACTAAGAGACAATTGCATGACTCCCTTTGTTCCTCCAAAGGTAAAGAAAGTGTATAGACCTAAGGAGATAGCGGTTTCCCAACCCCTAGTGGTCCATTCAGTTCCTCCACTAAGGGAAGAAAATAAACCGATGGTCAAGAAACTTGCTCACACTGACACAAATTGAAAACTGCACAAGGAGAAACAAAAATGCTAAAGAGTGTAGATGTAGACGCTGTGTTATTGCTCTCCAATTGGAAGAAAATAATAAAACATTACCTAAAGACCACACACCAATTCAAACAAATAATAATGAGTTTCCACCTTCACCAAAACATGAAAATTAACCTTACATGTCTCAACCAACACAGATAATGAAAAAAGAACATACAACTGACATTATCATTAAACCACCCATTGTGATAAATTTAGATGATGAGGATGAAGATGCTAAGATTGATGAACAAGTGCATAATGAACTATCTTTGTTGTTTTCAAAGTCTATGGATTTAGATGGGGGCAATCATGATGATCCTCCTATTGAGAGTGACCCACCACATGTTGAACCTAGTGATGCTCCTAGTACAACACTTGATGTCATCCCTTTGGCTAGTTGTTTTCCTTTCATATATGATGAGCAAGATTGGGATGCAAATGACTTGCTTTAGATTGGCTCACATGTGTGGTACCTTTTGTGTGTTTTCTTTGTGTGTTTTTGTGTTTTCTTGCACATGATGTGATCACATGTGTTGTGATGCTTGACATGTCTTTGTGTTTATGAGTTTTCTTTGGATGACCCGTGTTGCTTTATTGGTGCAAGGATACAAAGGAAACAAATCTATCGTGACATTCTTCTATTTGTATCTCCATTCTTCTCTATGCTGTGAGATTTGTTATCTTTTGTTTTTCTTTTGGGGACAATGCAAGGCATTAAGAAATTTAGGTCTCTTCCAAGTTGACCCAAAAAAAAATTATTCTCTGTCTCTCTATGTGTCATTATTCCATTATGTTCATTGTTCCATGAGTATTTGGAGAATGATGTCAGTTTTGAGCTCATTTCTATTGTGGTAGCAAAGATGTATATTGACCATAGATCTGTGGATCCCTTATGTGTTCATCTTTTGTTTATGGCATTACATTTGGGGGTAACCCCTTATCATGAGGCAACTTTATTTGAAAACATATTATTTGGCATAAGGCTTTTTAAATAAGCTCTCACGTCCTTATCACATGGCATTATCATTTTCTACCTTAAAACAATTACATTATGGTTTCTAGAATTTTCTTTAAGGTTATGGCATACACTCCATTATATGGTTCACTTTGTTCACACATGCTATAATTATTGGTGCATTGGCATAAACATTTTTGCTTCACTTTGTTCACATGCGTTGGACTTAGTGATGTGTTGGCATGAAATCTTGATCATTTTTGTAGCACCTTATCAAAGTTATCAAGGAGTATTATTCTTAGTATGGTCATCAATGGGTGCACACCTAGTGAATATCATACTTCACTAGTTCTTATGTGTTTCTCATTTTGCTACTTTGTCTCAGGGGCTCACTCAGTGGATATCAGACTTCACTAGCCCATGGTGCCTTCGTTTTGTGATTCACCTAGTAAATATCAAACTTTGTTCGCCTATGAGTCATGAACGCCTTAGGTATGGATCATAGCATAGTGTAGCTTGCTAGTCCATGATTATTCATATCCTTCTTTTACATTTGTGTTGACATTGTGTATGTTTTCTTGTTACATTTCACACATATGTGTGTGTTCCTTTGTGCTCATGTTGGTTTGCTTTGGGATCTTGGATCTTAGGGGCTTATGCAACCCCCCTTGATCATTGTCATCCTATCTCTTCAACATTTGGACTATCAGACCCCTTTGAAATATTTTCTGCTTTAGTGTGAGTCTGAGAGTAATTTCATACTCTCACTAAAGTGTGGGCTAAATGTACGTTGTAAATTATCACCCTTGACAATTTCACACTATGTTTTGTTCCCCCTTAAATAATTGGACCTAATTGTACACCTAATTTCCTAAAATATGAATTTCATGGCCCATTTAAACATTTATCGACAAAATGAAAGTAGAAAAACAATGCATTCATTTAATATTTTACCCTTGACACCTTAAGTTCTACAAAATAGGGTTGGGACCTAGTCACCTAGGGCAACTTGGTCCCCCTATTTTGCCTCAAAAATTGAAGATGTTAGAGGTGGTATTTTATTATTTGAATTTCAAATGTCCAATGTTGGCTATCGAGATATAATTTGTGGGAAATTAGAATAATTGCATATAAATATCTAGTCATTGCATCATTTGAAAACTAAGTGAAGCTAAGTGAAATTATTGTGAAATAAGATCATTATCAAGCATTATCAAGCAAGTCAAGAGCAACATTTCAAAGATTTATTGTGGTAATTCAATATCAAAGCATCATGTCAAATCATATGTGATTTTGTTCATGTTATTTTATCATATTGTTTGTGAAGACTAACCCTTGTAGGCCTCCAAGCAAATCAAGCAAGCTACAATCAAGCCTTGAGGAGATTTGTATGACTTGAGTCCTTCAAGGAAGCCATTTGTGGGTGGTGAGTTGCAGTCCATTATTGATTCATCATTCCTTTTTATCATTTAACCTATCCCTCAAAAGGATAAGCTTTCTATAATTCACATTGTCATTGTGGAAGTGGAAACACTAACATAGGGTTTGACTAAGGCAAACCCCTAAATGGCACAACCCTTTCTCTCTCTTTGAATGTGTAGGTTTCAAGTCTGAAGAATATTAGGAGAAGTTTGAAGGTCAATTTTTCATTGTTGTAATCAAACTCTATGTCTTGAGAACAAATAGAAACTTAGTTATTGCAATATCCGATAGTGATTTGACAGTGTAACGTGGAAGAACATAAGGCTCTGATCTGGCTCTTAAGGACTGTGAAATCAGATATGAAGTTCATCTACAAGGACATAGTCACCCTAGGTGACTTTTTCCCCCATTTTTAGCCCCAAATTCATGTCATAGGTGCATAGTACTATGCTCAATCCATTTTTGTAGTCTGATTCTGTCTGTGACTTTCTAGATTTGTTGTTTTTGCATTAGAATAATTATTTGCATACTTATACTAGTCAAATCATTATATTTCAATGCTAAATCCATTCCAAATTTGGTTAGGGAAGGTCGTCTCACCTTTTAGGTTGTAAGTCAATCTTATATCTGTCCAAATCTATCAAACCCCTATAGTCACAAAAAACAAACAATCCTCCCCCATGAAATAAGGAAAAGGTGCAAACCTTCCAAAAATGGTTTCCCTTTTTCTTCTTTCAATTTGAAGGAGTACATAGCTATGCCAAAATCCTATTTACCCTCTCTCCACCAACATCAATTGGAATTTAAAAGGGGGGTTCTTAGGTCCCAAGTGTTAGGATTTGGTGTTGTACACCATTGTATAAATTGTTATAATGTTGTAAATAAATAATTATTTAGTTGTGGTGCACCCAGGAGGTGTGTTTAGGAACACTAGGTAATTATTTGGGGCCACTTCTAAAGTTGTATTGTAACATTAGGTTACTATTTTATGTGTGGGAGGCATAGGATAATGATTTAATATTTGGGGAAAGCATGTAACAATGTGAAAACTTAGTATCCAGTATTAAATGATGGGTCAATGGTTTTGTGGTAATTTTTTTTTATCTTACCACTTGGTTGTATTTGTGTGATCTTGTACCTATAAAAACAAATACTTGTTTAGTGGTTAATGTTGGTTGGGTGAGTGGGTTGTCATTATTAAGTCTTTTTGAGGAGTGCATATGTGAATCATGGCATGGGATGTGCGGATTCATGCTTGAACACATGGAGGATGCATCAAAGAGGCTTGATGTTTTAGAAGTATTCATGATAGCTTTGTAAGTGCATGTATTATTTTATTGTTGAATAATAAGATGGAGTATGGATGCTTTTGGAGGCTAGGTTTTTCCCTCTTGTGGGTTTTCTCAAGGTATATCTTGTGTTATTTTGTGGATTTTCTATTTTTATCTATGCATTTGGTTAATTAGTAAGCTTGTATGCATGCTTTTATCTCATGGGGTTGTGTAGGAAATGGATTAGATGAATTGGGAATTGATGCATTATTTCCTAACAAGTGGTATTTGAGCTTTAATGGTTGTGGGAGGTATGAGCTCTCGGGTTTTGTTATAACCTTTGTTTGAGTAGGTCTAGTGCAAAGTTGAATTCATGGCTATGTAGGTTAGATATAAGACATTACAAAGTATAGAACACATATCAGGTGTTGGTTTGCATATTTGTTGGGTTTATTGTAGATCTAAGGATTGAGAAATTTGGGTCAAAATGGTTTATTGGATTGTGTTTTTATATGAGGGTTTTGTAGAGGAAATTTCACAAATGACCTCTTGAGACAAAACGAACCTCACCATTGGATCCAAGATAGCCAAGAAATAAAGATTGATAAAAGTTTTCCCTATTTTGGCCACTTGAAAAAATGCAAAAAAAATTTGCCCCTCACAGCCCATCGTATGGCTATACGGGTCTATAGAGGGCGAAATATTAAAAAAAAAAACCTAAAACTATAAAAAGAAAAATTAAAATTAAAAAAACTCTATTGGCCTTTAAATTTCAATTCACTTGAAAAAAATATTCTCATTGGCCTTTATAAAATTAACCTATAGAAATTAAATTTTAAATAAATAAAAAATAATAATCAAGTGGTATGGGATCCGCAAACCTCGTACCCCTGCCTTCTCAGTACCTTTTGCATATGTCAGTAGCAACTAGCCCATTCAAATCTTTACCCACCTTTATTAATTAAAATATATCGGTTTACTTTTGTTTCAAAACTTTCATATAAGAAATTAAATTAAAATGCATATATGTACTGGGTCCATATTAAGCTACCACTATTAAAAGTTTTAAGATTTTTTATAAATAAATTTAAAAAATTAAATTTTCTTTTAATAGTGCATCAGGTCCACCACTTGAAGGAAGAGGCAAATGAGAAAGACAAAATACACGAGAAAAATAGAGATAACCTGCAAAGATTTATATTTTAAATATTTCAAAATATACAAGTTGTAGTGCATTCACAAATTAGAAAATAGATGAAACTAATACAAAGAGCTAAGTGCTCTTTCTTGTGCTTAGAAAATAACTAAAAACCAAGCTCCTTTGTTTCACTGACTTTTCAAGTTGTTTCTACAATAGATTCAAGCTTTTGCTTTTTCTTTCTAAGATTACAATACAAAAGACTATTTGAGTCTACGTACATGCCCAACAAGTTGGGAAAACAAAAAACATATAATTATGCTATGTGGGAAAATCTTGCCAATAAGATTATGCATTTGAAAATTCTCATTTAAATATGTCTTACATGTGAGAGTTGAAAAACATTGCTTAATTGGATTTAGCTGGAGAAAGGAAACTTCACATACTCGAGCAAAAAATGACGGTGGAGTGAAAAGAAGAGTCTATGATGGAGTTAATGAGGGTAGTTGGGATTAATTTCCAACACTCCCCCTTACTACAACTGTTGCCATCCATGATGTCCAAACTATCTCTTTGATGAACAAAACTTTATTTTCTTAATGGCTTGGTGAAGATATCTGCATACAATTCCTCGTACTTGCAATGTTCCAAAATAATTTCTCCATCATTGATTAATTATCTTATGAAATGATACCTTGTGTCAATATGTTTTCTTCTTTTATCATAAATTGAGTTCTTGGATAAAGCAATTGCAGAATTATTGTCACAATAGATTTTAGTTACTCCTACTTGTTCATGCCTTAAGTCTCTTAACACTCTTTTCATCCAAATTGTTTGGCATGCTGCCTGTTGGAAATAGGATGCCATTTAATTGCAATCCTAAACATTATTTATTTCATGTATCTCCTAAATCCTTGGAAAGTGTTCCCCAACACTAGGATTAGAGAGAGAATAATATTGAATGAAATAATCATGTTAATTGACATTTGTAATTAATTCTAAATGTTAGGAGCATGTGAGGGCGTCCAATATGAGTTCCTAAATAATAGGGGCACATGGGGCACCCACATGGAAGGTGGAACTCACCTTGAGTTTAGTTAATTGGTTGGAGAAAAAGATAACACTTGTAATGCATGTAAAGATCCTAGAAGTTAGGGATTGATGTTTACATGCATGAAGTTCAGTTCAGTTCAGATCAGTTTAGTTTAGTTTAGTTTAGTTTAGTATCAGTTCAGTTCAGTTCAGTTCAGTTTAGTTTAGTTCAGTTCAATTATGGTTCAATTATCTTCAGGTAGTTTTATTTGAATGCTAGTTGACTTCAGTTAACTTCGAATGCATGACTAATGACTTGAGTTGCGTGATAGATAACAGGTGACTACTTTCAGTTAACAGGGGATGATCATTCTTGCATGAATGGTGGAGAGATATGTTTCAGTTAACAGAGAATGACTTGGATCTATCTTGGGCACCCAAGTTGGCTTCTTAGAGTTAACACTTTTGCATGTTAAGATATTTCAGAAGGATGAGTTAGGTGGGCCCATTCTTGGGCACCAACTTTTAGGATAAGCTTTTAAAATATCTTCAAAATAAAGGTTGAGTTATTACTTCAGTTTGGGACGCCCAAATGGATGAAGAAGTTGATTTGACATTGTTCTTCACGATAGAACTCTACTTGCAAGAGATAGGCGTGCCTTTTGTAAGATAGGGATTGAGCTTTGTAATTGTAACTCTTTGGATTTTACAAAGTTGATTATTGCCTATTTATCTCAAACAAGTTGAAGAGAGTTATTATTAGTTTTATTGCAGGTTGTGAAGAAGATTTGTTGAAGGCAAAAGAAGCATCTTAAGCAAGGATTGGAATTATTGTAATCTTATTTTGAGATTAAATAATACATTGATTCTTGGTGGAGTTTTTTCCCGAAAGGGTTTCTCCGCGGTATATGTCGTGTATCTTCTAATATCCTATCTAATTCTTCTACAACCTTCTATCTTCATTCTACAAATGGTAAAATGAATTAATCAGATTAATCACCCGCAAAGCATATGTAACAAAGAATACATATTTAGATCAACAATCATAAAGTTTTACAAAGTATTAACCTACATAATCACCTCAAGTTTCAACACTGCCCCTGTTGCTGCTACATACTCAACTTCAATTGTGGAGAGAAAAACAATTAGTTTTTTCTTGGAAGCCCATGAAATGACTCCCAACACTAAATGAAATACATACCCTGATGTGCTCTTTCTATCATCTACACTTCCTACCCAATCAATGTATGTGTATCCAACTTGATTAAAGTCATTTATTGCACTATAAAGTATGCCACATCCCTTAGTTTCATTCACATACCTCGTGATTCTTTTAGCTGCTAGCCAATGTGTTTCCTTCGAAGTCTCCATAAAAATTGAAATTAAACTCATTGTATACATTATATTAGGTCTAGTTGTAGTTAGATTCACATTTTTTCTACAATCATTCTTACTCAATCTCAAACCTATGGTTGTTGGTGTTGAATCAAACTTACTATTTTACATTTGAAACCTCTTCAAGATCTCTATTGCATACTTCTGATTGACAAATAAAATTCCATTTTTCATTTCCTACACTTCTATGCCTAGAAAATATCTTGGCAACCTTAAATTTATCATCTCAAACTCATTTTTCATAGTCTCTTTGAAATCAACAATGAGAATATCATCATTCCCCATAAAAATTAAGTCATCTACATGCAAAATAACAATTAAGATCTTACCATCACTTTCCTTGATGTAGAGAGTAGGCTCACTGCCACTTTTTCTAAAGCCATTGCTCAAAAATATGTGTTAATTCTGATATACCATGCTCGTGGTGCTTGCTTCAACCCATAAAGTTTCTTTTTCAGCCTTTACACTTTGTCTTCTTGCCCTAGTAACTCGTATCCAAGTGGCTTCTCTACATAACTTTCTCTTTTAATATTCCATTCAAGAAGGTTGACTTAACATCCATTTGTGTTGGGCTGCTATTGCTAAGACATCCTTCACGGTCTTCATTCTTGCAACTGGAGCATATGTTTCATCATAGTCTCTTCCAGGCTGTTGTTTGTACCCCTTGACAACCAATATTTCTTTGTTCCTTTCAATCCTTCCTTCTACATTACTTTTGGTTTTATAAACACACTTTACTCCTATGACATCTTTTCCCTATGGAAGAGTCACTAACTCTCATGTTTTATTCTTTTTGATAGCATCTATTTCTTCATCCATTGCATTTACCCATTTTTTCATCTTTAATTACATCTTCAAAATGAACCGGGTCATCAATATGTGAATATAAAAAAAAAGGAGAGAGAATTCAAACTTGCACTATTATCACCTTCATTTTGCTCATAAATATCTCTCATACTTCTAAATTTTTGTCTTCTCAAGCTTTCCAAGGTTGGATTTGACATGTCTCTTGAGATTGAACTTGTAGAATGTGGACTTTATGGGTGTGCACAAAGTAGTGCCTATTGTTGACAGTGTTTGTTGTCCACTTGAAAGAGTGATTTCTTGAATGTGTGGTGTTATCCTTGTGCTTGTTGAAGGTGTCACTTGAGCATCACTTTGTTGAGATTGAATTGGAGTGGGAGGAGTCACAATTGAAGGGATACATGTCGGTATTATTTCTTATCTATCTTCTTGTTGTACGCTTGCTGTTACATTCAATATTTTCTCCAAGCTTCCATCCTATGCTTCCTCTTTTATGAACTACACATCCCTATTGATTATTATCTTTTTGGTTATTAGATTGTATAACTTGTATTTCTTTGATTCATCACCATATCCCACTGTTAGAAACCAAGATCTGAATTGCAAACTAGAAAAGGCCTTCCATAGAAGAGAAAATAAAAAAAAGCAGAAAGTTTGCATAAAGATGTGCAAATTAATATATTCTAAGTACAATAATTACAAGAGATAATTTTCTTTATAAAAAGAAAGATGCATAAACCCAATCTTATCTTGAGCAACAAGATAGCTCAACAAGATAAGGATAACAACCTATAACCTAGGAATTAAATAATGCCTAAGTAAACTTATGTAAAGTGTAATTAAATATTAATTACACCAACACCCACAAATATGCATCTTTCTCCTTTGTTGTCCAGTTTCTTTCTTAATTCATCTGAGACATGTGCATATGCCACACATCCAAATACTCTCATATGAGCAACATTATGCTTTCTTCTACTCCATGCTTCTTTCATAATCATATTCTTTAAAAGTTTGGTTGGACATCTATTCATTATATATATTGCACATTCTATAACTTCAGCCTAATATTCATTTGATAAATGTTTTGATTTTAACATACTTGTAGCCATTTCCATGATTGTTCTATTTTTGCTTTCAGATACACCATTTTGTTGAGGTGTCTACTTAGTAGTGAATTGTTTATGAATACCATGATCTTTATAAAAACTCAAGAAGCCATATGAGATGTACTCACCACCTCTATCTATTTCTAATGCTTTGATGTAGTACCCACTTTGCTTCTCCACAAGAGCCTTGAATTGGAAAAAGAACTTAAATGCTTAACCTTAATGCCTTAGGAAGTAGACCCATGTTTTTCCTGTATAATAGTCAATGAATTTCATTAAATAATATCTTCCACCAATTGAGGGTGTTTGCATAGGTCCACGCAAGTCTGAATGGACAATTTCTAACAATGATTTTAACCTTATTGACTTTCCTATTGAAAATTATTCTCTATGTTGTTTGCTCAAAATGCATCCTTCACGTAATCCTTCTAGTTTTTGTATGAGTGGCAATCCCCTTACCATGCCTTTCTTATACAATAGGTTTAGACCTCCAAAGTTTAGGTACCCAAATCGTAGATGCCATAACCAATTTTCATCTTTAATTTTTTCTTGAAATATTATTTGTGTGATTGCTGCAACTTTTTCTTCATCCACAAGTGGATGTGTTTGAGAAAACCCTACCTTCAAATAAAGTTGTATCCTTAGGGAAAAAATTCTATTGTTTGTCATTTGGACTTTTGCAATAAGTTGATTTCTTGGATATTTATCTAAGATTGTGCATTCTCTGTTTTTGAAGAATACTCCAATACCCATTTTGAATGTGTTTTCCAATGCCCATCAAATTATATTTTAGAATAAGAACAAAATAGATATCATAAATAAAATTTTTCTTCCCCTTCTTAGTTAGAATATTGATGTTTCCTTTCACCATAACTGAAACTTTGTTGTCATTTCCCAATGTGACATTTGATTTTACATTCTCATCCAAACTAGAAAATATTTATATGTTCCTTGTCATGTGATCGCTACATCCTAAGTTTAAAGACCATACATCCTTTTGATTTGCTTGTGCAACATTGCAAGCTAAAAACATACTACCCTACTTTTGATTTTCTTTGGTAAAGAACTTGCATTTTGCTACCTATAGTCATATTGTTTCTTTCTACATTCATTCAAGTAATGCCCATATTTTTGCAATAATGACATTAAACTTGTGATTTAGCACACCTTTGTCCTTGAGGTTGATTTATTCAAACTTTGGTTGTTGCCTCTTCCACTTGAGTTTGATGGGTTTTCATTTTCCTCTTGAATTTGATCTTCCTTTGCCTCTACCATGATTGATTGAAATATGTGTTTTGAAAGCATGATCCAGAGATGAATTTGCTGACCTACACAACCTATGTTCATGTGAAAGGAGATATCCATGTAATCCATCCACTGAAAACTAAGAGAGATTCTTTGTCTCTTCTATGGCTGCAATAATAGACTCAAACCTTGCAGGTAGACTTCGTACATTCTTTTCAACCACTCTTCTATCTTTAAGAATCTCATTGGATGAGAATTTATTTGATTTACCAATCCAATAATTTGTGTAAAAAATGAATCTACTGATTTAGACTCCATGAATATTGTCTCAAAGTCTCTTCTCAACATTTGCAATTTTGTTATTTTCACCTTAGTCATTCCTTGATATGTTGTTTATAGAATGTCTCATGCTTGTTTTGACTTTATTGTTGTTGCAAATATTGGAAAATTAGTATCATGTATTGTTTGGAAAATATAAAAGAGAGCTTTAGAGTCCTTTTTGTTATCCCTTAGTAAATCCTTCTATGCTTGAGTAAGTGCATTGTATGATGCTACATTTGTTAGTTTTGGGTAACCATTTTCAACAAGCTCTGAAATGTCTTGAGAACATAATAATGCCTTGATTGTGATAGACCAATAATCATATTTCTTTCCATGGAAGTGAGGAATTTGCAAACTTGTGCTTGGAGCTGCCATTATTGACTATAGAGCTTTATGCTAGTTAAACCGTAGCTCTTTGAAAACATTTCTTTAATAATCTTTAGCTATGATAAATTTTAACTCTTTGAACCTTACTTGAAAACCTTTATCTCTGAGAACCTAAGGCTCTAATACCATGTGAAGGAAGAGGCAAAGGAGATAAAAAAATATAAAAGAAAAACAAAGATAAGCTACAAAGATTTATATTTCAAATATTTCAAAATATACAAACTACAGTGTATTCACAAACCATAAAACAAATGAAACCAATACACAGAGCTTCTACTCTTTCTTGTGCTAAAAAAATTGAAAACCAAGCTCCTCTATTTCACTAGTTGTTTAAGCTATCTCTACAAAAAATACAAGCTTTTACTATTTTCTTTCTAATATTACAATGCAAAAGACTATTTGAGCCAACGTGTATGCCTATCAAGGACAAAAAACAAAGAACATTTAACTATGTTTAATTATGCTATGTGGGAAAATCTTTCTAAGAAGATTATGCATTTGAATTCTCATTTAAATCAGTCTTGCACTCGAGAGTTGAAAAATATTGCTTAATTGGATTTAGCTAGAGAAAGGAAACTTCACACACTTGAGAAAAAAATGTTGGCAGAGAGAAAAGAAGAGTCTACAATGGAGTTAATGAAGGAAGTTGGGATTAATTTCCAACATCCACCTATATTGAAATTGGGAATTTTTTTCTAACAAACCTAAATTCCACCCAAGATGTTGAATTTGCGACTTCCAATAGTCAATGGAAAGCTCTCTTTAATAATTGTGCAATGGATAGGTGTAGCTCCATAATTTTGCTATTTATATTAGTTTTTGGGGCCTAGAATCCAAATGTTCTCTTAAACATAGTTTTGGTCGTAACTTTTACACATAAAATTGGATTTTTGAATTCAAATAGGCATTGGACATCATGTGTTGCATACTACATAGTGGATTAAGTAAATTTTTAGTTTGTGGTGCATGAAGAGGATTGTACTTCATTTATCAATTGTAGGTGCTTGATATTTGAGGTGTGATTACATGAGCATCTAGATGATTCAATAGGTGAAACTTTGAGGGAGTACATGTTTTTATATAATATATATGATGATACAACAGATTATCGGTTTGGTGCTTTCTAATATAGGTTTACATGTGTTTTCAAAGTTGGAATTTGATGATGATAGGTACACAAGTTGTCTTTGATTTTGAGGATATGGGTTGACATGTGTGGAGACTTGGAGTCTCATGTGGGTGATAGTTGAGTACATGTACAATACTGGTGATGATTATAGTTTCATGGATATGTAGGTACATTTGAGATTTGACATGACATGATCATGTATATAGTTTTTTGGTGGTGATATGGTTTGATTTTAGGAGGTTGTTCTTATCTCCTAGATGCTTGTTTGGTTCCTTGAGATGGTTACTCATTTTTGAACATGTTTGGAAAATCATATTTGTGGTTGATTTGGTGTTTAATTCTTGTTGTATATAAGATTATCTTCTTTGATATATTAGTTTACAGGTCACTAATGTGATGATGAGTTTGCATGCTTAAGTGTTTGGGATCTTCAAGTTATGCAATTATGTGGGTTGGTCACCCATTTGACTGTAGTGCAATGACTTAGATGTAGATTGTCTATATCCATGAGATTGATTCAATGTTGATGCATACTTTGTTAGTTGACCTTGTCTATGGTCATCTATGCATTAGTATGTTACTTTGATATGGGAGGATGGATGATTAGAGTGCCATGATTGTCAATATTTAGGACTTGTAGCATGTGGTTTTACCATAATGTCATAATAGCTTAGTTACATTTCATTGGTTAAACATTTCAGTGGTAGATTTTAATAGTGATGATTTGGTGGTGTAGGATTAATTCTTGATGTTTTGATGGCGGTTGTATCTTCTTGGATTGGAGATCTTGGTTCTTCTTCTTCTTTGGAGATACTAAGATTGTAGCTGAGTGTGTGTGGACCATGGGTGATCTTCATTTAAAATATGGTTATCACGATGCCATGTGTAACTTGGTATCCTGATTTAGTGGGTTGTTGGCAGTGATGTGGATTCATCATTGGTGATGGATGATCTTCTTTAGTGATTGTGGATGTATCAGAGGATCTCTTAGATCCTATTGTTGCAGAAGAGTTCTTTCACATATACAGGTTCACTGTTAGGAGATGGTTATCTTCATGTGATTGGAGATGTTGATTCTTGGATTAGAGTGTGTTTGGTATTATGTCGTGATGTACTCTTGATTCTAGATTAGAGTTTTGGCATGGTATAGATTATCTTGAGACCGAGATGTGTGTATTGGTGCATGTGATACCTTAGGAGGAGATGGTTAGATAATGATGTCATGTTGGGTTCCTAAAATTGTGGTTGGAGCTTTGACATTGATCTTGTTGATTCTCTTGGTATTGAGTACATTGGTCATTTTCTTGGCAGCTTCATGGTAGTACGGTATTACATTTGGAGCTTAGCATGGATTGATCGATTTTAGGTGCTCGTGGATACTTAGAGACTTAGGTGAGGATGGATTTATCTTATGATTAGAGACATTTTATTGAGACTATTACTCTTTAGAGGTTTCAACAGGAAGATTGAAGAGCCTTCACCTAGATGTGGACATGAGTTCATGATGGATCTATAGAGGAGATTATTTTTGGAGTGAGTCATGATGAATTGGTTATCCTAGAGGAGCATTCTCATTCCCACTCTTAGTCTACTTGGTAGTTTATCATCTAAAAGTTATTTTCCCATTATTGTTTCAAATGTGTTATGTTTTGTGCTTTGTTTTCTCAATGGAATGGATTTTGAGCCATGGTGATTGATTTTGGGAGACTTGTTTGAGGACTGCTTAGCATTAGTTTTTATTGCTTTATCTTTCATAAACATGGATCTTGAGCTATGGACAGTTGGTTCTAGAGGATTCATTTTGAGGGATGTTTACCATTGTTATCTCCTTGTGCATATGAATTTATTCATGTTATCATCCATTGATGAGGATTTTTAGGAGATAGTTTTTGGGATAATTTATTGATTTAGGAATGGATATTTGGAGTTTGATCTTCCTTGGTTAGAGAGGCTTACATCCATGTTGGAATTATACATTATTCATGTGTTGCATTGAATGCATGAAATTGAGTGGATGTGTGTTGTTAAGGCTTTTCATTTGGGATTGTAACTGTAAGGAAGCTAAGGTAGTGAAATAACTTCCTACACTAATCTTGAGAGGAGAATAATGCAAAATTTTTACAGATCTTTAACAGTTACAAAAAATTAAACAAAAATAAACACATATATCATGCATTCCAAAAAACAATAATTTATGTGGGGAAAACCCTTTCAAGAGAAAAATCCCACACTCCAAAAGTTGCCCAATATATTATTCAGAAATCACAAAGATTACAATATACTTGCAGAGCAAGCTTCTCATAGGATTATGACCAATCAGAGATTTGGAGACAATAGAACCGCTATTAGAATCTTGTAATACATCACAATACTTAGTCATAATACAATGCCCTCATAAGATAGGGTTTCCTTCTAGGGAAAGTCAAGCTAATGAAATATTGATCGCCAGATCTAAGACCTAATGATGAACAAACTAGATTTTCAATAATAAAATATAAATAAAATTTTCCTTTTGAGGGAATTTCCCTTGAGACCTTGCTAGGGTGCGTTGCCCTTGGACCCCAGTTGGGGGAAGATTCCATTTGGACCCCTTGTGGGGGGAGACCCCCCTGTCATCGTCAAATGAATAGTACCTTATGTATCAATAGTAACTCATGTAATTACAAGGTTGAGACACATTTTCCCAATAGTAAGGAGATCATACTTGACACAATGTAGCACTTTGAGGTGTTGGTAGAAGGACATGTTATGATTTAAAAGTTTTCTCTCTTTATTCTATGGTTCCTTCATGAAGGTTCATGTTCATATAATTTGGGAGGATTGTGTTTGCATGTTGTGAGAGAATATGTAGCAACTTGGGTTGCATGTGTAAATCATTTTGATTGTTCTTAGTACTTTGTGCTTTGATCATTTATCACACCTTGGTATAGTGTTGATTGATAGACTTGATATTCCATGATCATTTTCAGATTTGACATTACCCACGTAGTGGGAGTTCCTAGATATGTATGTTTTTCATTGACATGTTTGATATAGGGAGCTTGTGATTACAATTTATGGGTTGCATATGTTGTTGGCATGAGTTTATTGATGTTGTTGACCGAAGAGGTATGGATGGTTGGATGTATTAGCATGTGTTGTGGATGTTATTTTTGATCATGTGGGTTTTTACCTTTGACAACAACTTTGAGCCTTTGTTATCACTTGGATTTCATGCTTGTGTTCTTGGATTGGTGCATTTTCACCTTGGCATGTTCCTTTTCTTCCATAGGTGGCACGATGGAGGATGAAAGGAGTTATTGCTTGAGATGGTGGTCAATTTAGTTTTATTGTAGGTATCTTAATGGAGCACGGTAGGATGATGGAGGTTCATGTGGTTTCATGTATGAACATGATGATGTATTTTATTGATTGACCCTTATGCAATGTATACAACAAGTGGGAGAATGTTAGGATTTGGTGTTGTACACCATTGCATAAATTACTATATTATAATGTTGCAATTAAATAACTATTTAGTCATGGAGCACCTAAGAGGTGTGTTTAGCCACACTAGGTAATTATTTGGGGCGACTTGTAAAGTTGTATTATAACATTGAGTTATTATTTTATGCATGGGAGACATAGGATAATAATTTAATATTTAGGGAAAGTATTTAATAAAGTGAAAACTTAGTACCCAATATTAAATGAGGATTCAATGGTTTTGTGTTCACATGGTTTTGTGGCACATGTTTTATCTTACCATTTGGTTGAATTTGTGTGAACTTGTATCTATAAAAGCAAACACATGTTTAGTGGTCAATGTCAGCTAGGTGAGTGGACTATCATTATTGAGTCTTTTTGAGAAGTGAATATGTGAAGCATGGCATGAGATATTTGAATTCATGTTTGGACACATGGAGGATGCATTGAATAGGCTAGATGTTTCATAAGTATTGATGGTAACTCTATAAGTTCATGTATTATTTTATTGTTGAATAATAAGATGGAGTATGGATACTTTTAGAGGCTAGGTTTTCCCCTCTTGAGAGTCTTATTAGGGTATATCTTGTGTTATATTGTGGCTTGCCTATTTTGATCAATGCATTTGGTTAATCTATAAGTTTAAATGGATGCTTTTTTCTCATGGTATTATGTGGGAAATGGATTAAATGAACTAGGCATTGATGCATTATTTCCCAACACAAAGATTATAGAGGAGTGTAAAATAATGGGCCAATGGTCAAACCCC
Source organism: Sequoia sempervirens (assembly GCA_007258455.2). Lineage (NCBI taxonomy): Eukaryota > Viridiplantae > Streptophyta > Pinopsida > Cupressales > Cupressaceae > Sequoia > Sequoia sempervirens. The sequence goes on along the minus strand of VDFB02058242.1, from coordinate 511,440,837 downwards.
TTCTAATCGATGATCTTTGAGTAGGATGACCACCTATTTTCATGAAATTTGTCAAGTCTTTTAGAAATTGAATCATCACCAAATCTACGGTTGCTCCATGTGAAGGTTCCATTTCGAGGCATCATACCCACTATGCTAAGAAAGAATATGTTATCCTTTAGAAAACTAGAAGTTGGGCCTAAGTGATTAGTATCTCCTCTTTTCTCATCTAAACTTATGATGGCATTAAGATCTCCTGCTAGGATCCAAGGAAGAGCAGTTCAACAGTTGAGCAAATAAATTGAATATGAGACCAAAGTGAAATATTTTCTTGAAAATTAGAAGGAGAATACACATTCATAAGAAGAATGTGTTCTCCAGATTCAAAGCAAGGCACCTCCATGGAAATTGAGTTTTTATTCCAAGCCCACCAAGTTAGAATGACTTTATGCGAGTTCCATAGACATGCCATCCCACTTGAAGATCCTTGAACACCTATACTAATAAATTGCCCTCATTTCCAATTTTTTGAAGATACCATCACCATATCTTCGTAGGAGAGCTTAGTTTCTTGGATGAAAACGACATTAGGATTATTGTCATATTTAAGATCTCAAGTAGCTTTTTGTTTATGGATTCTATTCAAATCCCTTGCATTTCAAGATACAATAATCATTTTGGAGGATTACAAAAATGGATATATAGTGTCCTTAAAACCCTAGATTCCACCAATGATACCCTATCAATTTCACTTTTTATGGCCTTTTTTCTTCCTTGTCTTTGAAATTTTATCTGTAAGGTCCTTTTTAGTGGGATTCTAAAGGAGAACCATGAGATCCTTCTTTTTCTATCTTCTCTTTCTTCAGACTCTTTGATTGGTTCCACAACTTCGATGTCTATATTAGACTATAGAGGATTTCCTGAGGCTAGATTGACAATTGTAGCTTCTACATGAACTTGAGGGGCCTCCTATGACAATTGATCAAAATAAAAATAACTAAGGGAACGACATCCCCTCTCATTGAGTGGATTTTATAGATCCAACTTAGGGTATTGAGAGGGAAAAAATCCAAGGGTTGGAGCATAAGCATCTTGATCAACCATATTAAAGTCTAGCTCGCCATTAACAATTTCTTCAAAACTCTCTAGAACATTAAATATATTGCTAGAATATGCTTTAAGTTTTCCTTTAAACTGGCAATTAGAATATTTGGCCTTTATTCACGACTTAACAAGAATGATGTCAAATCAGGGTTTGAAATACTGGAATTCATTGAAGCCTTACCTTTAGCTTTCAAATTGGTATTTTGAGCCTCAAAAGTTGGAGGAGACTGAATAGGGCTTAGTTTGGAGTAATTCCTCTACAAGTGCCCATATTCATGACATATACGACAATGAAATGATAAAGCTTCACAATCACCCTAGATCTAGTTCATGCTTCCTAGCCCAATCTCTAAAGATTCAGGAAGAGGATTGTTCATATTGATTTCAACACAAATGTAGGTGAAGGTGGCTATCTTCCTTTCAAGGGTTTATTGAGAAGGTCCAACTCATTTCCCAATGATAGCAACAATGGACTGAAGAATTTTTAGCATTCTAGAACTCCATAGGGAGCCTCAATAGATGAATCCACACAAGCATTTTAGATGGAAGCTCTTCTAGAGGATCAAACACCATATGTAATGACTTGATGAAAAGCCCTGCTTGATGGTGGAAATAAGGTCCACCTTTAAAAATCTTGGTTCAATCTACCATTCATGAGAAAACTACAAAAAATAACCATTCACTGCCACAATAATTTCCAAATTCCCCTCTTGAGACCAATTATTCCCAACCCACGATTCTAGGAAAGGAAAATTTATTTTTAAATCCATAGACTTGAAAACAAGAGCATGCTCCCATAAATATAGAACATCTTCAACAATGGATTTTAGATATATTACCAGAATGGGACATTCTTGACATTTTTCTAAACAACCATTTGGTTTAGGATGGATGCTCGAGGAATAACCCGATCTCATTTACCAAGTCGCATGTAAAAGAAAATTCACCACATCCACACAAGTTGATGAGGAAGGCTCATCACATTTTAAAACTGCTTTGAAGGATAGAATAGGGGGTCCCCTAGACCTCCACTCATCATAATGCAAACAAAAATTATGAAAAATTGAGTAAAAAATCATAGAAGACAAAGGTCTACAACCCACGACAAGGAAGAGGTTTAATGAATCAACTATGTCACAAGAATTGCTTACATTCCACACAAAGCACACCATAGGGAGGTCCCAAGCCCATGGAAGGGCATGCAAATACACCCATGATAGAGGCAAGGCATATTGGCCTCACAAGCCTGTGCAACAAGCAAGGAAACTTGCACACTCGTCGTCACTTGCCATCTCTCCATAATACCTTTAGATTCAATATATGATTCCTTTTATTAGTCTACTATCTCTTAAATTTTTATCAATTAACCTTCCATTAACATTTTTCCCATTAGAAACACAAACATTCCCACATCTAACCCCACCTAAAAGAAACATACAATGGTTTTAATATATCAAGTTAATGTTCTTGATTAAGAAAGTATTATAGGAGTCCAACCATTTTAAATACTTAGACTTCATAAAAAATTCATGGAATAGAGTTATATAAAATCAAAGTTCTTACTTGATCAAAATTGGTGTATCTTTATGAAAGTAATCAAATTTCTTAAAGACATCCTTGAACTATAGCTCAGATGTTATAACACTCACAGTGAAAATGTTAGAATTGTTAATAAACATGAGACACGAGATCAAACAATGAACAAAAACACCTTCCACACAAGAAAGATGCAAATAATAATCTGCTAAATCATCAACAAGAAAAACTTATAGAATAAACCTCAAGAGTCTTCATGGAGATCATGATATAAAACAATGAGGGTGAGTTCTTTATATGAGCAACCCTAAATTATAAAGGGATTAGATCATGGCAAGTGTCAACATCCTATGTGATGAGACAAAATGACCTAATAAAAGCTCACTCTCGTTAATAGAAAAAAGCACTTCTAATTTTAGCTTGGGCACATGAGAATAAATTAACCTAATAATCAATTAAAGATTAATTAATTATTAGCTAATGCATGATTATCCTAACACCCTCCTTAAGATGAACTTAGGGATTAGCTAAAAACCCTAAAAAACCAATGCATAAAAAACAAAAAATGAATGATGGGTTCTAACAAACAAGGCCTTATGAAGTAACAAACAATCTAATCTCTCACAACTAGAGAAAAAAAGGAGAAACACTCATGGGAAAAACTCCTCCCCAAAAGAGAGAAAGACGAACGAAGGACTAAAAAGCCTCCAAAATTAATGTCCCAAAAAGAATAGGAACATGAAGAACATCACACAAGCATGAATAAGTTGTAGACAACTATCAAATGATGATTGTTGTAGTGTTGTAATGAAGAACATCCTCTGAAACAAATGATGATTAGGATCAAGAAGATAAGAATTTGCATGAGTGCCCCCAATGACACTACTCGAATCAAATAGAAAACAAAGGTAAACATTTGGAAGTCAAAGATAAAAATGGTACATGTATCAATAGTTTGAAGAATATTGATCAAGTGAAAATAGGTCACCTCTAGAAATAGAAATCCAAGAGTGTCCATATGATAAATGTTCCATCTCATTGCAATACATGGGTAATAAGTTGTCGCATCTACTTAGTATAGAGAACAAGAACTAGATACATAGATCACTCTAAAAAAACCAAGGAAGCATTAGTACCGATAGTAGAAACCCCCAATAATGTAGAAAGGGAGAGCCAAGACAAGTCCACTGAAACTGTGTGTCACCAAGAAGTACATGTACGAGAACAAAGAATATTTGAATGTGCACAAAATAATACCTGTAAATAAAAATGGTGTGCAAACAAGACACACACACATGAGGTGAGAATCACTAATATTCGTTGTTGTTATGGAAGGAAAGCTCACTTGAAAAAGGTGTGAAGGTAAAAAAAGGCACTCACAACCCACCCATGACACTTTATATCATAGTGAGTAAAAAAGGCACAACATGATGTGTGAAAATCCCCAAAAAGTACACACCAAAAAGACACTTTATCTCAGTGCATCTACAAAGAGAAATGCAAAAAATGCTCAAAGTGCCTAAATAGGACAAAATACTGGAAATACATATAAAGCAGCTTAAAACAAGTCATCCCATGCAAATAGGAAGTTTTTAGGAGCTAAAATGTCCAAGTAATTCACTAGAATTTGAAAACACAAAAAATTGAATAAAATGCACCTAGAGAAAAATTTGGAAAAATTACATGGATAGTTGTGAAGAGCTTTAGCAAATTGTCCCGACATTGTTGGAATTGTGAAAAAAAGAAACTTGTGAAAAGTTGTGAGCTCAAGAGTGAAAGTTTACAACACATCTAACTTTTCCAAGCACTAAAATGTACTAGTAGTAAAAAAAAAAAAAAAAACTAGTACCATTAGATAGTGCTTGAAAGAAACTTTTCGACGATATTTCGTTTGCCTAATTTTGATACTCAAGTGGAAAGTTATTGCGATTTTCCCAATTCTACTTAATTGCCACAAAAGGAAAATTCTTTTATCTCTCAGTGGTTGGGTGTTCATCGCCCATGCGACCTTGGGCAACAATTTTTAAAAAAATATATAAAAAAATTTGAGGGCCCCCACTGCCACTGGATAAGTGGTGGATAGTAGATCATTGCTTGTGTTGAGCTGTTAGTGGTTAATGACTAAGTTGTTGCCACTAACAGTCAGCGACCACCGTACTACTGAGGGCATTGCTCCATAGGTGGCATTTTGCTTTTTTTTTTAAATCCAATGTATGGTATGACATCTAGGACATTGTACAACTTGCTAGCAAAAAAAAATGCCATGAAAACTCCTGATGCAAAAATTGGGAAATTTTATAGTCAAAATTCGTTGATTTGGCTTCTTGAATGCAATGGTGAAGTATTTTTTGCACCAAAAAATAACCCAAATCCAAAATTTATAAAAATAAAGATTCCATATTTAAAGCATTGTAATCCTATTGAAGAAAACCCTAAAAAAATTAAAAAAGATTTATTGAATCCACACTTTGATACTGTAGACACCTAAATTTGGACACTTAATTTATCCAAATTTATCCCCTTTCGTCTAAGCATCCCCTTATTTTCATTTAATTAAGTAATATCGCTATTATTTAATTAATATCCTTAATTCTACCAAATCCCTAAGGTATTTAATTAATAAATAAATACTTTATCTCTTTAATCCTCCTTTTTATCAAATGAATTTATTTAATTCTTCACATGTCACATCCTCCATCATTTTAATCTAATACTAATCCATCTTCTAATCTCATCATTAAGGATGTACACATGCCTAATCCTTGATTGGGATGTGTCACATCCTCCAACTTTTGCAAGTTGGCCTCTAATCTCTCTTAGCCACCTAACCCTCCTCTAATCCTTCATTAACTAGCCTAATCAACCTCTCAAGGAATTTTTAATTCCTTTTGTCCTTCCAAGGAATATTAAATTCCTTTTTCTCTTCTCCATGTGATCTTTGACTTGTCACATGTGAACTCTTCCTAATTTCCCATTTGCTTCTAATCTGTCATTAATTTGTCTAATCAGGTACTTGCATAACCTTAATCACTTAATTAGGTCAACCTAATCCCCATGTCATTTATGGAATGTGTCATAAGTCAACCTTATTAAAGACTTTCTCCTTTTGGAGAAGGCACTCCATTCCCTATGTGAATTTTTAATTCACATTTAATCCTCCAATGCATTTCAAGGAATTTTAAATTCCTTCTTTCATCCCCATAAGGATATTTGAGGAATTTTTAATTCCTCACATGTCCTCTCACCCACATGGGGACAAAGACCTCCATTATGAGGAGATCTTGTTCCAATCCCAAGGTACTATGTACTACCTCCATGTCATGTACTCTCCTTCCAACTCATGTACACATCATCCTTTTCAAGCCACTTCACATGCCACATGTCAAGATGTGAGGGCTTGTGAGTTCTCAACTCACCATAGCCCTACATCTTGGCCTTGTTGGTTTAATCTCAACCATCCATTTCCCTAGAGAATTCCAAATTCTCTATAAATACCCCTATTTTCTCTCATTTTGGGGAAGATCATTTATGCTAGCCAAACTCTTGCAAAATTCTCTTTTGAGCCATACTTAGCCAAATTCTCATACTTGCATCCATTTTCACTTATTTTCCACCCTCATCTCATCTCATAGCTTGCATCTCTTGCCACCAAAGGAGCATACAACATCAAAGATCGAAGGGCCAACCAAATGATCGATTCAAGACAAGGTGAATCCACTCTATTTGTTATTTTTATTTTGTTTTTGAATCCAACTAGGCTAATCTTGAGGTGTAGGGTGTTTATAGTTGTTATTTCCACTCTCTTGTTTGCTACTCATTTTATAACAAGTATTTTCACCCTATCACAGATACCATGATAGAATTGTGAATAAGCATGGGACACAAGATCAAATAATGAACAAAAACACCTTCCACACAAGAAAGATGCAAACAATAATCTACTATATCATAAACAAGAAAATCTTACAAAATGAACCTCAACAGTCTTCATGGAGGTCACGAGACAATACAATGAGGGTGAGTGCTTTATAGGAGCAACCCTAAATGATAAAGGGATTAGATCCTGACAAGTGTCAACTCCTATGAGATGAGACATAATGATCTAATAAAATCTCACTCTAGTTAACAAAAGAAAAACACTCCTAAGTTTAGCTTAAGTGCATGTGAATAAATTAACCTAATAATTAATTAAAGATATATACATGATTACTCTAACATAATATATATATATATATATATATATATATATATGATACTATACCTCAAAGATGGGTATAAAAGATAAACATATTGGTAATCTAGAGAAACACAAACTCAAATATATAGAAACAAAACTTATATCTTCTAAATTCTCTAAATCTATAATGATTAAAAGTATTTTACATTCTTAATTATTAAGCAAAGACATGCAAGGAGAGAAATCATGGGCCATAAAGAGAGGATGCCTATGTAAAAAAATGCATTCAGTAATAAGAATTGATATTTCATATGACCAAAAGAAGGATTAGACACTAATTTTATTTGCAAAATCATTAAAATTTCTTTTAAAATTTGTAACATGGATGCACATAAATTATCAACTTATTCTAAAAGTTTATGAAAACTAATCATGTAGGTCCTTTTTATGACTAGATGCATAGTAATGCAAAAGGTAAATAATTTTTTTAATTTTAATGTGTAAATCTTATAACCTCTCAATTAAACTCAAGAGGACCAAGCCCATTAACAACCAATATAAAGTAATGTATATTAAACCATCACTATTTGTGTAAGTGGGAAATCAAGATTATAAAATATTAACATAATTAACTAACACTCCAAAATAATTACAAGAAATCAATATCATCCTTCATTCCTCATAGCTAAAGGAGAAGAGACTCAAATTTTGTAAGAACCATACTTTGTAGTAAAAGAGAACTAAACAAGTATATGTTGGGATTTATCTTAAAACTTGGCATGGAAAGAGAAACCCAATCCAAGTTGTCTTTTAAAATTTTTTTTAGCTGAAATTAATAAGAATTAAATTCAACTAGGAGAGAAATGTTTTAAGGGGGAAAATATAAAGGAGAAAAGGGGTGGTTTTTCTTCTCTCCACAACCCTCAAATTGCACGTGCGTTAAGGAAGGTGGTTGTCTCACCCCTAGAAGTCTACAATCAACCACTATCTCTATTGCATATCTACATCCACTCATTTCCTTCCCTTGATTATGGGCTCATAGATCATTAACAAATATTTAGAATATAGAGAAGCAAGATGGAAAAACAAACAACATAGAAATGACAATATTATTTTGCATTGTGCCTCTGAATAAATGACTCCACAACATGACACAAATTCACAATATTAGTTGGTACAATGATCAAACTTAAAGAAAATGTATTTCTTGTTGGGAATTATGAAAGGGAGGTCTAAAAATGTTGTTCTATACATTTTTTAAATAAATTGACAATCAATACTCTTTTGTACCTTATTCATGCTTCTACATTATGCATTTATGCCTACCAATGCCAACTACAACATTAGACAATATTACATTATTCTCTATGCGTTGATGTATGTCCATTCCTTGTACCAAAGTTGTCATATTGTCAAAGTTGTCAACTTGCCACAAAATGTGAAATTGCATTGAGTGAGTGCTTCAACATACTGACTTATTTTAGCATGTACAAATATTATTAGAAAATAGTTTATATTTTTTGCCAGATACAATTTTATTGAATATAGTTTTTTTTTCTTTTGCATACTTGTACATTTTGCATTCATGTTGACTAGTATAGTGGTAACTATGTCTAAAATTCCTCTATCCTTTATGCTTTGATGGGTGTCCATACCTTGTTTGAAAGCTCCCATTTTGACAAAAGTTGAGAGTAAATACAAATTGATTGCTCTCAAATGATAACTAATTGAATTGAACAAGTGGTATGTCCTAACATGCCACTTGTAATTTCCATTAAACATCATTTCTTTTCATTGAAAAATTATAAATTCATCCACCAACATTTAAGACTTAAAAAATTAAAATACAACTATTAAAACAAATAAAACAAGTGCCACGTAGTGGTGAGTACTTGTCTTCATAGTATTGTAATAAAAGTATTTGTTGTGAGATAGGTAAAAAATGTATAGGTTGGTAATAGTTTGAGATCAATAAACTTGCAAACATAATCTATTCTAGAGAGCGAATATTATATTAATTTTATAGTTGTACATTTTAGATTTATAAAATAATATTAGATAAATATATTATTAGACATTTAATTAAGAACGTTTATTCATTTTTTTTGATCGGTAGAACACAACAGAGCTACGAAGATTAAATTAATAAAATTCAAAGTTACATCAACAATGGTCAAGCTGGACTATTCAAATCTCTACTTATTGTTCCTATGCCACTATTAGAAACCAAATCTATTCTAGATAAGACAAAAATTTACTGATGCCACCAACAACATCAAGACTTAAAATTCCACATTTCCCCCTTTCTTGGAGGACCTTGAAATCGTATGATGTTGAGGATTATGTTTTCTCCTCTCTACCTTTGTCCAACCATCATCATTTGAATGACAGTGGCTCACTTTTGGGCCATCTGCAAAGCCTGTAACCACAAAATGATCCATCGACGCAAGGGAGCAAGCTGGGGAAACATCCTTTGGTTGATGACCCTCAACTTTAGTACCAACTCTGCAACCTGTAGCCATTAGGCAATCCACCGCAAACCCATTAGTTGGAGTTGATGAGCAAACCTTAGTGTCCTCAACATCAGTACCAACTTCACAACCTGTAGCCATCGGGCAATCCACCATAGACCCATTAGTCGGAGTTGATGAGCAAACCTTAGTGTCCTTAGAAGGAGCATGGAGTTGAGTTGAGCCTTGAGGGGGGTTGAGAGTAATGACATAATGTTGAGGACTAGCCCCATCCCACTAGGAAGGTTTCCCAGAGGAGGCCAAATTCTGAATGACTGGCTATTTTTGACACGAGGATGTATGATGGTCTGTAGAAAAATATTGCCTACATTTGAAGGCAAATTTCTCATAGTCAACAGGTTGCACCCAACTTCTATTACCCACCTTCAACATAATCTCATCAAGTAGGCCGTTAGATAAATCCATTTCAACACATATTCGTGCATAGGTGGAATTCTAATAATCGATTGTTTCCTTGGAAGTACAATGATATTTCCCTAAACCGTTCCCAATGGCTCGCAGGCAGTCAAGCTCCCAAAATCGTGGAGGAAGAAATGGTAACCGTACCCAAAAATAAGCTGAGGAGAAAACTTCCATTCACAAATCAAAGGCTAGGAACCATGGTTTCATACACAAAAAATCACCTTGAAAACTCCAAGGACCGTTCTCTAGCACCAACTCCTTATCTTCCTTAGAGTCAAATTTCAAAATAAAAAAGCCCTTAGCACAAGGGTAAATCCAAATTTCACCCTTCATGAATATTTTCCATTTATTAGAAACCCACGTGTGTAGAACACATAATTTTGTGAATCTACAGATTAGGGCATAATCTTGTAGAAACTCCTCCCGCTTTGTGGCAAACTCATCTAATCGCACCATAGGGGATGTGGATGAGGGACAAAGAGAAAGTAGGGGCCCTACCCCGCCGTTCACATCCCGACTGCTTTGAGGGTGCCAACTAGGGTTTTGATGTCGAGGCTGTCAATTAGGAGGAGAAAAGCTCGATTTATCACCACGTAGAGCCTCCTTAAAAGAGAGGCAATGGCTTTTATTCATCGCAGGAAATCAAAGAGGACTTCCTCTCCCCTCCTGCGAATGCCCATGCTCAGACTAAGTCGCTTGTGAATCCACATTTGGGCATGAAAATGTCGATGTCGTGTCTCCAAAACCCACCCTGCCATGGTCCGTCATAGTGGAATGCCTGCGAAGATCCTTGTCGAAGGTCGCAAAGGTTGCAAAACTTTTTGGAACAGAGTGCGCCATCCTTTGAAATTTGACTTTATTAAAAATAATTTTATTTTAATATAATAAATATTAATTTTAGATGCTAAATTTGATAGATTAAATTAATAAACCAATTATTGTAAATATTACTTATTTTTAGTAAATAAAAACAATAGAAAATACAACACTTATAATAACCAATATCTATATTCTAAGAAACTACATATTAAATACAATTTACATATATTTATTAATGTTGGATAAAGTATAATAACACATTATATTTATAATACCTATAAATTACCTATTTGTAGCTTAATTTATATAAAATAATGCATATGGAAGCAAAGGTAAAATCTATTCCTAAAAAAAAAAAAATAAGTTCACATATTTTTTTCTGCCCATAATACACATAATCAATCATGAGAAATAATTTTTAAAATTTATAAAGTTAAATATTTTGCATGTTCACTTTAGAAAATTGAATTTTATTTGAAGAGGATAATTTTTTTTCTCTTCTTGCCCTTTACCATCTTGATGATAGATTGAGTGTGATGAGATACATTGATGAATTTTTTTCTAGAATTTGAAAAATAAACAGCACCACAATATGAATTGTGGAAACTTAATATCATTAAAAACAAATATTACCTGAACAAGTACTATAACACTTAAAAAAAAATACAAACAAATAATTAAAACACGTACAAAGCGAAATACAAATTGTAACATACTCGAAGACTACAAAGAAAGCTTTAAGAGCGAACTCTGTCGGAACTCTACAACGAAAGACGATTAGGTAGGCCATTAAAATCCATCAATAGATCAATATGTACAATAGTTTGGCTGTCCATCAAGCAATTAACAATTCATTTTATCTGCAAATTTTGTTCAAAATTTGAAGCTGAACTCTACGATCTCAATACTGTCTTACTTCCCACAAGTTATGTTCTTCTGAACCCATTTACTGGAATAGTTGCATCCATTATGGCCAAACTGAGCACTACGGGATTCTTTTTATTGCTCTGTATGATGGGTATGGGGGTTATTATCTATCTGAGACTCTGGAATGTAGAAGGTGATCTCCGCCTTGACGAAGATACAAGAGTCGACCGGTATGTTCTATTCACCCACTTATTCAATTTGTTTTCAGACCTCTGTAATTTTTTCATTCATACCCCGATCTAAACTAAGAGTGCATCATATTCTGAATGCCAAAACCCATCATTGAACACTGCATGGAATTAGTCTCATCGCAAGTGTAAGTTCACTAAACTGCCTCTTTTTCTCTGGAACCTACCAAATTATTATCTTAATGTTGTTGCTTTTTAAATGAGATTATTGATGAAGTTTTTTCTATCACATCAGTCTGATCAAGCAATTTGTTCAATAATCACTCTAAGATTATGTTAGATTAACAAGTTATATTAGGTTCAGGATATAAACGATCAACCGAGGAATGTTTTTGCAACAATTGGGCTAGTTTCAGAGAAAAAGGGACCGCTATGGCCAGTTGAAGATTGATATTTTACGTTATATTTATAAATTATTGTTGGATTGTGCGTAGAGAAAACAAACCTAGAATGTCTTCGCTGTGATCGGGCTAGTTTCAAAGGTTAAAGGGCTGTCAGGGCTAGTGTAAGATTACATTTTATTAACATGTTATTATGTTATATTGGATTCAGATTAAAATATCAACTTTTGAATGTCCCTGTAAAAAAAGGCTAGTTTCAGAGGAAAAGAATCTGTTAGGGCCAGTCTAAGGTTATATTTTATAAAATCATTAAATTGTGTTTGGGTGAAGAATCAATCTTAGAATACCTCTGCAATAATTAAACTCGTTTTGGAGTGAAAAGGGCTGTTAGTGCTAGTCTAAGATTAGTTTTTATTAATATAGTATATTGGTTTCAGGGTAAAAAGTCGGCCGTAGAATGTCTTTGCAATAATTGGGTTAGTTTCAGGGAAAAAGGATCTGTATGGGCTAGACTAAGATTACACTATATTAATAATATAATATGCTATAGCGTATATTGGGTTCAGAGCAAAGAGTTAATCTTAGAATGTCTCTGAAAGAATTTTTGCTAGTTTCGTAGGGAAAAGGGAAGTTCTACATATGTGCGGGTGGATGTTTCTTTTGGGTATAGAAAGTTTGAATTTATGAATAGTAACATGTGCATATGAACATTGAGTACTAAATCTGCTGTCAAATAGCTGTGGGTAATTGATCTTACTGTTTATACTAGCATACTGCACTGGCTCTTTTCCTTTCTACCCAACCAATTTAATTTTTTTGAAAGTACAAAAAGGCCATGAGCCTACTAACATATTATATAATAAAAAGCAGCTACTTCCTGCGCATCCGAGATGAAAGTAGCACCAAGTCCCAAGAACCACTTAAATAAATACAAAATTAGCATAACTGCTACAGCATTATCTTTACTGGCCAGCCTTTCTATTCATTATTCAAAACCTGAATAGCAGGGGGCTGCTCATCCAGCTGAATGGCCTTCAAAGCAGTGTTAACCCAAGTTTCCGGGACAGGGATGGCAGGGGACGGCAGGACGAGTCCCCAAGTTTCCAATTTTTGAAGTCAAATTTGGGAACGGCAGGGGACGGCTATATAAAAATATATGGAAAATTTTAAAAATATAGGGAAATTTTAAATATTCATATGATAACATGGATAAGGCATGCATAATATACATTATAGAACCTCAACATTATGCCAATACTCAATACACATTCAAAATTAACATACACGAATCATGAAACTACCTCCAAGTTATAATTTATAAACTTATATCAAAATGCCCAAAGGCTACGTTGCTGCCATATAGTTTTAATTCTTCAGTTTTCTATACTTCTGTAGAATGTTTATTAACTATTCTTTAGATTTGTTCATTAAATTTTCTGAGTCATGATCAGCAACACTAAATAAGTAGATGAATATGCACTTTTAATTTACAATTTCATCATGCATCTGCGCTTTCAATCTGTATATATCCATATTTTATCAGCTTCATTCTATTAGTGTGGCTATTTGGAGGAGTGCCAGTTGAACCTGTAAGAATATGAACAGTTTGCATACATTGAAGAAGCAGGGATGTATCCAAGACATTTGGTTTGAATGTCATCGCATGAATCTGAACTGTGTTAATATATGTCCAATTTGTTATCGCGGAATCTAGCAGCGCTCGTTCCACGGATAACCCCCCTACGAAACTTGTCCGTTTCCTAGGATTCGTGAAGTTCAAGTACGCACAACGGGGTGATTTTCGAGTCACCTCGAAGTGCGTTCCCAAGTCTCGAATAGTCAATTCGAGCATTCCACCTTGTTCTCCTCGCAAAGACCTTCGAAACGAGATCTTTCGCGACTTTTCACTGTTAATACTTTGCAAATTACGGAAGATGCAGTAGCACTCAAAAAGTGCGCCCCTGCAGGGAAAATCCAAAATTTGGCTAAGTCTGGAAATGTAAGGGCGCTAAAATTTAGCGCCCCTGCATGAAGTGAAAATTCTAAAAAATGCAAGAGCGCTAAATTTTAGCGCCATTACATTTTTTCTCAACACTTAAACTTTTTTCATTCCTCTGGCACGTTTCTTCACAATTTCGCGTTTTTCGTCAATCGTGCCACTTTTCGTGCCTAAATTTATTGCACGACTTGAGTTAGGTTTTTAATTTTCATTTGCAAAGTTAAGTGAATGAATTCGCCACTTTTGTTGTTTATGTTTTATTTCTTTTGCATCTCCTCTTGCTGTGCGTTTGCCTTTCATCTGCAAAATCACGCTTTTTGGAGATTCGCCATTTCTCTCTTCAACAAGCTTCGCGTTTTGCCCTGGTAAGACTTTCATTTCGGCTTTGTATTGTCATTTGTATATGATCTTTGTACATTCGCGTTTTGATTTCTTCATTCACGTTTTTATTTCATTCGTTTTTTCTATTCGCGTCTTCCTTCATTCGCGTTTTCCTACACGTTTATGCAATGGAACCTTCATTCATGGTTTTGAATTCGCGTTCTCCCCTGTGCGTGTTCATTTAGTGCTCATTCCTTCTTTTCATTTCCATGCTCTTACCCTATACACTCGCGTTTTTGTTCTCGCCTTTCAAAGTGTTCTTCATTCGCGTTTTCTGTCCATCGTTTGTCTTCATCGTGGCGAGCCTTTGTTACCCTACGCATTCTTCTCTCGCCACCTACGCGTTCTTCTCTTATCCGCCAATATGGTCGATGTTCTGTGGGCACTCGTATCTATCCAACGTATCCATGTTGTCTCTCTCTATGCGTTTTGGTGAACGTTGAAGAGATCTGTTATTGTGAAAAAGAATTCCCTCAAAAATGGGAGGCGTATGTAATAGAATGAAAGCAAACTCAAGCTCTCATGATTCAAACAAATTTCCATCTCCAAGCCTGAGCGCTATCGCCATTCCCTCTTGCATCTACATCTCAAAAGTTTCAAGAAAAAGCAGAGGCGCTGAATTTTAGCGCTAGAACATTTTTGAGAAAATGAGAAATTACCTAACACTGTAAGATGTAAGGGCGCTAAAATTTAGCGCCCTTGCATCAAAATCATCTTTCACCAAAAAGCTAAAGCGCTGAATTCTAGCGCCATGACATCAAAAGAATGTCATAAAATTGCCTAACACTAAAAATGTAAGGGCGCTAAAATTTAGCGCCCTTACA
The DNA here is from genome assembly GCA_007258455.2 of Sequoia sempervirens. Lineage (NCBI taxonomy): Eukaryota > Viridiplantae > Streptophyta > Pinopsida > Cupressales > Cupressaceae > Sequoia > Sequoia sempervirens. The sequence continues at coordinate 511,425,629 of VDFB02058242.1, read as the reverse complement.
CCAAAAGCAATTTCTCAGAATGTAAGGGCGCTGAATTTTAGCGCCCTTACACTTTTTTCTGGCTTTTTCCAGACCTTTCCAAATGCACCCCATTTTTGACCAGTGCATCCTTGAGCTCCATTTTTCCGCATTCGTGCATCGTTTTGCGTGCCTCGCCATCATCTCTATGCTTTTCCACCCTCGTGCTCGTTTCACGCTTTCCCATGTTTCCTAACAAATTGGTGTTTGTTCTGGCTAGACGGATTGCAGTCTACTCTCAGAGATCGTCCAGTTAAGAGTGCTCAGTGTTCCAGTTTCTTTTGATGACTGCAACGAAACCTCCTTCTTCTTCGAAAGCAAAAAGCAAGATGAAGTACAAATATCAAGGCGTCTATCCGCCAACTATGGTACTTTCGAAAGTTGAAGAAATAAAGGATACAGAAGTTGGCCATCAAGATTTGGTTGACTTTGCAAAGTTGACAGAGACGAAGCCTCTTCCTGATTCAATGAGGGCAATAGTACACAGTAATCTCCACTTGGTGGCAATGTTCCCCACAGCTGCGCACAATACTGAGTTTGTTCTTCAAGTTGCGTCTCATTACATCCGAGAAAGCAGAAGTGTGATCGACTCTTCCGGGCATGAGATTCTAAGACTCGACCCCGATTTCTTTGACATCGTCTTCAAGGTTCCTCACATGGACAAATATATTGACATTTCTATATCAAAAGCACAGGAGATTTTCGATGCTGATCCTAATAAAGCCAAACAGTTGATAAATACTCAATGGCTTAAAAAGCCTAGATCGTCTGTTTCCAGATGGCCGAAAGGACTCCTGAGAAGTGACTTCAAAGATGACGTCAAGGATATGATCACGTTTCTGAGCAGAGTGAAAGGTTTGCCGGAATCATCCACCTTTCGCGATTGGATGTATGGGAATACATCAGATCATAAGGAGGCAGAAGGTGCATATTGACTGGGGTAAACAAATCAGTGATGAGGATGCACCATCAGCTGATCAATGCCTTCATACTGAAGTTCTACATGACTTCTTACCTGGTGTACGCAGCAGCTGTGATGAGACAATTCCCAGGTCTATCTACAAAGGGGAGTCGAATGATGGTGCCTGTGTACAGATATTTCTATCAGTTGGAGCTAAAGGAAAGCTTTCATCATTTCAGACGGGTCACTGATGCTTTCTTTGCGCCCTTACTCTTCAACTTTGATCCATCCTTGGAAAGAAGAAGAGTGTCCGATGA
>VDFB02058242.1:511373002-511424293 GCA_007258455.2 Sequoia sempervirens | reverse complement strand
AAGTCATTACAAACTCAACACAGTGAATGGAGATAGGTATGGAAGCGGCCTCTAGTAAGCCAGACTGCTCAATATTCTGAATGATTGAACTTCTGATCTTAATTGGGTCTAGCACTGCTTCTGGCAACACTTTGTGAAGGTCTGTCTCAACCAACCTGAGAAAATCATGGGTAAGGACGGTTTTGGTCTTGTATTCGAGCTGAGTGAACTGCATTCTGAAAAACTTGCCTGTTGACAGTGAACTCGACTATATTCTGACAAGATTTCTGGAATCTAAAAATAGCCTGCGAGAGTTAAAAATAGCCTTTCGAAGAATTAGTTTCAGCGAAAAATCCGAGATATGGGTTTTGTCCAGAAGAAGATTCTAAGACAACCCAAAATGTCAGATTTGCGAAAATTTGACTTCTATTTGATCGTACAGAGATTTTTCACTTGAGAAAATTAGCAATTCGAGAATGGATGTTCTGAAGTTAAAAATTCGTGAAAAATCAAACGCACAAATTTAACTCGAGGAAATTATATGGAAATGATCCAGATACTGAGACTTGTAGAATTCGCCAATTTCATGAACATGCAATATGTATTTTCTGAGAAATCTGAGATTTAAAGGATGCAAAAGACGTCTTTATGATGTCTTCTTCTGTGAAAATCTCCCAAGATTTCTTTGAATAACTGATAATTGTGAACTTTATCCTGCAAAAAGATATGTTAGGAAAAATCGCCTCTGTGAATTGATGAAGATTTTGCCTCTGAACTGGAAAAATTCGCCTTGGAATTGAAAACCACGAACTTCTTGAAATTTGCGCCTTTGAATAAATGAAATTCGAATTTCCTCTGAAGAAAAATACGAATTTGTATGAATTTTGAATTTGAGGATTCGCCTTTTGAAATATTAAAATCCGCCTTTGAATCTTTGAAGGATTGCGAATTTTATTGATAATTGAATACGCCTTTGAGAATTTGGAAAACGCCTTTGAGAATCAAGGAATTGCAAATTGCTTTGGAAGTGCGCCCTTCTCTTCTGAAGAAATACGAATTTATTCTTAAATTTGCTTTGAATTTAATAAACTTCGATCTCTTTTGGAAGAAATGAATTTGCCTTTAGAAAATACGAATTTCATTCAAGATTAATTTTGCTCTTGAGAAATACGAATTCTCTTTGAAGTTTGTGAACAACAATGAAGATTGCGCCTCATATAAATAATAAGAAATTCGCACTGAATTGTGACTGCAAGAATTCATAAACCCTAACCAGAATAGAAATCCTCTGATTGGTTGCCTTTGAGTTCAACTGCCACTGACTGGAAGTTCAAATAATAAAATATTAATAAAATATTTATTATTATGAAATTAGGCACCAAAAATAGAAAATCACCATCTCTGAACAAGCATATTTTGAACTTCAGTTGACAAACTGGTTGAAGCTTTGAGATTCATCGTTTGACTTTATTGATTCTGAAAAGTCATCTCTTGAGCACATAGGCGTCCATTTGCTCAAGATACTTCATTTTTTACTAAATCCCTATTTTATAGCTGACAACACTGTCACGACTGGCCAACTTCGACACTGATTTTCGGATGATCGGGTGATGCTGAGACTGTTCTGAAGAATCCATCGGAAAGCCTACTGAACAAGGAAGAAATGTCTGCTGGGAGACACAACTGCAAAATCCATCGTTTAACCCCTTGAAAAATTAGGCGCACCTGATTAAATTGCTTTACGGGTTCCAGACTTAGCCATTTCTAAACTGCCATCCACACTCTGCTAAACGTCACGACGGAACGATGAACCCCATATGAGGACGGCAAGCTCACCGCATGATTGAGATACCGTGATCCAACGATCGGGGAGGCACCGCATACCGAAGTCGTGGTTAAGGGCCTCAAAAGTAAAAGCGCCCCTGGCTCATGGTTGCACTTTTGTCATTTTACGAAAGTCAAACTTCCATCCAAATACCCTACTTTGACGCCTGACATCTGGAACTGGGATGACCCGATTCAGGCACTATTTGTTTTAACGGACAGCCAGAAGGGCCTACAAGAGAAGTCTCTGGAGGTAACGAGGCAAGAAAACTGCTTCTAAGACCTCAAAAACTCCAGTGCGTATTTTATTTAAGATTACCGCTCCCAGACTTGGCCATTTTCTAGACGTCTTCACTTTGCAATATTACACTAAAGACCTCGCACGCACGAGCGACTGCCAAATCCCGAAGGCCGGCGGCTGTGCTCGTTGGAAAGATAAAATGATAACGCTCAATAGTCGTGAAGACTTCGAACGCGAACGGGCTCATCTGACAGGCCTAAAGGCTAGGCGCCTCTGGACTGTGAAAATACACTGAAAACCATTTGTTGGTCCGCCCGTAAAATTACGTGTTTGGTAGAATCTCCGCCACGACCACCTGAAACGTCGGATCGACAAGCTGAATGGTGCATTGCGGAGCTGGACTAGAGTATTACTGATGTCGTGAAGACTCTGTCTGCAAATTTTGCCATCTGAAGGGTCCTTTAAACCAGCGCCCCTGGCCTGTACTTGCACTGGGAACAAACGGAGAAGCTCAGAAACGTGAAAACTCCATTTTAAGCTGATCTTTGGATGACTGCTGCCTGAACTCTGAGAGTCGGATGACTATGCTTGATATCTCGTCGGATAAGCAGACTATTTGTAAACAAATTGACTGCATCTGGCATCGAAACTGTCGAGATTAACCCCCTCCTTGAGATGGGCTTCAAAGGGCGCGCTTTTGCCCGGAAAGACAAATTCTCGCATCTCGAACTTTTTAGTAATTTCAACTTCTGCCGCTTTGCCGGAGTCTGGAGTCTCGGAACGCCTCGCTGGATAGCTCGACGGATAGCCAGACTGATTCTGAAGAGATTGACTGGATGCTTGAACATTTTAACCAGAATCTTGACCTTCAACAAACTGGGCCCTGGGCTATACTTGCGCTTTTGGGCTTTTCCTCTGAGGAATCTTCATGATTTGATCATTGAAAACTCTGTTTCGATCATTGAAATGACCGTCTGCAATATGGAATGTCGTCGTGAGATGCTCCTCCATCGCGAAGATCTTCATTTTGAGTCTCTGCTTCGGTTCTGACCAATAAAACTGACTTTGATTGACAAAATATTGACAAAAACTCCATGCTTGATATTGCCCAAAACTGTGTTCTACAACATTTTAGCAAGATTTAGACTTTAAAATGCAAAATGCCTTGATGAAGCAAAAAATTTGGTTTGGGTACAACACATACTCATCAATTGCATAGCCTTCATCCATCATCATTTGAAGCTTCTGGTCCTCAACCAGCATGAAAAAATTTAAAATATTATGCCCATTTAGTGATAAGTAATTCACCATTTTTGCCATTTCCTTGCAACTAATTTTGTCTAAGGAAAATTTTCCTTTACCCAACTTGCTGCTCCTTCATGAGGAATTCTGGGGTCTCCGCACTGGCTCTTCCTCCACCTTCTTTTCACTCATCTTGAAAGAGACAACTTGTTAAAAAGGATTAGAATATGGAAACCCACATACAAGAGATTCTGCAGATTTGTTTTTTCTTTTTCTGATTGTTCAGAGAACCAACGACTTTCTTAGCCCATAGTTGTGGCACCTGGTTCTCTCCCTCCATAAAAAGGGGAGAGCCATGTACGGCTTGCAGTTTTTCCTTATAAAATTTGGGATTGAACCAACCACAGAGCAACCTGGTTGCCTTTATCCAACTCCTTTTCAGTTGGCTTTGCCAAAACTAGCAAGAAGCAAAAAGGAGAAGAGTTGGGGTGTTGCCCCTATCTATCCATTATTCAAAAACTTAAAAAAAAAACCATTTAGAGGGACCAATTTTCATTTGATTGAGCAAAAAGGAAACCACACCCATCTCTGCACCATTTCCAGACATTTCAAAACTTTCCATTTACAAATATCCAACATAGATTGCATTCCTAGACACCTGTTTTATTCAACTTTGAAAGACAAAAAATTAGGATCAGGAAAGGAAGAATAAACATGGAATTCACCATACTTGGTGAGTAATCTTCACTTTCAATCACTCTCCCAAAACCTTGCTGCTGGAAGGGCAAGCTCTTGGGGTCATGGAGGAAGATAAAAATCCCCCACATGCGGGAGGGACAGCTGTCCCACTACACTGTCTCATAATGCAACTAAACAATCCCTACTGTAATTCTCCATGCCCTTATTTTTATGTTTGAATTAATCATTAATTCAAGGGGAATTAGCGGAGGGGAGGGGGCTAAAAGGATTCAAATTTCATTTTTATTTTTTATTTTTTTAATTGTACCACCATATTCACCAAACAATTGCTTATTTTAATTCCTTTTCTTCTCACATGGCAGAAATTGACCCATCTATGTTCTGTACACATGTCCTTACATTCTTCGACACTCAGCAACTAATTATTGCAGCCTCTCTTCAAGACGGAAGAATCCCTATCCAAATCAGGCAATCTTCTTTTTCAGAGATATGAAATGAATGAAGCACAATTTGAAGGTGTTTTAACTTAGTTTGAAGTCCTCAAGAACACTTAATCAAATTTCTAGCCAGCTCTACCCCTGTTAATATAATCATAAATCTTTGAGTCCAGAGGAGCATTCAACTGCTCGTGAAGATCCTTCACATCTTCTTTCTGATAAAGTGACTTGGAATGGATCCAAGCATCCTTGCGAAATTTAGTCTTATTCCCTTTCCCACATCCCACATTAATAACAGATTAATCAGTTTCAACATGACTTCTTGTAGTGAAAATTATTTGAGGGACGAGGGAGCAAGGTACTTATTTTGTCAGATTCCATATATGAGATCCTTGAACATGACTTCTTGTAGTGAAAATTATTTGAGGGATGAGGGAGCAAGGTACTTATTTTGTAAAATATTACTCCAGAGTCCAGAGACTCATGTTCTGCATAGACCCTCCAACCTAGCTTGTCCCCAAAGCCAAAATCATATTTTTATTAATCAGAGACCAAGCACTGCCCCCCCAACCCCCCTACCTTGGGCCATCCAATCTTATCCCAGCTACCAAAGGCAGCTTACTGCTGTTCAGGTAACCATTCCAAAGGCAATTTTTTGAATTATTCATATATTTTCTCAAACTTTATTGGCATTGGAAGCAATGACATGAGTCAGATAGGCATTGGCTGCAAAGTGGGTTTGATCAATTGGATTCTTCCACCCAGAGATAGTTATTTTCTCTTCCAACCATTGAGTTTCTTCATTACCCTATCTACAAAAGGTTTTCAAAGTTCCAAGCAATTTCTTTCTTCAAAATAAGGAATTCAGAAGTGTGTGTTTGGCAAGGAGCCTGATCCAATGTCCAACTCCTAGCAGATTGCATTCAGGAGAAGTCTGCTTGTACTGAAAAAGAAGATCTTTTCATTTGAGCTTGTTTATTTTCTGGTCCAATAACTCTTCATGTAGATCTAGAGCTTCTTTTAGCTCTTTTGCTTCTCTTATACTTGCCTTTTCTACTGAATAAGTGTCATAAACAAATCGCATGTGAGAGATCCTCTATCCTACTTGAGTTATAGCTAGTCCTTTTATTTTCCTCTCAGCTTGAAGGTGAGATGGTTGTCTCCCTAGAGCTTTAGCCACTAAAATAAACAAGTATGGTGACAAGGGGTCCCCTTGTCTAAACCCTCTTGTTGCCCCCCAAAAGCTAGTAGGATCACAATTAATTAGAACTGAAAACTTTGGAGAAGACACACAACTTAGGACCTGATTGTTTTGATCTTTATTAAAGTCGAACTTCCTTGACCCTACTAGAGCTTTGCACTCCTAGTACATGGCTGCCGTTCTCACCTTGGTTTGGCCTCCCAAAGAAGTTTTCATTCTCAAATAGCTTCTCATCAACTCTTTCATCTTGGGCACAACAATCTTCAGCAGCTGTTAACCATCTTGGTTGGATGATGCTCAATTCCCACATCCACCATCTTAACCTTTGTTGAGGCAAAGTCACTCTTCTAAAATTGGCACCCTGCCTTGACTCTTTTTGTTAGTGGGACAACCATAATTTTATTCAAGAAGACCCAATTGAAGCTACCATAGGCCTCACTCATATTTAGTTTAATTGTCATCCCTTGATTCTTTTGGGAGATAACCTATGTTCTGTGGAGTTTTGAGATAGGGGGATGGAGGGGACATAGGGATCAATCTTGATGACAAGGGAACCAAGGGCCTAGCTTTGGAGATGGTGGGGGGATGATGGAAAGATGGTAATGGGATGGCAGTGGATGGAGGTTTGAGGGCAAAGCCCCCAATGGGATCAAGGGGTAGCACCCTTGTAGGGGTTTGAAGGTAGAGCCTTTAGCTAGGTTGAGGAGCAACAGCCCTAGTGTGTTCCTTGTCACAATACAAAGTGGGGTTGAGGGGCGGAGCCCCTGCCACCAAGTCCAAATTAATGCCTTTGAAACCACATAAACCTTGATGGCTCACACCATTTTTACAATTTTATCAGTATGTTTTTTGCAACACCGAGTCCTTACTATCCCTAACCAAATCTTCATTTCTTTAGAAAATTATCAATGAAGCTAAAGAATCTGTTTAGTCTAGAAGATGAGGGTTACATAGTTTTTCAATGCTTCACAAAGACTTGGCACTTGCTCTTGCACTCACTCTTCCTAATACTCGCACTCAATTGATGAAGACTTGGCTAATGCTCTCCATGTCCTTGGGATGTTCCCATTCCTAAAACAAGGTTTACATGGGGGATGCATCCTTGTGGAATATTGGAGATAATTAAGTTGATTAGCTTGTGAGCAATTATAATCACATCTAGAATTTGATGGCCTTCAACCAAGTCCCCTATTTTTGAGGGAATGTTTTTCAGTTGGTTGGCCATTTCTTTCAAACTATTTTGTATATCATATTACATAGAGATACGGGTTTCAAAGAGTCTAAAGAAAGTTGCATCTTCTTTTTTAAAGTAATTGTCAAGAAAATAATATTTAGCTCCTTAAAAATTTGTAGTGTTCCTTGGGTATGCCTCCACCACCCCCCAAATCCAATTGTTTTTGCGACTGCAATCTCCTTGGGATAGGGAATTTGGGGAAACATACTCCCATTGTCCTGTCACCACCTCCACTTGTTAAGGGATGTCCCTAGGGACGTCTCCCTCACAGAGGGGATGTGGGCATCCCCTTGTTTTGGGGATTGCAAGGAGACATTGGAATGTCCCAGGGACTCTCAAGGGACTTAGTTGTGTCTTTTGAATGCATTAGAAATGCTTAGGCTTCCCCTACATCATTCAACTCAAAAAGTGCATTTTTTAAAATTATATATTTTTTTGTTTGTGGCAATAACCCTAACCTTGATGATTTATGGGCCCCACCCACACCATAAGCAGTCACAAAAATGCTGCAAGAGTGAGAGTATCGAGATAGGAAATTTCCGAGTAGCCATCATGAAGTTTAATTTAATTAATTAAATATTAATTTGTCTTGAAATAATATTTTGGATATTTATATTTAATTAATTAATTATTTATTATTGGAAACAATTTAGAGAGCCCAACTTTTAGGAGACTCAAGGATGAAAACCCTTGAGCCGGTGGGTTGGACGAAAACCGAATTCCATCGACTTGGTAGATTCATTCAAGATTCACAATTACGTTTCAATGGTCAGTAGAATGATTTGGTTTTGGAAATTTGTGAAATCTTTTGGAATACAAATTTTAGGGATTGGAGTCAATTTCAAAGTGGTAGTGTTTTCAGTTTGTAGAGGTAAGGGAAAAATTGATTAATACAGTCTTACAGTTTGAAAGAATAAGGTGGGAAGGAATGAATAGATATTCGATTAGACTTGTCTGCTGCCAGTGTAGAAGATGCTGAATAAACACCTGAGGTAATTGTAAGTGTTTGTGATGACAAATGGATTGTAAGACAAAGCGACTATTTATTTAAGGCTTATTAAACTCTCTGATGATTGCCACCGATATTAATAAAGAGATTGCACCTCTTTAAGAAGTGCTGCATCAAAGCTTGGGGAAGCAAAAGTATATCGGGAGGCATGGAAGTTAATCCATTTTAAATTCTGGTGCCTCACTCCCATCACTATTCCTAAGTCATCACCATCTGTTGGTGTTGATATTGTTGATGGATCGATAGAAGATTATAGGATTCGATACAATTGTGAGACGAATCCTTTACACTAAAGAAAGAAATTATCATTTCTAGCACACCTAATATGTGCAGATGCTTACTAGGTCCATTTAGATGAAGAATTAAAGCATGATGCACCCTTCGATATATGCAGCTGCCAGCTTGCCTTGCACTACTCTTGGTCAACAGAGGAACGTGCACAACGAGCTTTGTTAAATGTATCTACATTGCTTCGTTTAGGAGGAACTTTTGTTGGTGTTATGCCAAACGGAAATGTGATTGTTAGAAAGCTATGTAAAGCCGATGGACTAAAGTTTGGGAATAGTGTTTATTAGATATCTCTTGACAAGAAATATGCTTGGAAGAAGTTCAAGTCATCAAATCCTTATGGGATTTAGTATACATTTCACCCCAAACTGTGAGCCAATTCTATGGTGGGATGATGATACCAGGTTAGGATATAAAATATCTAGTGATGTCTGATTTATTTTAATTGAAAATCCTAAACCATTCCATATGTGTAAGCAATACTGTATTAATTTCTTTTCGGAAGGCAATTGTCTTGTGATTTTAATAATTTTAATGTTTGTATTTTTATGGCTGTGGTACTATATGTTATTGGAAATTAATTATTTGCAAATGGATTACAATTCCCTTAAACTATATGGAGATGTTTTAAGAACAACGTGAAGCACAATTGTTTGAAAAAATACTTGAGTAGTGAAACTTGAAGATTTGCAAATAAAAAAGTTCATTGTGCACTTGGTTAAGGATCTTACAAAAAGTGAGAGCGATAACAAGAGTGAGAACATTAACCAAGTCTTCATCGATTGAGTGCGAGTATAGGAAGAGTGAAAGCAAGAGCAAGTGCCAAGTCTTTGTGGAACATTAAAAAATTACTTAGCCCTCATCATTTAGACCATAGTTGGCGAACTTTGACTTGGCAAAAACTCGAGAAAAACTAAGCAAAAAACTCGACAACTCAAAGAATTGCTTAAATTTCCTTAGAAACACATTTCTTTTGCAAAATTCAATGATAAAATGTGTCCAATGAGTCCGTAATTGAGTACAAAAGTGTTTTCTATTAAATTTGATTAATTTGAATACAAGTTGAGTAGAAAATCACATCATCATGTGGAATACTGATAGGTTGATACAGTATATAGCTGACAACTATTGTGAATTTATGATGATTGCCTTTAAAAATGCTCATCATAATTCATAAATTGCATATTACTACATTTTACATCTTCCTCTTCCCTAATCTAGTGAAAACTTGGGGAGAGGTTGAGGTTCTAATGCTTTCAATTTGCTATGGCTCCTCACTCGACATAGAAGGCTATGCTTATGGCTTTGGTTCGACCTCCATCCTACTAATAGATGGAAATGACTCCTCTGCCTCATCAATGTCATCCAATCCTATAGCTCCTTCAATTGTAGCCACATCCTCCATTGCTTGCCTCTCAAAATCAATAATCTCATCTTCAATAAGCAATGGTGGCTGCTCATCTTGCCTTGTTCAATTGCTATAAGGATCATTGTCATCCAAATCAATGACCTTTGATTTGCCCTCTACCCTTTTTGTGTGACGTTGGAGGTTGTATTGCATAAAGGCAGGGTCATTGAGTCATTTTAAAGTTAATTTGTTCCTCTTCTTCATGTTGATGTCTTGAAACAAAATCCAATTGCGCTCATAGCTGGATTCACTACAAGGTTGGCACAAATTGCAAAGGGCTAATCTTTGAAGATTTGGGGTATTTGCACCCCAATCTATCCACCAAGAATCTACAAAATAAGATATTTAATAGTTTTAAGCAAACCGTATTTTATCAAATTATCAATAGTTGTAAATTTGAAATCTGTAACTTGTAAGATGCATGTGATGTAACAACTCCAATTTTTGTGACTTGGTGTTGAGTGGTTCTTCCTTGGATAGCTAGTCTTAAGAAAAGAGCTTATCCCTACTAGTCTGTAATTGTGCAATTCTTTAACAATAAGGTCTCTCACCTCAATTTGGAGTGTCATCCTCTCAATGCATGTCATGAGGCCCTCCATAACCTCTCAATTAGGATCTAAGAAGCTATCTCAATAGAAAAAATCATGGTTGAGGAAGTACCCTATTGCATGAATGGGTTGGTGGAGTTGATTGTTCCACCTTCAATCAAATTTAAGGTTGTCCCCCTTGTTGTAGTTTCAGATGGACTCTTTGGCCCTATCCATGGCCTCATAAACATACCCCATTGGGTTTTGATCCCCATCTACCAAATGGAGAACTCTAACCAAGGGCTTTGACACCTACAATTTACAAATACAAAAAAACTAAAGTTAAAATTTAAAATGAAAGACTAAAATTAAAAAATAAAATATTCAATTTGAAATTAAAATTGAAGTTTTGAGGTTACCTTCACGATCTCTGTAGCTCTTTGTGCAAAAGATTATCAAAGACTATCCTTGCAACCCTCTCTCCTTTAAGCTTCTTTGCATATGATGAGTCTAGCCATGCTTGACTCACAAACATTTGTTTTAAGGAAGTCAACAAACCAATAATTCTTTGCAAAGGAAAATTGTTGCAAACGTTGTGACACTCGATCACACCAACACTTTCCCTTTGGTGTGATCTCTCATCAAACTAAGAACCCAAGGGTGATTATAAATAAATTTTGTTTTGCTTTTTGTATCTTCTACAACCGATCTCATCCAAAAGTTTGCTTATGTCCTCCAAAAGAAGGTCAAGACAATGTGTTGCAGAATGGGTCCAAAAGAGTGACCAATGGCTCTCTTCGAGCAATCTTCCAACTGCCGCATATGTTGTTGCATTTTCAGTTATAATTTGAACTATATTCTTTATGCCCACCTTCAAACAACTTCCTCCAACACTAGACTCAAAGTTTTTGCATTTTTTATGTTATTAGAGGCATCAATTTACTTCAAAAAAATTATCCCACCATTTGAAGCTACCAAAAAGTTGGTAATGGTGCGGTTCTTTCCATCCATCCACCCATCTGAAAGAATAGTGCAACCATTCTTTGCCATTGCTTCTTCTATTCTTCCACAACTAACTTTGCCTCTTCAATTGCATTTGTGAGCAACTTCCCACTTAAGTCTTTCTAAGAAGGTGCCTTTTAGCCTTTTCCTACTACTATCAATGCAATTACCAAATTCTCCCAATAAGGGTTGCTCACCACATTGAAGGGAAGGTTGTTGAAGTGCCAAAAATTGGCACATGCCTTAATTTGCTTCTTGATGCACCTCCTTGTTCCACCCTGTACCTTCCAATGACAGTTGTGCTTTAGGTATGTTTCTGGGTACAAAAAAGCTATGTGGTGTGTGTGTAGGTGCTCTACTTGAAGTAGATGAAGTGGATGCCAATGTGCTTCGTATGCGTGGACCACGAACATAGCCCACTATACCTTCAAATGCTATATCTTCATCTTTTTTTCTTGCATTTGAGGACCATGAGCACTAGCTATGGATGCTGCTATGGCTGCCCTTGTCTTTTCCCTTTGTAATTTTTTCTCTTTTGTCAATGCAAGGTGTGTATTCATCTCTCGTTTTATCTCTTTTGTGGTGTTGATATAGGGCTTGCCACCATGATGAGTAATGCCTTCAAGATGGTATTTGAGGTTATTGATGCCTCCATGATATAGGTTCTGGCATCTTGTGCAAACAACTGTCCTAAGTGTTGGTCCTTGTACAACATATTTCCAAGCAGGGTCTCTAGCACAAGGGGGACAAGTGCCTATAACTGGCATCAATTGGGCTGAGCTGAGCTTGATGTGGAGTGGGAGCTTGAACTAGATGCAAAGGGATTAGCCTAATTAACACTTTACTTTTTAAATACGAAAAAACTAGCCTAAATTCAACATAAATTACTATTAATCAGCATAAATTTAGCCTAGAATTAGTATAAATCAACATAAATTAGTTTAAATCAGCATAAATTTAATATAACCTATTCATTTTATTCCCCAAAATAGGTTAAAATCAGAAAAATAATTTGTGTATACAAAAGAAAGTGAGTTCATTAAAAAAAACAGTATAAATGAACAAAAAATGTTCACTAATTCAATTTTTTGGAAGTAAAATTCTAAATACTAAGTTTTAGGAAATTATGAATTGATTATAGCCTACATGCTAGATTTTAGTCGCTAAAATGAATTTAAATGCTTGCAAAAAAAAAAATTTACTAACCTGCCCTTGAAATTCTCCAAATGTGCCCTTCAAATTTGGCTAAAAACCCATGCAATTAGCTGAAATGGATGTAAGAATGCTGTGTGAGGAAGTGTGAAGGGTGTGGCTGCATTTATAGGGCAAAATAGTGTGTTTTTTCTGCATTTTTGATGTGTTCGGTGAGCTTTTTGGTTGGACTTGCCGAGTATTCAGCAAAAACTCAGCGAGTAGTCATCGACTTGGCCAACTATGATTTAGATTGGTTAGATTCTTTAGCTTCATTGTTAGTTTGTTGGAGAATGAAGATTTGGTGTTGCAGAAAACATAGTCATTATATTGTGAAATGGTATGCACCATGAAGGTTTATGTGGTTTCAAAGGTCTTAATTTGGGCTTGGTGGTGGGGGCTCTGCCCCTTGAACCCACTTTGCACCATGATCGGCAACATGCGAGGGGTGCCCCCCCTAGGACCTTGCAAGGGATGTTGCTCCCAGATCTTGTAAGGGAAACTGCCCCTTGATCTTGCTAGGGGCTCTACCCTCAAACCCCCGTGAGGGGTATTGCTCCTAGGGGCTTTGTCCTTAGACCCTTGTGAGGGACGCTACCCCTTGATCTTGTTGAGGACTCTGCCCCTAGATCCCTGCTTGCTGCCATCTCATTGCCATCCCATCACCATCTTGCTGTTGTTCCCCCGTTGTCCCCAAATCTAGGCCCTTGGTCCCTTTGTCTCCTTGCCGCCTTGTCCTCCTGTCTTGAGACTCCATGGAACATAGAAGATTTTTACTTATTTTTGAAAGATAAAAAAATAAGAGATTTTTTCTTTCTTTTTAAATGTTGAATATGAGTTGAATGCATTGATTTATGATTCGTAGACACTAGCACACTCAAATTGGAAACAAGCAATGCAAAACTACATTAAAAAAGACACTAAACTATTGAAAATAGAGAATTGATGCACTTGAATTGGGGGATTAGAATAGGTCAGAATGGACATATCTTCTATCAATGGCTCAGCCTCTGGGCATGCATGGATTACTCTACAGAGATTTGACAAGTGGCAAGTCTCGGAAAAAGTCTGGATTAGGTCCTGAAAAGGAAAAAAAATTGACTGTCACCAAAATGCCTGGAAATTCATAGGGACCTTCTTCAGATCATCCTAAGCACTTCTTGCTCTTGGATCATATCTTCAATCTTTTCTGATTTCAAGATATTAGACTTGCAACAAACAGATGCATAGTAAGGAACACCTGCAAAATAGAGAATTAATGGGGGTTCTGCCTCAGTCAGTCCCCCTGCCGGCTTTTGAACAAATTTCCACTTGATAAATATTACTAATACAAATCTGAAATTATGCTCATACAAAGATTTTTCTCCTATTCTGAATACAAACATTAGATTTTAGCATATTGGGTAATGCAGGCAAAAGAGAAAATGGGTGGCTTGGGGGATGACAAATTGGCAACAAACTAAGACAAAATTTTACATGTGAATGGATAATGTGTAGAAAGGTGATTGAGATAGGAAGACAACACAACTGGTTTGACTGAAATAAACAAAAAAATGTGAAGGTTATGACCAAAAGACTAAGACTTGGTCTTAGATGGTTTGCAATGGAGGAGAGGTGAAATGGATAGAGGCAAAAAGGCAAACGGGCAAATACCCAAGTAGCAAAAACTAAAGTATGACTGACGTAGCTGACAAAAGATTGATTTTATTAATAAGTTAAGTGGGTCAATGCCAATGTGAAACAGATTTAATTACGATGCTAGTGAATTTAACTCGCCTGGTGTAAGTTTTTCTACTCTCATAGACACATTGAAAACATTGTTTAACCAAAAAATAAATTAAGCATAGACACATTGAAAGCATTGTTTAACCAAAAGATAAATTTAGTTTGGACGGTTTAACTTAAATCCTCCAGAAAGCATAGGATAAGGATCTTATGGGCCACCTCCCACACTCTAGTAGCTTAATGTTGACTTAACCTCTGTATAAAACAAGGCTTTTAGCTGGCATTGGAATGAATATTTGGTCACAACATAGTTGCTGTCCAATTTCTATTCAACAGGTCCCCAATTTTTATTTATAGCCGTGTTTAATTTTTTTTACTTGCTTCTAACTAGTGATAACTTCCTTTCTACATTCTGGCTTTTGTATAACGAAATGGATGTCAAGAAGTTGATGCTTATCATTTTGTTTGTGAATGCATTTTGGTTCAACTAGAGCTTTTCTAATAAATGAGTCTTCCTAGTTCTTGTGCACGAATGGATTAGACTCACATGTGACAAATTCTAGTAGGTAAGTGTTATCAATTTAGCTTTTCTAAATCTGGTAGGCTACTTGGATTCTTCACTCTGCTTTCTACTGTGCCTAAGAAGGCTTGATTTCAGTTACAACAAACTTATGGAAAGCCTTTCATTTTTTTTAGCTGTTTAAAAGGTGCAGACATGGTGGGATGCCTTCCCGTCCCTGTGACACTAGAGCATCCCTAATTTCAACAAAAAATAAGGGGATACCCATGGGATGCTAGACATGCTAGGGATGCCCCAATTAAAAAAAGGGGGGCGGTGGGCGGTGGGAGGGAATGAAAGGGTTGGCAGGGTGCAGATAGGAGGGGTAGGTCTAGTCTTCATCCCCCAGTTCCCAGAATGTCCTAGATGTCTAGAATGAGTGTCTAGGCCTTAAGGACATGTCCCATGGAACATTGACCTACCATCAAAAGCTATAGCTGATTGATCTTATTCTTATCATAAGGGCACAAAATGTCTTCTTTGCCTTGCTGACCAAAGAAATTAATTTGGCTTAGATTCTACATTATATTTATTTGTTTTATTTTGTTGAGTGTAAAGGAGATCTCTAAGATAATGGGCTAGTTTTAGAGGAAAAGACAGTGTTTTCTATATATTCATTTGTTGGTGTTTCTTGGGTCTAAAAGTGGATTTTGAATATTTTAATATTATCAGTTATTTGAATTTCAGAATCCAGTATCAATCAGCTTGAGATAATTTATTTTAGAAAAAGAACATTAGACTTCCTCTTGAGTCTTTTCTTTTGGAACCAGTCAAATTAGTTTCCTGCTATACTGCAGTATAGTTTTATGTTTCGTTGGTTTTATGGTAGAAAATCAACCGAGGTATACAGCTGAAATAATTAGGCTAGTTTTAGAGAGAAAGGGCTATTCTTTGTATGTTTGTATGGGTATTTCTTTGTGTATTGGAAAAATGGAAAATTTTGAATAATCATATGTATATAAATTTCATATAAAAATACGAATGGTCATTATCAGAAAGGCAGAAGCCACTGTCAAAAAGTTTGTGAGGATTTATCTAACTGTTAGCAAGCACACACTAACTGCCTCTTTTCCTCTGGAAACAAACAATTTTTTACAAATCTATGCTACATTATATTCACATATTTGATTCAGTTTGGGATAAAGGACCAAGCAGACAATAACTGGGCTAGTTTCAGAGGAAAACAGGTTGTTCTCTGTATTTGTGTGATTTTTTGTTGATCTGGACAAGTAGATATTTTCAATTTCTAGAGAAAATAATTGGATTATGTCAAGATTAGAAGAAGCCTTATACAATGTCTAAAACTGCTTCAGTGGAGGGTGTGCAATTATATCATTTCAATGCATCAGAGTAAGGAAAGTTTAGGCTGATGGGACATGGCTTCTATTTGACAACTGGACGTCACCTACTGAATGCAAGTGAATCATTCATTTGCACACACAAACTTTAGACACTATTCAGCTCATGGAATCGGTTTCTGGATTTTCCATGGTTGTCTTTTATTTTCTTTCAATGAGTCAATTGCAGCACTTTGATTTCATATGGGTAATCTTTATTGTTAATAGTGTTGAGAGAAATTGGATATGTGAAACCCTGCAGGATTGTGTTTGAACAGGCACAGAGTGAAGCATTGGATGAAGCAGCTGAATGGAGAAAAAAGTACGATGAAGAGGCAGAGAAATCTAGTGAACAACAGCAAAAGCTGGTAGAGGTGAGCACATTATCCAGTGTTTAAGCTTAGTTGAAAACCTGGTGCTGATCTATATTTCTTTCCAAGGAATAGCTTTTGCATGTTGAATGGACTTGAATAGGGGTTGAGTGCATTTGGAGATGTCTGCTAAAAGTAAGCTACTGGATATGCCACATCAAGTTTACAGAGAAGTCCATGATGATGTGTCTATTGGTATGATGCCCATTGTCTTCAAAGGGCCATGCTTCCTCTGCTGTAACTGTGTAAATTCTGTAGAATTATGAAGAGTGACAGAGTGAAATGTTGCAGCGATTCCTTACTTTTTTAACTGTAAAGGCACAGAGGACAAGTAGCAGAAATTGGAATATAACAGATTGGAATTAGAAGCCAAATATTAATACTTTTTACACATATAAGAGACAATAAAAGAACAGGCTAAACTATCTTGATAAAATGTTGGAATATTGCCATTCCAAATGAAATGCCTATGCTTCTAACAGAATGCATTTTTCTTGTTTTTTCCAGCCATAAAATGGCTGTCTGTACCTTTGTGATCTGAATTTAGTTCAAATTACAATGATGATTTGTTTTGCAAGGTTTAAGTTGATAAATTTGAACCTGCATGTGAAATTATACTGTCTATTGAGTGAGATAAAACATTTGCATTTCCCAAATCTAAAACTAAACAAATTTAGTGCAAGTTACAAGCAAATTTGAAGCTATTAGAGATGATATTCCATTGGAAGTACATAAATTATGTGTATTCAGCATTTCCAGTCCTCTTAGCTGTAGCCTAAGTGTCTAACTATTTAAGCCAAATACTAAGAATTTATGATGTATTAGACAGTGTCGTTGCTCTTCTTTGTGGTCCTTGACAACATTCATCATACATTGTTGGATTGGTTTAGAGTTTATTGGCTATAGCCTCAAGTTTAGGGCAGGCCAAAATTTCCTATGACAAACCAATTTGTAAACTTTGTTTTTTAGAGGTGGATATACAGAGCCTTTTAGTTTTAATGCGTGGTTTGTTATACTTAATTATCACATTAATCATTTTATTTTAGTTTTACGTATGAAGAGAAATTGGAGGTAGATCCATTTCTTTGAGAAAGGCTCATCATAAGCAATAGTTATTGACAGAAATGTATAGGCCAATTAAAGTTTAATGTATTAATATTTCTATTCTAGTGGCATAAAAAAAAACAACTTAGATGTGTTGATACTTAGACATCAATGAGATATTAACCATAGATCAGCACTACTAGAAAACCGACTTAGCACCCAAATATCTCTTTTCCTAGAGAATCACTATGAGCGAACATGCTAGAGTTCTTAGCTGAGGTTCCATTTGTTAACGACCAAATAATCCCCTATGGATAATTGTTCCTCTACTAGTTTTGGTCCCATTGCATCCCAGTCTGAAAAGCAGACCCTTCTAAATAATTTTTGGTCTCTTCCTTTTGTCCAGTTCAGAAAGCTTTACATTGTGTCTCATAAGTCCCTTGTGTCCAAAGTGTTTGTCTTCATTCTTGAGGTCCGATAGTATCCCCCTTTGTCCCAACTTGTTAACTGGTAAGGAAACAATGGGCTCCATAATCATGACATCATTTGAAGATGCCTTGCTCTGTGAAGACTTCGATATAAATCAATGGATTAAATGCTACACAATATTTGAAGCATTGAGTTGATGGTAACTACTTCAGTATGTAGATCTAATAATTTAACTTTCCCAATTGAAGGCCTATAGGTATTGGAAATATTAATGAATCCAAATGAAGTTGCAGTCTTCAATGGATCAACCAAGAAAGATACCATCCACAAGAAAGTGTTGTAACATGAGCTTGCATGAATGCTGAGAATTGATATTGATCAATCAACATGAATGATTTGATATATTGATCAATTGATGATGATACAATGTACAAGCACCTTGTATATATAGGCAAGGTGTGATAAGGGATGACAACTACCCTTGATACAAACATTAAATGCTCAATGCAAAAAGCTAAATGCATGAGATAATTATTAAATGCCTAAATGACTAAAAGTAAATGATGAGACATGGCCCCATTATAACTAACTTCTAGAAATGACATCTCGGATAACTTAACCCCTAAGTAAACTTATCATGTGAATAGGTCCCCACTAACAACTAGTTAGGAAATAGTCCCATTCACACCAACACCCCTCCATAAGTGCAACTTAGGGAGTGTAGTTATTATGGAAATGATGCAATATGGGTCCCGCCAACGAGGCCATGTTAGGTACCCATGTATAACTAATCATGCAACTAATCTCTCACAAATGGAGAAAAGGAGAAAACCCAGTGCGACAAAACTCCTCCCCAAAAAAGAGATGTAATGTAAATCATGTACAAGTGATAGAAGAAGTGTTGTATGGAGGTCTCAACATCAATATCCCCAAGAACTACATCCATTACAAAGATACATCACAAATGCCCCCCCATAAGAGGGAAATAGAGAGACTATATAGCCCCTCCATTTTTTATAATCACCTGCAAAAATGGTAAGTGCCTGAAGACGAAACATGATTCAATGTCGACAAACAACTTGTCTCCCTTTCAGAAGAAACAAAACCAAGTATAAATGTAGGAATGCTTCCCATTTCGGATAGGAATTGAAAGAAAGAAGCATAAATATGAATGATGATGTCTTTGAAAGTTGCTCATGTGTCTCCTTGTCCATTGAAGATGAAGATGCCACAATCAAATTAGGTACATGCCCAATCAGAGAAGGTGACAAACCAGGACTATGCAGAAATGAATGTAGAACAAGATCCAAAGACAAAGATGATTTGACAACAGTTGTGCAATGACTGTCATCAACGAGGAGAGATAACCCCTCAAATGTGTCCGCCAAATCTTAAATGTGAGACTCCATAAACAAGGATACAATGTTTGATAAATAGGAATCCCAATTAGGAAGACAATGGGATACTTGTTGCAATGAATCAGTGGAATTTCTCAATGAATCACCAACAAAAAATGAATGGTCTTGTCGAACAGGAATGATGGGAGCCTCAATCAATGACTCTGCACAATGAATCAATGAAGGTGAAGGTACATCAATTGCCTATGAAGGAGGAGTATTTGAAGAAACCTCATCGGCCTTATCTGAACATTCAAAGTACTCCAAACAATCAAACTCTCGAATAGTATCATCATCATAGGGTATTTGTCTGAAAAATGAAGACACAAGATAGTCTGAAATAGGATCATCTGGGAATGGTTGAGTATTAGGATCTCCATATATTTCCCAAATTTTAGTCCAAAAAGTACGAGGACACTCAAAATGAACAATAGCATTCAAAATGTCATCATCAACATGCATAACAATAACTCCTAAGACATGATCCCTTTTGCAATTCCAAGCAAATTTCTTACTAGCTGTACCTAGAGGGGGAATAAGATCATACAAATATGGCAACAAATAAATCCATCAGAGATGTTTTATGATGCCATCTCTCCATTGTTTATAGTTTCCCCTTTTCAACATAATCAGTGAAGGATGAAATGAAAACCCCATAATGAACTATGATAGATCTCCAAAATTACAAAAAATTAACCTTCAACAACAATTAGAAACTCCCAAACATGGTGCGCAACTGAAAATGAAGCTTTCCCAATAAATAAAACTTCTCCAAATAGCAGAATGTCCAAGTAATCAAGTAGATGCCACAAATTACAAAAACTCAATAGATATTACTTGGGGCTAAATTTGAAAAAAGTGCATGGGTTGAATGATAAAGCTCTTTATCACCTTCGCAATGTCGCTAGAATCTCCAAAATCCAACAATCTGGTGAAACGATACAAGCTCGGGAGTCCAAAAGGGAATCTTCACTTCAAGCTGCAATAAATGCTATCAAACAGAAAAATATTGAGAAATAAACTCCACCACAACGACACTAACTGAATCAACTTTCCAACGATATCTCATTTGCAAAAAAATTGCCTATTGAATCAAAAATTATCTTAGTTTGAAAAACTGGCCCAATATGGGCATATGGAGGCTATTTAGGTGCGAAATTTAGGCATCTGGGCAGGCTAGTCCTCGGTCGCTCATGTGTTTGCGGGTGGTGTTGGCACAAAACAAAAAGTCGCTGCTAGGCAGGCAACGAGTGGGTGTTGGTTGGTGGTGCTTCTGTGCTTGGCACCGATGATAAGCACCTGACTAGCAATAAGACCGCACGGAAATTGGTGGTGAAACTAGGGGTGTGGGGATGTCGACTGACTGGAGTGTGGAAATAGATGCTGATGGAGATGGGAGTTGGCTAGGCATGGACAACAAAGCATGAGCCAACAAAAAATTAATGGTGCCTGACAAAGGTAATAAATGCGCGAGGGCCGACAAAACTAATGACCAGACAACTTTGCAGTTAGCCTATATGGCCTGTAGAGTAATAAATGCTGCCAACAATAAAATATCGCTCACTGATAATATAAACCCTGATAAAATATTTAATTGCTCGAAATAATAATAAAATATTTGCCCAATAAACAAAGGTGACGTACAGAGTACAAATAAATGCTGACTGTGCAGAAATAAATTTTAAACTGCCACAAGTATATGCCCAATGAAAAAAAAAATTTTGCCTGATGAAATTTATTTAAACTTGCAACATATAATAATGACCCGTATAATTTTTTTTACTACAGGAAGGGGGGCCGTTTTTTTCTTGCAAAATTGTACGGATCTGTATAATACGAAATCTCTTGCTGCTTGAAAAAACCTCTGATGCCTTCGAAATAAAAGTGTTGAATTTCAACAATTTGATAGGTGTTTTAGGGGTTTTGAGCCTCCTAGATGCAATGGCAGGGTTAGATCTGACCCAATCTGCTCTAGAAATCAGCTACCACCCAACATGAATGATCTCATATATTGATCAATTGATGATGATACAATGTACAAGCACCTTGTATATATAGGCAAGGTGTGATAAGGGATGACAATTACCCTTGATACAAACTTTGAATGCTCAATGCAAAAAACTAAATGCATGAGATAATTATTAAATGCCTAAATGACTAAAAGTAACTAATGAGACATTTCCCCATTATAACTAACTTCTAGAAATGATACCTAGGATAACTTAACTCTTAAATAAACTTATCACGTGAATAGGTCCTCACCAATGACTAGTTAGGAAATAGCCCCATTCACACCAACAAGAGGATTTGCCAATTGAGAAAGACTACTACAGACTAGTGTGATAGTTTGTTTGAAGACACAATAGCAAAGTTTGACTAAAAGTAAATAATGAGACATGTCCCCATTATAACTAACTTCTAGAAATGACACCTAGGATAACTTAACTCTTAAATAAACTTATCACGTGAATAGGTCCTCACTAATGACTAGTTAGGAAATAGTCCCATTCACACCAACAAGAGGATCTGCCAATTGAGAAAGACTACTGCAGACTAGTGTGATAGTTTATTTGAAGACACAATAGCAAAGTGGAGGAAGAATGAGAAAAATAAATAATATTGAAGAGCTTAATGCCAAGCTTCAATCTACCAAAGAGACTCTTGAGCAGGAGGACCTTAGTGCAAAAAAAGAGCTCTCATTACCATGGTGTGAGATTGGGCTATCTTTGAGGGGGATAACATGAAAGTTTGACTGGACAATCATTACAAAGATATTATCACTTCTTCTTAGTCAAAAATTGGAGAAGTTCAAAAAGTCAGTTGTAGAATTTGGAGGCTGTTTTGTTTTGATAAACATTTACCATCAAACGACCCTTGACACACGAGAAGAGCCAAAGATTGCGGTCAACTATTGTATAGGTTTCCTTGTGCATGGCGAGCAATTTCTAGGTTTCCTAATGCAGGCTTCTAGCAATGAGGTCAATAAAACTGGATTATCCTTGTGTTTTGATGCAATTACTATGAGTGGGAACTTAAAGAGCTTCAAGAGAAAGACCAAGGTTGCTGAAGAATGTAGGGTCAAAATGAATGCTATGATCAAGGATACCTCTTACCTTGTCCATGTGGACTATTATATATTGTTGGAGGTCTCCCATTGATCCTTTAGGATGGATGTTTATCAAGGATCAAGTTTCTTTGGAAGTCGAGGTGGATGAGTTCATGGTAGGAATGGGAATAGGGCTTGAAAAATGCAAGGACATGTCAGCTGACTTTAATGGGGTATATATCACCCCATAAACTGAAGTAAGATTCATCCTTGAAGATTCTTTTGCGACTTTTCTCTCAATAATATTGAATCAGCATGCAAGGAGATAGTCATGGTGATGCATACAATGTGGGAAATCATTATCTGAATGTGAAAACCCTGGGAAGCATTAAGAGCAGATTCCAGTTGCTTGTCAACTAATCGTAGCCTCAACCTCCAACTTTGTGTTTATACTAGATAGGACATACAACAGCTCTGTGGAGCATTCCCATATTTTCAGTTTGCCCCTTTACAAACAATTTATATTGTGGAGTTGATGAGGAGTGCATACATATCAAGGGATCCTCCTCAACAAGGCTCTTCTTTTCAATCAGTAATCCTCTCCCTAGATTCTATTGCTTGTTAGCGTGTTCCTTTGTGCTTGTGTGATCCATCTCAGTATCCTAACTTTGACCTTTTTTCCTATTTTTAGGTCTATAGTAATTTTTCGGTGATTTTACTGAGACTTGGGATTAGCTGTTAAGGTCGTTAAGTTTGAAAGGATTGTAGTAAGGAAAATCATCTCAACAGCTCCTTTTCCCATGCTGTTCAAGATATATTGTAATGTGTATGAACTGTTGTATATTGGAGATTTGATGAATAGAGATTGCCTTGTATAAGGCTTCTTTTCATGCCATTTGGTTGTCTAAATTTTACTTTGTATTTTTGTGTTACATAGTCAAGATTCCTGCTGGGCTGAAATAAGTTGATAGTTTTGATCTGATGTGTTATGTTAAATTGTTATGGGATTCATTTTTCAAAATGGCCCAAACAGTCTTTTACCCACATCAGTAATTAGAATGTTGCTTGACTAGTTTGTTAAGCTCTCATTGAAGTTCTCACAATTTACTCCCTGATATTCTTCTCTTGACCTCTATTTGTCTTGCCATGATGAGTGACTTCATGCCCCTTTGAAAGGGCATTGGTTGATCAGTTAAGTAACTTTTACAAACATTCCAAAGATCTTATTGAATATCCCTGTGATGAGTGCAAAATCCAGATTAGCTATTTCAGATTACATATCTGGGATACTCCCCAGATATTTTTTATACATTCTAAAAGTGAGTTGAATTCATTTGTGAAATTCAAGGAGTGCCTCCCCAACTCAAGACTAAGATGACTTACTAATGAAATAATACCTTGCATTGACCCTTATCCATAAGCATCATACCCTGAGTTTTAAGATGTGCATTGGAGGGATAATACATCTTTAAATTCCTTTGCAAGTGTGTTATCTATGGACCATATGAAAGCACCTTTTCCCTTAATGGAAATAGTATTTGTCTACTAATTAGAACTCTGCAATTGAGTGTAGCAGCTATTCCCTAGATGACGCATATATGTTCTATTGTTTTATGATTTATCAATGTTTCTCTAAGTTTCTGTGATGCACAGGGAGGGAGGGACAATGGGAAGCATTTTTTGGGATGGCAAAAATTTTCCTAGATTTTTGGGATAGTGAGAGGATGGATACTCAAAATCATAAATCAGACAAATATCATTAATACCGAAATGAAATTTTTTTGAATACCATGCAGATCCTTTAAGGTCTTTGGGATGCAGCAAAAAGATGAAACTCTAAAATAAATAGTGATAACACACAATCTGTAGGCCATTTGTATCACATTTATAAATGTTTTGTGCCAACTTTGTTTATGTTTTTGTAATTGTCATCTTAGGCAGTGTACTTCAAATGCTAGTTATGAATGGTTAGACTGATGATTGTGGCCTAATTGATAGCCATCGGTCCTACAAATAGCATTCCATGGTCGGGGTGAGGGTGCTGATTTTGTGACAGGTACTCCCTGTACTAGCTAGCATTGTACCAAACAGTGCTTATGCAATAAGCATTATTCTCTACATTCTGTATATTTTTC
The DNA here is from genome assembly GCA_007258455.2 of Sequoia sempervirens. Lineage (NCBI taxonomy): Eukaryota > Viridiplantae > Streptophyta > Pinopsida > Cupressales > Cupressaceae > Sequoia > Sequoia sempervirens. The sequence continues at coordinate 511,399,968 of VDFB02058242.1, read as the reverse complement.
ATTAGTATGATTTGTGATTCCCGTAGTTTACAAACTTGGTGAGTCCAGCAAGAACTTGTGAGTTTCCTGGTGAGACTCACTGAATTTACAGCACAGACTCTGCAAGTTTTTGTAGACTTGATGGAAAGAAACATGCTGAAGGTCTGAACAAATGTACCTGGCTTTTATGTCTTTTTTTGGTCATTTTTGTCCTTAGGGAGTAGGTTCTTAGTTGTGTAAATTTATTGTGAGTGATTGAAAGGATTTATTAAGAGGTAGTTAAGATTTAAAAGCAATAAAATTATAAAAAAATGGTATGCCCCTTGAACGTTTTTCTGGTCTCAAAGGCCTCAATTTGGGCCTGTGGTGAGGATTCCACTTGTCAACCTCACCTTGTGTGGCAATAGAGAACTTGCTTGGGTGTTGCCTCTAGATCCAGTGACTTTTCTTTGGGGCTGCCGCCCTAGACATTCTCTCTGGTTTAAAAGCATAACATAAAGGTTGTTTTGGGGTTTGCCAGATAGAAAAGCAGAAATTTTCCTTTATTTAATTATTTTCCTTTAATTTTATGAAATTTTCAATAGTTTCCCGACTAAATCCCAAGTAATTGAATTTCATTTATATTTTTAGTTTGCCTAGTCATAACCAATTTTATTATATATTTCATGTATTATGTAAGTTTATTTTATGCATTTATATAATTTTTTGTTTGCCTGAGTCAAATTTTTTCAACTGCCAAGTTTTTTGCAAGTCCAAGTTTTTGAACTATGGTGATTCCAACCATTTTCGTATACCACAACTTGTAGTTTGGCGTTGTAGATTTTATAATAAACACAATCTGTTGCGTATTATTAAAAATATTAAAATGCCCTAAATTGGGAAAATTAGTATCATCTTTGAGGCTATGAGTCTTCTGTTCAAATCTATGAAACATGGACAATCTATTGCTATATTCAATTTTTATATACTTTTGCTAAGTTACCAGCCTTGATACTAGTTAAGGTTCGGGTTTGAGGGTTTGGTTCGTAGGTTTAGTCATAATTCTTTTTGGGGTTGGGTTTGTCCATACAAAAACATATAAAAATCAGAAATATATACATATTTGCAGCAATAATTAAGTTCAAAATACACCACACATAGCATCTTATATTATATAATACATAGTTGAAAAAATTGGACTCGGCAATAATTCGGCAGATTTTAAAAACTCGGGACTTGGCAAAAACTCAACAATAACTCAGCAAATTTATTGAATATTTTAAACTGCATGAACTGTGATGTCCCCGCTCTAGTCAGTTCTCAGGAGCTTGTGAGTTAGCTTATATCTTGGACCCTCGTAGGCTAACAGGATCTGGTTAGAGGGTCAGTGGCTATTTTTGGTGAGTTGTCATTCTCACCCTCTTCAGCTTCAGTGTGGGATTCAACACGAGCATTTGGTGTTCAGTGTTAACCAGCTTCTGACGGCATGGAAATATATGGAGTTTGGAGGGAGTTATGGATATTTAAGTGATTTAAGTTAATTAATTAACTTAACGCTTTATTATAAAGTCAAATTGACTTTATAAATATTATATCACTTAAATATATCATAAAGTGATTTAAAATTAAATCACTTAAGTATAAAGTGCACTCAACTTGGGAAAAGCAATTATTTAATTGCTAACTATTGAAAAGTTATTAAAATACAATTTTAATGTATTTTATTTGGAAGCCAAGCCGTACTTTCTTGAAACTCGTGCCTTTTGAGGATATAAGGCATTTTTGGTAAATCAAACTCATTAATTGATTATTTGACTTTGCATAATTTATTCATTGGAGGAGGGCACAAAACCTATCATGATCACTCCTTACTGGCACCCTGTTGATGCGTGTTTTATGACACAACAAACATTCTAGAATAAAGTGTCAAAGACGCTCTATCCCCTCTTGAAAAACTACCTCATATGCTAAGATTGCAAGTAAGATCATACGGTAATTCCAATGTTTAAGATGAGTGTGGATAAGCTCTGTGGTTTGATGTGATTATGCTGGTAACACAAAGGGACTTACGCTAGGCTTGTTCAATTCACAATGAAGGTTTAGACAATGAAGATCTATGGTTTGGGTCATGGATCAAACAAACTAAAAAAGGAGATAAGGGTTCAGAAGTTCTAATCTACTCCTAAGAATTCAAGAGACGGTATTGACTTGGTGGAACCAATAACCACGCTTTGCTTCGCCACGCTCAACAACAATTGCACAAAGGGGGTGCAATCTTCAAGGGAATGTGCTTATGATTTTCACATCATGAATAACTACCATCAAATCGAACAATAATTATCCAGACAGAAGTTAAGCATCCACAAAATAAGCTCAGGCTAACTTTACGCATTGAATGAAAATCATCCATTCAAAGAAAGTATGAGCAAAAAGTTTCACCATAAATCAATACTTATCAAATCTTGCATTCATCTAACATACATGAAATAAAATCTAAACTATGATGAGGGATAAGAACCATAACAACTCCAAAATAAGAGAAGTAATCACCATCAGAACAATGCATGCATTACTTATTACTTTGGCAGTCTTACAACAATTGCTTATCTCAACATGTTTTGCAACATGCTCCCATGCGTTACAAATGAGGGGGTGAGCTCAATTTATAGGCTCCCCGATTACAGTTCAACGGCCGAGATTACAGAATAAAACCCTAATTAGGGTTTGTTACAACTAACTACTCCTTGACCAATGAGAAAATTACATTTGAGGACACTTGTCCTTTTTACTAAATATGAACCAACAAATAAAATAGAAAGTTGTTGCATGTTGATTTGGAATGATTTGATTGGTTGGAAGATGACGAGGCACCACCTCAACGTGCTGGATGTCTTCCTTGGTCGCTTTGTTCTTTTTCCATGTTCTTGCCTTAGAATATTTTCCTTGTCGATGACTTTATCCTTTGTGCTTTGATCTTGGATGACTTTGACATCTTCTTCTCACCTCGCCTTGGAGCACCCATTTAGACTTGAAGTTATTAAGTCGTCTTTCTTCTTGGATTGCTCTGGAATTCCTTCACGTGCCTTGAATTTGGAGAGGAACTCCCTTGTGCTTTCGCCGCAATGAAGGAAATTGGCACTTTCTCTGTGGAGAATTTCCATACTTAGCCAAATTTTGGCTACTTTGTAATACCTTCAAGATTTTGGCCATTTTTGTGTTCAAATAAACTTCGCCGGTCGATTTGTCTTCAATTTTGAATTTGGCTTGCGTAAGTTGGATGTACTTGACGATGTGCCTGCCGTTGTCTTCATGATGCCAAATTCTTGGCGGACTTCCTGTTGGTCTTGCGATGTGCAAGGGTGGACTCCCCAAGTTTTCTTTCATCTCCCTTCAAGTCGGACTTTACACTTTCTTTGCCATTTTCTCCTTCGCCTTGTTTAGTCATCCGCCTGCAAGAAACAAAATAAATAACTTTAGATTTTCTCTCCTAATTTCATTTTCAGGCTTTTAATTTTCTCCAAAATGGCTAATTTATTTGATTTTATCTTTATTTTATTTTTTAAATTTAGCCATGGCGAAAATTATTCATCAATCCCAATGCTGGATGAAGATTTTCATTTTCTCTCTCCTGAAGTCTAGCTCCGAAGTTGAATTTTTAACACTCTCCTGAAGTCACGGTGAATTTTGTGTCGAATTTATGATTTCAAAGCAAATTTCATACTCTCTTTGCAATTTTCATCTTGGCACAGGCATATTTCATATTTAATTCTCCATTTTATCTCCCGAAATCGGAATTCTCACTGATTTGCCATACTCTTTCTCTAGAAGTCGAACTCTCTAAGACTTGTTTTTTTTAATCCACTTGTCCAAATGTCATGGCGAATTCCCAAGGTGATTTCCTTCTTTCCAATTTCACTTTGCCATAACTTTCTTTCCGTCCAATTTCATTTGGCCATAATTTTCTTTCCGTCCAATTTTATTTGGCCGTAATTTTCTTTCTGTCCAATTTTATTTGGCCGTAATTTTCTTCTTCCAAATTGATTTCACCATAATTTTCATCTTCCAAATTTATTTCGCCATAATTTTCTTTCCGTCCCAAGTCTCAGGCGAAAATATTTTAGACATATAAATGTTGGACTTAGAATTTTTTTTCTTATTTTCTCTAAGTATGGCGAATTTTCACTTGACTTGTGTTATAAAATTTTCTTAGCCCATGTTTAATCCAACTTCCTTTTCCCCATGGTGGACTTGCCCTTATGTCTTGCCACTTCACATTTTTCAATATCGCGGACTTTACTAAGTGTTGAGCCATTTTGGCTTAATGTCATGGGCGGACTTCATCTTATGTTAGGCCATTAAACCTTTGTCCAAGGGCGGACTTGCCATCTTCTCAAGCCACTTCAAGGCAGACTTGGCAACTTTTCAAGCCACTTCAACTTTTGACCAAGGGCGGACTTGGCTTATATCTTTGCCATTCTAGGGCAGACTTCCTCTTGTGTCTTGCCATTCTTTCATTCTGCCCAAGGCGGACTTGGCAACTTTCCTTGCCATTGCTTTTTAAGTGGCTGGGCGGACTTTACTTCCTATCATGCCATCTCCTTAGGGCGGACTAGCTAGTTGTTTGAGCCATTCCATTTGTCCAAGGGCGTACTTGCTTTATCTCCAAGCCATTCCACATGGTGTTGGGCAGACTTGGCAAATCTTTGCCAATTCATTTTTCCATTTCCCAAAGTGCTGGGCGCACTTTCTTAGACTTTTCCAACATGGCGGACTAAGCTAGTGGACTTTCTTGTGGTCTTGCCACATGTCTTCAAGGCTGGTACGGGCTTCTTAAAGCTTTTTCCAAAGACCTAAGAGATGGCGGACTTTAAAAGACTTTTGCCAAGTGTCATAAGAGGGGCGGACTTTGGAGATAATATTCCAAGAGTTGGTCGGACTTCATAAAACATTTCCCAAATCACTTTCCAGCTGGCAGACTTCATAAAGTATTTTCCCAAATGACTTTTGAAAGATGGGCGGAGTTTCCTAAGTCTTCTCCAAAAAACTTTATTAAGGTGGCGGACTTCCCAAGGTCTTTGCCATTTCATTTTTTTTATGAACATCAGACTTTCCTGAACTTTTCTAGATTTTAAAATTAATTTTCGTGATTTTTGACTGATTCTTTTCCAGATTTTAATCGGTTTTCTGTGATTTTCTGATCTGGAAGTCTGATTTTTGATGATCCTTCATTGATTTTTTCAAATTTTTTCAAACTTGATCAGTATTTCGCCAAAATTGATTTTTCGTGATTTTCTGTTCATTTTTTTGGACTTCTAAGTGGATTTTCAAAATTCAGGCACTTTCTAAATATGGAAACCCCGACAAAAATAGAAACTTTTCCCAAAATAGCAACTTTCCAAAAATAGCCCCTAAAAAATAGGAAGTCCGATATGGGCCAAAAAACGCGAAAATGAAGTCCCTAAAAAATAGGGGCCCAGAGGGTCAAAAAACGCGAAAAAGTAGTTGTCAGAACTGGATGAAACGACAGTCGTTCTTCGTCCTTCAGGCCCTCTGAGTTTGTCTGAGATGTTTAGACATTGATTTTGACTCAAAATCACAACTTGGCTCCGGATGGTGGCTCAAAACTCAAACTCCTCATTGCAAAAAAGACTGGTGATAAGCAATTGGGACGCCAAGGCAAAACCCAAAAAGCAAAAACAAGAGGGTCCCCATTTGCAATGGGGCGATGTGTGAAAAGGTCACAACACACCCCAAACGTTTGAAAGATGAAATTGAAAAAACTATTAAAGAACTTTTAGCTATGGGGCACATTAGGCCAAGTAAGTCACCCTTTGCTTCATTAGTTGTTTTGGTGAAGAAAAAGGATGGTACACTTAGGATGTGTATTGACTACAGGATTCTCAATAGGAAGACTATTAAGAACATGTATCCCATACCACAGATTGACGAGTTAATAGATGAGCTACATGGAGCTTGCTATTTCTCGAAGATTGATTTGAGGACTGGGTACCATCAGATCAGAGTCCGAGAGGAGGATATTGAGAAAACCGCATTTCGATGCCACTGTGGACATTATGACTTCTTGGTTATGCCATTCGGTTTAACCAACGCTCTAGCCACATTTCAGTCCACAGTGAACAGGGTTTTCCATCCTCACTTGAGGAAATTTGTTTTGGTGTTCTTTGACGACATACTGGTTTACAACAGGTCTTGGGAGGAACACATAGTTCACTTGGATGCAGTATTGAGCATATTGGATAGGGAGTCCTTGTACGCCAAGGAATCCAAGTGTGCACTGGGATTGGGAGAACTTTTATATCTAGGTCACATCATCAGCAGTGAGGGAGTTAGTATGGATCCAGAGAAAGTTCGTGCTATCATTGATTGGCCTACACCTGAGACATTGACACAGCTTAGGGGGTTCGTAGGTCTATGCGCCTTCTATCGTCGGTTCGTTAGTGGATTCTCGCGTCATGTAGCGCCACTGACCGATTTGACTAAGAAGGGAGCCTTTGTGTGGACACCTTTAGCACAGGTGCTTTGAGAAGTTTAAACTTCTCATGACTACATGTCCGGTTTTGGCATTACTAGATTTCACCAAGCCGTTTGAGCTACATTGTGATGCCAATGGTGAGGGTATTGGGGCAGTCATCATGCAGGACTGACATCCTATAGCTTTTGAGAGCAAGAAGTTGAGAGGTCCTGAGAAGAGCTTTAGCATTTACGATAAGGAAATGTTGGCCATCATGCATGCCATGGCCAAGTTCAGGCAGTATTTGGTTGGTAGTAAATTATGTGTTAAAACCGATCACAATAGTCTGAAACATTTCCTAGGACAGCGAGATTTGAATGAAAGACAACAAAAATGGGTCAGCAAACTTCAGTCCTATGATTTTGACATCTCCTATGCCAAGGGTACACAAAATGTGGTTGCTAACGCATTATCTCGCCGCCCACACTTGAGCTCCATTACAAAGATTGCAGAGGATTGGAGACACATGATAGTTGCGGAGTATGCTAAGAACCCGTGGGCTTCTAGCATAGTGGATGGGACAGTATAGGATGGCAGATATTCACTTGTAGATGATCTTATCATTTACAAAGGGAGGATATTTCTAGTCCCAGGTTCTGAGATGAGGGACAGGGTGTTGAGATCATTTCACGATTCACCTATGGCAGGACATCCTGGTTACTTTAAGACCTACAGGCAGGTACGGGAGAGATTCTCTTGGAAAGGTCTCAAGTCTTTTGTTCTTCAGTATGTTAGGGAATGCCTTGTTTGTTAGCAGAACAAGCAAGAACATACATACCCTGTAGGATTACTTCAGCCGCTTCCTATTCCTAAGAGGAAGTGGGAATGCTTGTCGATGGACTTCATTACGGGCTTGTCGAAAGCTCAAGGGAAGGACAACATTTTTGTGGTAGTAGATAGATTGACGAAGTATGCTCATTTCTTTCCAATCACTACTACTCACACAACTACACAGGTGGCAGACTTGTTTTTCCGCGAGGTATTCAGGTTGCACGGTTTGCCTTGGAGCATGGTCAGTGACAGAGATAGCAGGTTTATGAGTAACTTCTGGCAGGAGTTATTCAAACTTTGCGGGACAAAACTCACTCCGAGCACCAGTTACTACCCACAGACAGATGGGCAGACTGAGATAGTCAACAAATGGGTGGAGGGATACTTGAGGAATTACAGTTCAGGGCAGCAGAAAGCATGGGTGAAGTGGTTATACCTTTGTGAGTATTGCTACAATACCACTCATCACATGAGTATTCAGATGACACCTTACCGAGCGTTGTATGGATATGATACTCCGAGTTTTCTAGATTTGTTGCTGAGTGACAGTAGAGTACCTAGTGCTGGGGATCTATTACAGGAGAACTAGGACATTATGAGAGCACTCAAAGAGAACATTTAGAAGGCTCAAAATCAGCAAAAGCAATATGCTAATCAGCGGCGAGTGGAGTGATCTTTCGAGATTGATGATTTGGTGTATCTGATGCTACAGCCTTATAGGCAGTCCACCCTTTGTAAGAAGGGCATCGAGAAACTCAACCCACGATACTATGGACCATTTAGGGTTGTCAGACGTGTTGGTGAAGTGGCTTATGAGTTAGATCTACCAGTGGACAGTAAGGTTCACAACGTGTTCCATGTGTCGCGCCTCAAAAAGGTGTTGGGACAACAAGTGACTCCATCTACAGATTTGCCACCCTTGGATAATGAGGGGAAGCTGATTTTGATACTTGAGGCCATTTTGGATTCCAGAGAGCGTCATCTTCAGAGGTGGGTTATCAGGGAATATCTGGTGAAGTGGAGAGATCTACCGGCAAAGGATGCTACTTGGGAGGGTGACAGTGTTCTACAGCATCCGACTTTGAGTTTGCTTGCGGACAAGCAAATTCGGGGAGGGCGGACTGTGATGTCCCCGCTCTAGTCAGTTCTCAGGAGCTTGTGAGTTAGCTTATATCTTGGACCCTCGTAGGCTAACAGGATCTGGTTAGAGGGTCAGTGGCTATTTTTGGTGAGTTGTCATTCTCACCCCCTTCAGCTTCAGTGTGGGATTCAGCACGAGCATTTGGTGTTCAGTGTTCGCCAGCTTCTGACAGCACAAAAATATATGGAGTTTGGAGGGAGTTATGGATATTTAAGTGATTTAAGTTAATTAATTAACTTAATGCTTTATTATAAAGTCAAATTGACTTAATAAATATTATATCACTTAAATATATCATAAAGTGATCTAAAATTAAATCACTTAAGTATAAAGTGCGCTCAACTTGGGAAAAGCAATTATTTAATTGCTAATTATTGAAAAGTTATTAAAATACAATTTTAATGTATTTTATTTGGAAGCCAAGCCGTACTTTCTTGAAACTCATGCCTTTTGAGGATATAAGGCATTTTTGGTAAATCAAACTCATTCATTGATTATTTGACTTTGCCATTGTTATTTCTCTGTGCTATTCTCTGAGACAAGGGCTTGAGCATTTATGCCATTGGAGAACGAGATTCTCTTCAGTGTTGAGCATTTTTGAGACTGTGAGAGACCAATCGAATTAGTGCATCTGTGAGGGCTTCAGTTCAGAAGTCCATTTGATTTACATAAGAGTTCTTGATTGTTTGTTCAGAAGTTTCAATAAAGAAGCAAAGTGTTTGAGAGATTGGCGTCTTCTTTCCTCTGGTGGACAGGTTCTTATTTATGGCCGTACCTTTCATACAAAGGCCGTACATCTTCTTTGAAGTGCGTGGCTCTTCTGGCAAGGGCATGTGACTTCTTGAGGCAAAACGCCTTCCTTCTTGGCATCTTCTGTGTTCCTTTGGTGGCGCCTATCCTTTGCAGTGTCTTTCCTCCAGTTTTTAGTTGGGAGAAAGCAAATCTGGAGTCCAGGCATGCTATTCATTAGGTTTCAGCACTTCTTACCTGTCAAGTGCATTATTTTTCTTATTTAATTACTCTGGAGAGATCCGGGTATGCTCATTGTTCCTGATCTGTTTGTAATTGATGAATAATGCCTATTTCAGGAGTTGTTTCAATTATCTAGTGTAATTGTCAGTTTAATATCAATATATGCATGGTGTACGTTCTACTTCTGTCTACCAACCCTTCTTAAAAAACTAAAAAAACACAAAAAGATAAGATAAAACTACAGGGTTTGAGTTGGAGCCAGTTGGGCTCATCACATGAACTTTTAAAATATTCTTCAAAAACACACATATACTGAATTTGTAGAGTATTTTACTGATTTCCATCATATATGGGGACAGTTTTTTTTTGTGTGGCTTGATTATTAGAAAAGAGAAATGTAGATGGGTTTCTCTTTTCTAATCCATACTCACTAATCAGGCCACACAAATAAAGGCTGTCCCAATGCTGAGTGTTTATAATTAGGCTGTCCCCATATACTCAGCATGGGGACAACCTTTATTTGAATTTTGTATTACTTGATTAGTGAGTATGGATTAGAAATGAGAATAATTACAAACACTTAGCATGGGGATAGGTTTAATTTGTGTGGCCCGATTAGTGAGTATGGATTAGAAAAGGGTTTCTCTTTTCTAATCCATACTCACTAATCAGGCCACACAAAATTCAAATAAAGGCTGTCCCCATGCTAAGTGTTTGTCATTACTCACAGGCCACACAAAATTCAAATAAAGGCTGTCCCCATGCTAAGTGTTTGTCATTACTCACAGGCCACATAAAATTCAAATAAAGGCTGTCCCCATATGGGGACAGCGGCACAACCTTTATTTGAATTTTGTGTGGCTTGATTAGTGAGTATGGATTAGAAATTTACAATCTCTGTTGAAGTCATATGATCAAAAGTCCTTTACAGTTAAACTTTACACTATAATTTCCCTACATAATATGCTCAAATGTTTTCTTAGGTTGGATATTCCATGTATATCAAAGAGATGCTTCTTATCTAGGAAGCACTTTGAATTCTTATTTACAAAGTCAAAGGTTATTAAAAGTACCAGTTTGTGTTCCAATTGTTGAAGTCGTGAGGGATTTGTAGAAAATCAAAAACCTATTCATGTCGCACAAAAAACTCGTTGCGTCGCGATAGAGGAGGAAATGGTGTTAAAAAAAATAAATCTAATCTTTTTTGCATGTTATATAGTTGGGCGTCGAGTTTTAGAACATTTTAATGGAAAACCTGTGATTTTTTGGCGAGTTCTAGGTCAGAAATCGTTGTGATTTTTAGTTTTCTACAACATCGAGATTTTAAGCGAATGACTCGCCAGCTCTGTAGACGCACGAGTACTCGCTACGTTTTTCTACTATGATATAATAAACAAAACCACCATATTAGTAGTCAAATATTAGTCAAACTTGAATGTCAACAATCAGCCATCATTGATAAAAAATCAGAGGGGTTTTCAAAAATATCATCATCATCCATATTAGATGATGTAAGTATTGGTAAATTAGAAGAACCACAAATAGTGGCACTAGAACTGGTACTGGCACTAGCACTAACATTGGCATTGGTATTGGCATTGGCACTAGCACTAGCACTCTCATGCTCACTAGTTGGCTCATCATCAACATCAAGTGCAGCAAATTGCGAAGTGGAAGCATACAAGTCAATATGCTTTGGCTTGATATCCCACTTCCATGTGTCCCCTTCCTTGTAGCCACTTTATTTGTGTGTAAGGAACCACAAGTTTGAATGCACATACACCAAGTCCTCTGCCCTTTTTAAGTGTAGTTGATTGTGCTTTACTAAGTGGATGGAGGAGTACATGCTCCAATTCCTCTCAGATGCAGATTAACTAGCAACGTAGTAAGACAAAATTAGAGAGCTAAGAGTTACAAAATTTAAATATAAATAAAACTTAAAAGATAATTTTTATTTTTTTTTATAAAACTTGCAATAAAATTTTGATCACAAGAGGTTGTACGTGTGTGAATGATTGGCCATGGAAGTACCACTACCTATGAGCATCAACCTTATACTTGTCCTGAAGAGCATCAATACTAAAGTTGTTGGAGCATGTGAAATCCATGAACTCAACCCTCATTGCATCCTGCATGTCATGATCAATGAAGAGCCTACGAAGTGTTGCCTTGTACTCTTGACTGACTTCAACATCTCTATATGGGGCAACTCTTGTTGTCATAAAAAGGAGTTCAACACTATAATATTTGGGACTCAATGCAAAGACAAGAAGATGTAGTGGAGTGGTCATTTTGTTCCATCTCTCTTCAATGATTTTGTGTAGTTGTTTGAAGAAATTTTCTTCAGGATCCTGCTCTTTTGCATTTATGATGACTTCCATCTTCTCAATCATTGAGTCAATGCCCTCATACATCTCACCCAAACAAGGCATATCCATGTTGGTATAAATGGATCATGCTCAATATGGGTTCAATGAAACTAAGGAGATACTCAACACAGTCCTATCAAATGCCATCTAGGATCATTCGCTTAACCTTTGCTGCCCTTATAGTGCTAGATTGGCTCCATATGGACCAATTTGGGCTGATGACCATGTTAGAAAGTGCCTCACGAACCTTCTCAAGTCGTCTCAATACAATTGTGTTGGAGGCAAAACGGGTCTTAGCAACTTGTTTGAGAATCAAAATTAAAAAAAATTACAAAAATTAAAATAAAAAATAAAATTAAAAAGTTTACTAAAGTGAAACATATTTAACTTACCTTTAGCAGCTCCAATTTTTCATTCCCTTTTTCTGTTGTATTTGAAATGGAAATGGGAGCCAAACTTGATGATCTTTTACAATTAGGGTTCAAGCTTGCAAAAATTTATAGTTTGGCCCCTGGTTTTGTTCCCTTTTTATGAGGAAGTTTCCAGTTGAAACTTAATTTTCAGTTGCCAAGAATATACATTTTACAGTACATAAACCTGGACAATCTATGCATTGCTTTTATTTTTTTAACAATTTGTGTGTCTATATAGATATATACATACATACATATATATATATATATATGATACAAAGCAGTCCATAAACTAGTATAAACAACTTAGTTAAGCAGGTCAACTGACAAAGGTGTATGTAGTTTTTAAGTCATAATAGAGAAAGCAGAAGCTTATTTTGGCTTGGAGTAGATGAAGCAGGGGCTTGTGTTTATTAAACTATTTGTTGATCTTATATCCTTTTTGGTTACTTGCAGCTCCTTTCTTTTGTTCTTAGCTCAGAAACTATTCTTTTTTGGTTGTGTTAATAGCTCAGGCCATGTATATGATACTTCAAATAGGAAGTCACTAAATCATGTACATGAGCCACTTCATGATGCAGACATAGAATACTCAACAGGATTAGCTTCTTGTTCAGGGCAAGGCAAATTCAATACATTAATATAGTTACATAAAACATCTTTTATTACAGACATCTTCTTAAAGGAGTTTTCAAGTTCAGTAATAAGAACATGAATCGTGATACATATTTCAGATGTTCTGTTGGCATCAGACAACGTTTAATCTCACTTCAGTAACATGAGTTGCTGCAGCATTACTAAGAGGAAACATATCCATGTTGATCAACATTCAAATTCCAATGTTGACCATCTGGGGGCTTCTGGACATCCCTGAGATGATTGATAGACATCTGGAGTGACCTAGACATCCCTGGCACTGACAGTGGGATAGGGGGTCGTCCTGCAGCTTGGAGACATCCCCAAATTTTGAAATGGAGGAGGGGATGCCAAGTGTCTGTTTTATCTGTCCCCCTCTCCCTAGGGTGTTTCAGACATCTGGGTTGCCTTCCAGACCCAGGGATGTCTCCCTGAGGTATGCTGATATTTACCAGTAATTAAAAAGGCTGGACATTGTTAGATTGTATATGGTCATACAACTATTATCTATTCTGCCTTGGATTGCTATGCTACTATTTAATTATAGTATTTCTAATGTATATTTTGAATTTTCTTAATTTTTATATCATTAGTTCAGAAAAGTCTTGTTCTCTTATTATGCTATGCTTCTTGTGTTCATTAGTTATTACATGTTGCGTTCTGATAAATTGTTGGAATTAGCATTGGTTTTAACTTTTTAAGTATTAACCTGCCCATTTGATTTCCTTGTCCCAATTTCAGGATCTTTTTGGATTCACTACTCCATCCTTCTGTCCTTTCTTTTATTGGGTTGAAATGAACTTGAAATTTAACCAGAAAGCCGAAGAAACTTTAAAGTTGAAAATTCAACCAGCAACCCAAGGAAACCATAAAGTTAAAAATTCAACAGCAAGCCAAGGAATCTATCTGCTGTGATATCAATATAATCTGTAATCATATTGGATATTCTAGTTGGTGATTTCTGAAACTGAACAATCACCCATGGCACCTGATTCATCATAGACATTCAATTTTCTAGTTTGTGTCATATTATTTCTAATCTATTTTGGATCAAAATTACTCATGTCATTGACTTGCACAAACTTCTTAGCTTTAGTATCACTTCTGGAATTCACACAACCAATTATAAATCATATCTGCTTAGTTAGAAGTAATGCTTTCTCTTAATTTTGTCATCAATTAGAGATTTAGTTATCTTTTAGTGGCTTCCTGGTAATGTCTTAGTCAGGTACATCCTGTTAATTTCCTCTTTGAAAATATTTTTCTTCTGTGATATTCCATTCTTTCCTTTATTACAAGGGAATAGATTTTGAGTGACAAACAGAAGTTACATTTTCACATTTCTAATCATCTTGATGGTTCACATAATCTGACTACTTTGTTCTAGCCAAGGCTTTAGTCCTTTTGAGAACCTCTTCCCAAAGGCTAAAATGCTTGACCTGTAGATTATTCCAAGATCAAAATGAAGTTGCATATTGTATCTCTTCTTACCGTCAAAGTTTCATTTGCTGTAAAATGAAGAGGAATGTTTGTGTAATGTCCCCCTCCGATGTCTAAGCAGGAATGATTAATTAACCTATTTTATTCCCGTGGGTTAATGTTGGAGATAAGGGAATATTTAAATTTAATTATTTAATATTATCCGTCCCAGCATATTTTAAGGGTAATGTTATTTAATTAAATTAATAAAGTTCATAAAGTGGCTTTAGTGGAGAGATATAAAAGTGCTTTTGGGAAGCTCATTTTTACTATGCTTGAATATTTTTTCTATTGTGTGGATTTTGGAAAGCTTCTTGGAGCTCAAAACCCTATGGGTAATTGGATTTGGTGGTGTAAGGATTCTACCCTAACCAGTTTGTTGGAGAGATTGCTTAAATTTCTCACAGTGATTCTAGAGAGGGAAACATGCAAAATTTGTGAAGTCTCTTACAGAGACAAATTTCAGAGTTTTCTGATTTTATGTACCCAAGGAAACAGCTGAATAAATAAATTATTATTACCAGAATGCAGAATATTGCCATGGCTGCTGTACCATTTATTAAAATATAGAGCAAGCTTGTGGAGACTATCGAAGGAACTTGGAAACTTTATCATAGCCGCCTTCATTTTTGGACCATTCACAAGCCTTCAATAATATTCACCACACCTTGTAATAGTGCCGTACAATATGAAGGCTGACTAGAAGGGTGATGTGGGGAATATTTGGAGTCAAAGAAGTCAAAAAGGAGATATTGATTCCTCTTTAGTATTTCTTATGGGCATTTTGGGTCAGCCCTACCTCTACTTCCTGGCTGCCATACAAGCTAAAGGTCTATCGATGCAAATTGGGAAGGAGCTGTACAAAGGATAAAAAGCGATGGATATGGGGTGTCATTGCATGAGGTTCTCAGGTCAGAAATTATAAATGCCGATGTCTATGAATATCTTAATCTTACAAACTGTGTAACTTCTGAGTTAAATATTTGTATCAGCACTTCATAAAACATTCAATATTACCATTCTGTGTACATTTATTTATATATCTGTTGAGCTGGTTTAAATCTGAGTATAAATCCTATGCAAACTCAATGTGTGAACTGCATTAAACATTTGTACCTCATTGAAAACAAACTGGAAACAAGTTCAGAACAGCAAGGTGACAATTGTTTGATGAAATGAATTCAAAATTGCCTTGGGATATTTCAGTTTGACTACTTTAACAATACTAGGATTGATGTTAGATCACAATAGGATGGATGGAATACTAAATGCCACAATTTTAACTTATATAAGAAAATTTAAAATTTCCAAAACTACTGGCCATTCCTGAGAACTTTATTGTTTTGACCATAGCAGCAAAAATCGTTTGGGGAAAAAATCAGCAAACCTAAAAGTATAAGATGTTTTGAAAAAAACGGGAAAAAAAAAATGTAAAAAATTGTAGAAAAAGAGACAAAAAGTACTTTTTAAAAATGTAAGGGCATTTCCATAGAAGCAAATAAAATAGAGAGTTTAACCCATGAATTGTAGAAAATAGAATTTTGTTGTTTATATTCTTATCGCTGATTACTTTTCATTGTACAAAGCATACTTCATAGTGCATAGATAATAACTAGATGGTTACAGTTGATAAAATTTCAATTGCAATATAGTTTGTACAAAGTCAACCTATAAACTAAGTACAAAGTTCCAAAAATCAAACATAGCCACTGACTCTTGCTGCTACAAATAGAGCTATGCTAGAGGGCTGCAGGTCTTGATGATGAAGCTCCTAGTTTAGAGCCTCTCCTAAGTTGTTCAACCTCATGACTATCCAAGTTGGCATCAAGAATTTCAAAATCCTTAGGCTCAAGAAAGTCATTAAAAAGATAGTTATCCGTTGCTGAGCAGACATCATGAATTACAAAATGGAAATCAACTGGTTCATATTTGTGATTTAACAGTACATGCAATTTCTAGAACAATGTCAAAGAGAACTATATGAAGAGTGTGAAAGGGAAATTATATGACAAAGGAAGCAATTGCAAAGTTCAACTTAATAGGTTTTGAATCAAACAGTTCAAGATAGAGTAATAGAAAATACTTTTGAAACAAAATCTTAAATCACAAAAGACCATAAATGATATTGAAATGTTCTCATTGATAACTATATTAGCAGATTTGTAAAAGAGTAAAGGAGTGTTAAATATTTTTCCATTAGATATAATAAAGATCCACTAGTACAAAAGAAGAGAGCAACTATTTGAGCCACAATTCTAGCTATTATTATTCAAGTAAATTTTCCTTGATTTTGTGTATAAGTGGATGATGGAGTTAAAAACATTGATGCACTTTGAGTTGAGAATTTGAGAGATTATAGGGACAAGTTTCAATGGAAAATCAACGCATGAGGAATATTCTCTTTCAATGGAAGAGTTGCTGCTGAAATCTATTTGGATCGTTAAAGAGAAAATATACGAGGCCTGCTTTGGGAGGGATTACGATAAGCCCACAAGACTAGGACATGACTTTTCTGAAGGCATGTATTAGTTTGCCTAATACATATTTAACATGCATGGAATGCTACACTATATATGTCTAAAGCATTCATGTATTGTTATTGTATTCCTTGCAGGCCTTCTAAACCTCCATGTATATGACAATCCTAAATGGAAATGTAGTTCCCGAACAAGTGCAGTGCATGCATTTAAGCAATGCGTTTCACCAATTAACAAAGCATTAAGCCTGCAAAATATATAAGAAATTTAAATATAACCAAAACAATCTTTCATTTTGATATAAAATACTGCTACAGTTCATTTTTTTTAGCACTACAAGCTGATTTTTATCTTTCTAATAGGAACCATTTTGCTTCTAGTTCCACAATGTCTATATATTATTATGTATATATTTATGCTTCCCACTTGATTACACAATTGTCACTACCCTACCCACTTGTCATTAAAACTTGATGGCCAGTGTCAAATTGAAGCTCCAAATTATCACACTTTGTTAGCATTTGAAAAGGAAACTTGTCTCAATCTAACCTTGGTAATCTAAACAACCACCTTGGTATTATTGTTGACAATTGAAATGTTAAAATTCTTTTGAATAGTCAGGATCACAAGAATTCAAAGAAAAAACTTCTTTAGGTTGATATCAAGCCAATAGAGTTTCATTTCAATTTAGTCTGACTTTCTATATTTACTTTTAGCAAGTACTCTTTTAAAAAAAATAAGATAGAAGCCTTACTTAGTATTTATGATATTGTCCACTATTTCCCACTAAATTGTGTCTTTGGATTTATATACATGGGAAGCATTACTACAAGCCTAAGGCAAATGACAGTAGTGTGGAATATAGAGAAAAAGCAGCACATCTCTTAACCATTCTATGTTAATGTGCTTAACATCAAACGTAGAAGCATACCCAAGAATGTGTCTCTAGTTTAAAGTCCTTAACATCTATTAGAAATATACGTCCATTCAAGGTCGCCTACCTGCGATTTGCCTTAGCAACCTGATGAAATCGAGTGAATCTTTGATGGTGAACTGCATCTCAACGGCCAACACTCAGTTTTGTGCTGTCAATGAAAAAACCCAATTAAATAGTGATTTTGTGCAGTTAGGGTTTTGCGATGGGTTGGTTTGGCAATTTTTTTGCAATTTAAAAACTTAAAAATTGTTGAAAATCACGACTGATTAAATTGGGATTTTTTGGGGAAAAAATCCTTTCAACTAAATATTTTTTTAGAATCGGGATTTTTGCGATTTGTTGAGGATTTATGCTTCTATGGTTTTGACTAATATAAATGGTGCGCTAAAAAACTCTTGTATAGAAATCTCCTCTAGCAATTTGTTAGTGTTTGTAGCTTAGGGAGATATTTTCTCGTAAGTAAAAATTAAGATAATTAATCTCCAAGACAGGTTGACCTTGGGTCACAAATTATATTTTATATTTTTCTATTTTCTCTAGTAGCCGACCTAAAGAAGATGTCGCCCCAATTTGTATATATTCAAGGTGAAGATCATGCATTTGATCATCAATTCACTCTCTCTTCAATTCACATTTCTACGGAGCAGAAATTCGCCCTTCAGCAGCAGATTACCATCTCTTAGCAGCAGATCAGATTTCAAGAAGAAATATATTCATTTATGTCTTTGCATCAAGGAGAGATGCTATTATTTATTGTATGAGATTCGGCCCTGTATGAGGCCTGAGTTGTAAGCAGATTTCTGCTCGTATTCATCTGATATATATATAAGAGAGGTCATTTCTTGCTGGGTTTTTCTCCCTCAAGTAGGAGGGTTTTCCCAGGGTATCTTGTTGTGTTCATTGTCTTATGTGTTGAGTTTTTCTGCTTATTGCATTTTTGATCTAAACGTTAACACAATCCACCCTTTGTTTTGGAGATCAAATCTCATAAAGCTTCTTTAATGGGAAAAAATCTGTTAAATAAAATTAGAAAATAATCCATCTCATCATCTAAATTTGAAATCCTTCCTTCTAGTTTGAAGGGAATAACATAGTTGCTAGAGAGGGGTGACTTGAACCTGTTTGAAGCACAAACTTGAAATGGTTTTGTAGGAGCGTTTCCTTTAGAAACTTTTACTTATTTTTGTTCAATAGCAATCTTAGTTGTACTAGGGATTGGAGAACTTGATTTCTCTCATCAAGTATTTGAAGGGAATAAAGGACTATCCACAAATTGAAATTTGAGGCACTTTTCCATTCCCTTTCAATACAATCACACACTTTTGTGCTTGAGATGATGTTTGTCATTCCAGCCTCTTCAAAAGACAAGATGATAAAGTACAGAGCACCAATAAAAGAAAAAGCTGTAGAAGAATGCTTTTAAGCTCAAAAGTAATGTCTCAGTACTGCTTAGAAATCAAATCTTGCTGAAGAAAGCAATTCCAGATGTCCCCTTGGATGAAAATCCCTCCAAACTAATTAAACTCTGAGAGTAAAGAGATGTCCCTTCATCTCCCTTTTGTCAGAGCTGTATCAACATGTATTTGCCAACTTGTTCAGTTGACAGCACCTTCCTTGTCAGATCCTTTAAGAGAAAAAATTAAAGTGGTGACTAAATCTTTCAATGAAATGATGACTTCAGAGAATGTAAGGCAATTGGAAGCCTCTCGATCTTGATTTGATTTGTTGTAACTGAGTTGGATATGCAGGCAAAGCTGAGATTCGAGAGGCATAAGCCAAATCTTAGATTTCATAGTATGCTTGTTATTTCATGATTGGCACATGCAATGGTTCCAATTACTATTTCCTCATATCCATCATTGTCTGAGCAATGGTTTTACAAATTTGAGTCCGGTATACTTTGGTTTTTGTGCTTTTGTCTTTCTTACAAATATAAAATCAGATTGCAAAGCAGAAGTTGGGTATGATGCATTTGTTGATTAAGATGCCGAGTATGGTTTTCTGCTACAGGTGACTCAGATCTTGAAAGAAAAAACTAAACAGCTGGAGGATTTGAAGACACATGTAACAAAATTACAGCAGGTCGTGGCAGTTTCTCTGTATTATGTGGATTTAATTTTTTCTGAATATTTTGTGACTTAATATTATTTTCCTGTAATCCTGATTGTAGTAAATACAATTTTACTTTGTGTACTGCTTTCTTCAGGAAAATCATGAATTATTGCAAGATGTCGGGAGATTAAAACAAGAATTACAAGATCAACGGTCGAAATTTGAGAAGGCAGGTATCAAAGCAGCATGAGTGAGAAGTTATAACCTTTTCTCTGCAATATTGCAACCAAGAGTTGGTTACAGTAAATTTATTATTTAAATAGTTCAGAGAGAAATTAAGCCACTTGGGAGGAAGTGAAATAGAAGAGATTTTACAGGTCAAAAAGCATTTTATTTGTACATGTAACACCAAGCAGCTGAGGTTCTATTTTGACTGGATGTTGGGATAGAATTTGCCCCTTCTGCATTACAATGCTATCAATCATGCATTCCTTATGTTAAAGGGGAAAAGATGAAATCATGAAACAGATTTGATTTTCAAAATAGAGTCGCAGTAATCAAGCAATATGACATTAATAATCAACCAGGCATGTTTGAGCCAATAATGGTCTTTCACCATCTATGGATGATGTAGCCAGTCGAGACTGGGAAATGCTCATATAACCTAGAATCCTGCACGTAATGATCAAGAAACATAGGTGATGTGCACCTTTTCTGGGAAGGTGACTCTTTTAAATGGTATTAATTGTACATGCCTAGCTGGTTACTTGGTTGCAATTCACCAATAGCATTGAATATAATCCCAGAGTCTACAGGATACTACTATGTTTATTTTCAAGTATTCAATCATTTCTGTATAAATTAGCAACACTTAGTGTCCTCTACATGAAGTAGATAATAAGGAAAGGGAGATCATTTTATAGATTTTAATTTTTTATCTATGTTCCATGGATTTTTGGGGACAGAAGTGGGTGACCACGGACCCAAATTTATTTTAGTTGGCTGGCAGAGCATAGCAGAACATATCTATATATATATATATACATACATATACATATGCATGTATATATGTATATGAATATGTGTACAGATACATATATATCTATATAATAATATATATGCATATATACATATACATATACACACACATATATATGTATGTATATAGACATACATACATATAGATATTTATGTATACATACATATGTATATATATACATAAATATATACATATATATGTATATATTTATGTATCTACATACATATATGTATATACATGTATATATGTGTATGTACATGTATGTGTATGTATATGTGTATATGTATGTATGTATATGATGTATGCATAATAAAATTAGATTGGGGCTTGGGGGCAGCACCCCTCGTGCATTCATTGCCACAATATAGGGTAGGGCCAAGGGATGGAGTACCTACCATCAAGCCCAAACTAAGGCATTCAGGACTGCATGGACCTTCATGTTGGGTACCATTTTTTAAAATTTATTGCTATGTTTTATCCAAACCAAGTTTTCATTATTTTTGACCAAAACTTCAATCTCCAGAGAGTCAACAGTGAAGTTGGAGAATTTGAGTGGTCTTAATGATGAGGACTGCATAGTTGAACATAGGAATATTGTCATTCTTGAATCCTTTGGTTTATTTTCTTCTCTGTTTTGATGAGTTTTTAGGAACTTCTTATAGCAGTCAGCAGAAACTTAGAGACATTTATGAACGCTTGATAACATCTGCTACCACCCCACTGCTTCTTCCACTCTCTACGAAGCTTGAGGTGTTGATGGCAGACGAGTTAAGAAAAATTTGAATAGCAACTTCCTTAAGGTAAGAGAGTGTGCATTTGAGTAAACAAAAATGGTAACAAGTCCAATTTGCCTCCAATACCATGTAAATATTCCTTCTTTCTTCCAAGGTCAATGATTTGTCCATGCCATCAAATTTCTGTTTGTTTCAAGCTTTGACACAAATCAAATTTGTTATCATGAAATAGATAAATTGTGGGGACTCCCCAACATCCGCAAGATGGTTGAAGGACTTCTACAAGTCCCTAGGTTGCCTTGAGGATGTGGGGCATTCCCTCAAACATCCCTTACTTTTTGCAAGGCATCCTAGAAACGTTATCTACCTTATTTTTGGGGTGGAAGGGGATATTTCCTCTATGTCCTTGCATCTTCAAGATGCCTTGGTTTTTTAAAAGCAGGTTTTGAGGGGGGATGCATCCCCATGGAATACTAGTTTTAATTAGAGGTGGATTGCAATTTTTTCTACATTTACATGGCTAATTGGTTTTATAACTTTTATTGCAAAAATGAGTATAGTAGTTGGAATATATTTGTTTTGATGGAAACACTTTTTTGACCTTTGGATTGTTGACTTTGAGTATACAAGTAGGAACATAGCTTTTCATTATTGCATGGGAATAGTGTAATGCCCCCTATCCTAGTTTGCCCTAGACTTTGCCTATGGGTCACAATTTCCACAAACTAGAGTTAGGGTTTTCACCTTGTCAATTGAATAGCTCCCTGATGATGTAATCCGGAATTGCAAAACTTGCATTTAATCCATGAACAACATTCCCAAACATGCATATATACATTTCTTAGCATTAATCCATGGCAACACATTTATAGATCGATCACAATTGTAACTATTATGTACTAAAAAAACATTACGCCTTCTGGAGGAAACCTGCGTCCACCATATGAACAATATTTCCACATATACATATGTCTAGTAGCATTAATATCTGGATATCCAATTATAAACATAATCACAAATGTAGCTATTAAGAACTAGGAAGAGTGACATGGGTAGATCTGCCCGATGTCCTTTGCCAAGCCCAAGAGGTTTGTATACCACAACTCTCTCTTTTGGTGGCTTGTACTTGCTTTTTCCACCCATGTCATCACCTTGGAAGACACTTAACCTACTGGGGGGAGCTAGCGGAGTTTATAAGTGGTCTAGGCCTACCACCCCTCCAGGGCCCATCTTTTCCTTGATCTGGGCAAACTTGAGTGGGACCTCCGTCCCTCCATGGCCCACCCCTACCTTTGGATTGGGCTGATCTTAAGTGGAACTTCCACTCATCCATGGCCCATCCTTGCCTTGCGGTTGGGTGGATCTTAAGTGGGGTTTCTAGGCACCACTTTTCTCAGGCCTTTTCTCCCGAGCAAGTTTGCAAGCACTCAAGCATATCTTCATCTACTAGAGGAAGCCAATGGAGCTTATAGTGGTCTAGGCCTACCACCCCTCCATGACCCTTTCCTTCTTTGGTCCAAGCGGATTGAGTGGAACCTCCACCCATCCATGGCCTATCCCTGCCTTCGGATAGGGTGGATCTTAAGTGGAATCTCCACTCATCCATGGCCCATTTGTTGCAAGTATGAGCAAGTTTGGTGGTGTTGTCATTAATGTTGTCATTGATGTCAACATAGTTCAGTATGTTGCAGATTGTACATATATAGTTGAGAGGTTGTTGAGATGTGAGTACATGGAGCTATCCTTATGATGTTGCAAATGTGTTGAAATGATGAGTTTCGAAGTGCTTTTAAGAAAATTAATAAAGAGAGAAGTTAGAGTTATGAATGTGCTCCAGTATGTGTTCCGCGTTTCTCCTGTGTTGATCCTATTCTTGTGCGGATCTAAAGGTTTGCTAATGGTGATCTAATGGTGATATCTCCTGAGTTATAGCTTCTGGTTTGATGAGATGTGAAAGTTACGTTCACCGGTGTGAACTGTTTTGGCAAAGTTGGTCTTTTGTGGACTGGGAGAAATATTTCAGCTCCGCAATCCTCCGCTGTTCTATTTTAGATCTTGTGGATCTGGAATATGTCTTATAATGGCGTTCTCTTGGTTCTGACAAAGTAGTTTGTGGCTTGGTGATTTAGAAGTCAAGTTTCAGAAGTTGCTGCATGTGTTTGCACAGTCCGGGTGGATTGATGGAAGGAATTCGGTGTTCGAAGATTGTTGCACTTGCTGCAGATGTATCTGAAGGAACCTGAGATGTGTTCTTGTGCATAATGAAACATTTTGCGTTGTCTGCGTGCTATCTTCTTGTTGGACAGTGTGTACATCAATGTTCATTTGTGTTTTCATTAGGTTTGGCTGACTCGGTGTTTACACTTCATTTGAAGAATTAAATTTAATTAAGCGTGGTTGATCTAAGACATTATTTTGGGTCTTGGATAAATGTTTTATTGGTCCACTTTTATTCTTTTCCACTGCGAGAATGTTGAGTTGCCGACCTAATTTGAATTTATGAAATAAAGCTTATGTGGCCGACCTTGGAGAAAGTTTCTAAGGTTG
This sequence comes from Sequoia sempervirens, assembly GCA_007258455.2. Classification (NCBI taxonomy): domain Eukaryota; kingdom Viridiplantae; phylum Streptophyta; class Pinopsida; order Cupressales; family Cupressaceae; genus Sequoia; species Sequoia sempervirens. Next base: position 511,375,911 of record VDFB02058242.1, on the reverse strand, counting down.
AAGATGATATAAATGCAAGTCGAATTGCGAAGAATTGGAGAAGTGATGCAAAGTGACGAAGTAAGCCACAAATCAAAAGTACAAAAGTGTGAAAGTGAGTTGAGGCAGCAATACTTCATTGTGTTAGATTCCCGAAGGTTTAATCAAGGCTGCGAATGTGTGCAAATTGTTGTGGTGGATCTTTTGTTCTCTTTTGTATCAGTAGGCAGTGAGCCTCTCTGTTGGATAGTGAGTCATTTCTGTAGGCAGTGAGCCTTTGTATTTGGACAGTGAGTCCTCTTCTAAGCAGTGAGCCTCTGTATTCTATTTTAGAATCTCTTTATATTGTGAGTTAATTCTCACTATGTTTTTTCCCTCATTGGGTTTTCTATGTAAAAATCTGGTGTTTATTGTGTCGATTTTACTTTCTGTTATTTGTGTTTCATGTTCATACTTAATAAGATAATAGTGTGGTTGTGGAATTGATAAGTGTTGAAGTTTTAAGTTTGAATTTTTGTGACAACTGATTCACCCCCCCTCTTGGTTGTCTTGCGCCTTTTAACATGCTCCTTGCATTGGGAATAGGCGGATCTTAAGCGGGGTCTCTAGGCACCACTTTTTTAAGCCCTTTCTGCTAAGCAGGGTTTCAAACACACAGATTCAAACACTCATATTTATCTTAGGCATTAATATTCAGTAGTGTCCATACATGTTATGGCATTCTCGAGAACAACATCTAGATTCATGCCTACAGTAATAATGCATATTAATATTAGAAATGCTATGCAAATCTCTTATACCTTCATTCCCAATCAATCTATTCTTCACACTTAGAAGATATCGTTAGTGTAGATCAAACAAATAAAAATCTACTATCCATACTTATTAGAATATCATAATTACTTGTAAAGCTTAATAATTGTTGTGAGCATCATTATTGTATATTCACAAGTAATTCACATATCTACCTACACACACATACAAAAACACACACACACACACACATATATATATAAACAATATATTTATATATTCTATATAAATTTATATATATCATTATTTCCAACTGATTTCAATTTACAATAAACTTACAATTAATGTATACTTGATTCCCTTTCACCGCTGCTGCCTCTCTAATATATACGATCTGTAGGAGTTCCTTTATTCCCAGCCACGTTTACTTATCTCTAGTCATATATAAGACTTGTTCTTTTTTAATCTATCTCTGTCATCCATGATCCCCTTTACTTTGAAACAAACCCCCCTTAAGTATCGATCTAGCTTAGGGGAGTCACATCCCTTCCTTTTTGATAGGGACGCCCCTGTTGGTGATCACTGCTCTGGGGGAAAGCTTAAAGGCATCGTTTAACATAGATAATCTTGGATCGCTGGGTTTTATGAATTGCTGTTTTGGAATGTTTATTTATTTTTTAAATGTAACCAAATATTAATGATAGATAATAGTTCTCATCTATTGCATTTATAATGTAATTTTATAATCTTTATCTTTTGTATTTATAATGCTACTTTATAATTTTATCCATTGTATTTATATTGTCATAACATTATCTAATGTATTTATAACCTTAAAAAATATATAGTTTGTTCTATTTATTATTATTTCTGATATTAAGTTATTTATATTGTAATACTAGAGTATAATGACAAAAAATTGTCAATGTTTTATTACTTTCTTTATTTAATGTGTTATAATTTGAGGAGGGGGGGGCGGATATGACAAATAGACCCATATGGATCACCTCTTCATGGTAGATGCATCTCTCCAACTATTCCACCATGGATCCACCAACAAAGTTATTAAATTTCTTTCAATGAGAATTCATTTGTCAACTTAAATGATATAATTGTTGGGGAAAATAAGGATATAATAAGGAGATTCTTGACTTTCATCATACTGTGATTTCTGTCATTTAGAAAAATATAAATTTATAGGGAGTAGGAAATTTTAAGTGCATACAAGGATCAATGATTTTGTAACACTAAAAGGTTTCTCTTATTTTGGTTTGGTTACACCTATCAAGAGCTATTTTTTTTGCATTAAAGGTTATCTTGTTGAATTCATAGATGAATGTTGTAGAAATCTACTTGGGGCTAATTAGATAAAGGTTGAATGTTTGATATTTTAAATATTAATATTTATGACAAAAACTAATGGGGTTCTTTGACATAATGACACCTTAGAGACATAAATCACAAGTATGGCTATCATTGGGAAGTGAATAAAGCACACTGCACACTATATAATTACTCATAAAAAAAGTTGGCTTTCCAATGGAAGAGATAAAAGATCGTCTTTAACGAGAAACTAGCCACAATTTGCTACTTTATGAGAGGTTTTCTTGGACCTAAAACTCTAAAGGCATGGGCTTTGGAAAACGAAAACCCATTGGATTAATAGAGCTACTTTTGATACCTAAAGAAGCTCTTATGGTTATTTCTTGTTAATGAAAAATAATCAAATCTTCGAAGGAGGACTTCTTGTTATGAAGAACACAAAGTTCTTCATGAAATACTAGTCTCTAACTTGCAACCCAATAGACGATATACTAAGTACAATGTGAGTATGGGTAAGATTCCTTTGCTCCTAAGTGACTATCGAGAAGAAACAACCCTCAAAAATTGGAAGATCCATTCTAGCATAGCTCATAGTGAACTTGTGGATATTAAACTATGATCATATCAATGCCAACATAGATATAGGAAAACCCTTCCCAAACATATCGTATTGGAAGTAGGGGGATTGAGCACATATTGATTATGAAGAGATTTCATTTAGATATAGGCTAGAGGTAGGTGGAATTGCATATGTACCATGAAAATATTTCGTTTAGATATAGACTATGCCATGAACTTGTACATCTATCAAGGTTATTCTTGAAGCAAGAGACAATTCAACATAATTTGTGAAA
>VDFB02058242.1:511240035-511372902 GCA_007258455.2 Sequoia sempervirens | reverse complement strand
ATAGTTAGCGACAGGGATAGTCGGTTCCTGAGTCACTTCTGGCAGGAGGTGTTCAGATTTTGTGGGACCGAGCTTACATCGAGCACCAGTTACCATTCGCAGACCGATGGTCAGACGGAAATAGTGAACAAATGGGTGGAAGGCTACCTCAGGAATTACATTGCAGGGCAGCAAAAGGCGTGGGTCAAGTGGATATATTTATGCGAGCATTGTTACAATACTACTTTTCACATGACCATTTAGATGTCCCCCTTCATGGCGTTGTATGGTTATGAGGCGCCTAGTTTTCTGGATTTGTTACTGAGTGATAGTAGAGTGCCTAGTGCGGGAGATTTATTGCAGGAGAGTCAGGACACTATGAGGGCTCTTAAGGAAAATATTGCTAAGGCACAGAATCAGCAGAAGCAGTATGCAGATCAGAAGAGGACATAGAGATCTTTTGAGGTGGGAGACATGGTATATCTCATGCTGCAGCCCTACCGTCAGTCTACTTTTCAGAAGAGTGGATCGGAGAAGCTTAAGCCGCGGTATTATGGTCCTTTCAGGATTCTGAGGCGTGTTGGAGAGGTGGCTTATGAGCTAGAGTTTCCAGTGGATAGTAAGGTCCACAATGTTTTTCATGTGTCACGTCTCAAGAAGGCGTTGGGACACCGTGTGGTACCTTCAGCAGTATTACCTCCTTTAGATGATGAGGGAAAGTTGATCTTAGTTCGTGAGTCAATCCTAGAGTATAGAGAGAGACAGTTGCGCAGGAGGACTATCAGGGAATACTTGGTGAAATGGAGAGATTTACCAGTGGAGGATGCTACGTGGGAGAGCGAGGAGATTTTGCAGCATCCGGAGTTGAGATTGCTTGAGGACAAGCAATTTCAGGAGGGGCGGACCGTAATGTCCCCTTCCAGTTGACATCTCTTAGTTCTTGAGATTAGCCTATTATGTGACCCTTGTAGGCTGATAGGGTGGATAGAGTGTCTGGTTGAGGCTTGTCTTGGCTTCAGTTGGTAGAATTTTTTAGCTTGGCTTTCGTTCGGAGTCGTTTGGACATCATTTGCTTGACTTACTATTTTTAGTAAGTAGAGTCACTCAGCAAAGCACCCCTGCTATTTTTAGCAGTATGGTTTGGTCGTATGTGGATTCAGTCACTTATCATCTGGCTTCAGACGATTCGTCATTTGGACCTGTTTTGAGAGAGATATTAATATTTGTTTGCTAAAATAAATATTAATTAATTAAAGGCTTATATTATAAAGTTATAATATAATTAAATATTATAACTTAAGTGACTTAAAGGAAGGGGTCAACCAACATGAAGAAGGGGCCACTTTTTAATTATTAATTATAATTAAAAGTGCATGCAAACTATGGAAATATTAAAAGTGATAATTCAACTTTATTTAAATGATGCTTTTTGGAGAGAAGTCGACCCTCTTGAAGAATATAAGGTTTTTCTTTGTGAAGAAACATTATTATGTGTTATGAAAATCGACTTTGATCAATTTCTTCCTTCAGAGAACGGAGCCAAGGGTTTCAGTTATCTATTTGCATTGGAGAACGAGCCATCTTCAGTGTTGCAGTTCAGAGGTTGTGAGATATCAGCTGATTTATTGCCTGCAGTTGAATAACTTCATTCAAAGGTTATTACAGATCATCATGTGAGTTCTTAATAGTCAGAGTTTTGGATCGATTCCTTTCCAGAAAGGAATATTTTTCATTTGCCATCATCTCTCAGATATCTGGCACACTTCCCAAGGTAGTACGGATTTTGTTGCTGCTGGTTTAGGGCCATACTTTTCACATCTTGGAGGCCGTACTTTCTCTACAGGCTTGGACGCCTTGTCTTCTGGCGTTTGGTCTTCTCTAGTTTGGACGCTTAGCATTTCAGAGGGAGTTCGCATCATTTTTGAGGAAGGAGAAGAATGCACTGAGTTGGGCCGTACCATTTCAAGGTTCATTATGGTGGCTGCAATCAGGTTTTTAGTTATTGAAATTTGTTTTGCTTTGTAGCCTACATGTTAGGGTTTCAGTATTGTAATCATCTGGAAAGTAATAATAAGCCTGTGTGCTCATTTCCGCAATCAATTTGCTTCAGTTTACTCTTCCAGAATTCTATTTTAAATTGTTTTAGAAATATTCTTTCAAAATCGCATTCTATATTTGCATGCAAAAACACAAAAAAATAAAAAACAAACAAAAAAACAAGCAGTTTCAGAAACAGTGAGAATAGGGGTTTCTACAAAATAATTGGATTATGTCAAGATTAGAAGAAGTCTTATACAATGTCTAAAACTGTTTCAGTGGAGGGTGTGCAATTATATCATTTCAATGCATTAGAGTAAGGAAAGTTTAGGCTGATGGGACATGACTTCTATTTGACAACTGGACGTCACCTACTGAATGCAATTGAATCAATCATTTGCACACACAAAATATAGACACTATTCAGCTCACGGAATCGGTTTCTGGATTTTCCATGGTTGTCTTTTATTTTCTTTCAATGAGTCAATTGCAGCACTTTGATTTCATATGGGTAATTTTTATTGTTAATAGTGTTGAGAGAAATTGGATATGTGAAACCCTGCAGGATTGTTTTTGAACAGGCACAGAGTGAAGCATTGGATGAAGCAGCTGAATGGAGAAAAAAGTACGATGAAGAGGCAGAGAAATCTAGTGAACAACAGCAAAAGCTGGTAGAGGTGAGCACATTATCCAGTGTTTAAGCTTAGTTGAAAACCTGGTGCTGATCTATTTCTTTCCAAGGAATAGCTTTTGCATTTTGAATGGACTTGAATAGGGTCTGAGTGCATTTGGAGATGTCTGTTAAAAGTGTTCATCTACTGGATATGCCGCATCATGTTTACAGAGAAGTCCATGATGATGTGTCTATTGGTATGATGCCCATTGTCTTCAAAGGGCCATGCTTCCTCTGCTGTAACTGTGTAAATTTTTTAGAATTATGAAGAGTGACAGAGTGAAATGTTGCAGCGATTCCTTACTTTTTTAACTGTAAAGGCACATAGGACAATTAGCAAGAAATTGGAATATAACAGATTGGAATTGGAAGCCAAATATTAATACTTTTTACACAGATAAGAGACAATAAAAGAACAGGCTAAACTATCTTGATGAAATGTTGGAATATGGCCATTCCAAATGAAATGCCTATGCTTCTAACAGAATGCATTTTTCTTGTTTTTTCCAGCCATAAAATGACTGTCTGTACCTTTGTGATCTGAATTTAGTTCAAATTACAATGATGATTGCAAATCTAATTTGTTTTGCAAGATTTAAGTTGATAAATTTGAACCTGCATGTGAAATTATACTGTCTGTTGAGTGAGATAAAACATTTACATTTCCCAAATCTAAAACTAAACAAATTTAGTGCAAGTTACAAGCAAATTTGAAGCTACTAGAGATGATATTCCATTGGAAGTACATAAATTATTTGTATTCAGCATTTCCAGTCCTGTTAGCTGTAGTCTAAGTGTCTAACTATATAAGCCAAATACTAAGAATTTATGATGTATTTGATAGTGTGCTTGCTCCTCTTTGTGGTCCTTGACAACATTCATCATACATTGTTGGATTGGTTTAGAGTTTATTTGCTATAGCGTCAAGTTTAGGGCAGGCCAAAAATTTCCTATGACAAACCAATTTGTAAACTTTGTTTTTTAGAGGTGGATATACAGAGCCTTTTAGTTTTAATGCGTGGTTTGTTATACTTAATTATCACATGTAATCATTTTATTTTAGTTTTAGGTATGAAGAGAAATTGGAGGTAGGTCCATTTCTTTGAGAAAAACTCATCATAAGCAATAGTTATTGACAGAAATGTATAGGCCAATTAAAGTTTAATGTATTAATATTTCTATTCTAGTGGCATAAAAAAAACAGAAACTTAGATGTGTTGATACTTAGACATCAATGAGATATTAACCATAGATCAGCACTACTAAAAAACCGACTTAGCACCCAAATATCTCTTTTCCTAGAGAATCACTATGAGTGAACATGCTAGAGTTCTTAGCTGAAGTTCCATTTGTTAACGTCCAAATAATCCCCTAGGGATAATTGTTCCTCTACTAGTTTTGGTCCCATTGCATCCCAGTCTGAAAAGCAGACCCTTCTAAATAATATTTGGTCTCTTCCTTTTGTCCAGTTCAGAAAGCTTTACATTGTGTCTCGTAAGTCCCTTGTGTCCAAAGTGTTGTCTTCATTCTTGAGGTCCGATAGTATCCCCCTTTGTCCCAACTTGTTAACTGGCAAGGAAACAATGGGCTCCATAATCATGACATCATTTGAAGATGCCTTGCTCTGTGAAGACTTTGATATGAATCAATGGATTAAATGCTACACAATATTTGAAGCATTGAGTTGATGGTAACTACCTCAGTATGTAGATCAAATAATCTAACTTTCCCAATTGAAGGCCTAGAGGTATTGGAAATATTAATGAATCCAAATGAAGTTGCAGTCTTCAATGGATCAACCAAGAAAGATACCATCCAAAAGAAAGTGTTGTAACATGAGCTTGCATGAATGCTGAGAATTTATATTGATCAATCAACATGAATGATCTGATATATTGATCAATTGATGATGATACAATGTACAAGCACCTTGTATATATAGGCAATGTATGATAAGGGATGACAACTACCCTTGATACAAACATTAAATGCTCAATGCAAAAAGCTAAATGCATAAGATAATTATTAAATTCCTAAATGACTAAAAGTAAATGATGATACATGGCCCCATTATAACTAACTTCTAGAAATGACACCTAAGATAACTTAACTCCTAAGTAAACTTATCATGTTAATAGGTCCTAAGTAATGACTAGTTAGGAAATAGTCCCATTGTCACCAACACGCCCCCATAAGTGCAACTTGGGGAGTGTAGTTATTATGCAAATGATGCAATATGGGTCCTGCCAACGAGGCCATGTTAGGTACCCATGTACAACTAATCTCTCACAAACGGAGAAAAGGAGAAAACCCAATGGGACAAAACTCCTCCCCAAAAAAGAGATGTAATGTGAATCATGTACAAGTGATAGAAGAAGTGATGTATGGAGGTCTCAACATCAATACCCCCAAGAACTACATCCATCACAAAGATACATCACAAATGCCCTCCCATAAGAGGGAAATAGAGAGACTATATAGCCCCTCCATAATGTATAATGACCTGCAAAAATGGTAAGTTCCTGAAGACAAAACATGATCCAATGTCGACAAACAACTTGTCTCCCTTTCAAAAGAAACAAAACCAAGTATAAATGCAAGAATGCTTCCCATTTCGCATAGGAATTGAAAGAAAGAAGCATAAATATGAATGATGATGTCATTGAAAGCTGCTCATGTGTCTCCTTGTCCACTGAAGATGAAGATGCCACAATCAAATCAGGTACATGCCCAATCAAAGAAGGTGACAAACCAAAACTATGTAGAAACGAATGTAGAACAAGATCCAAAGACAAAGATGATTTGACAATAGTTGTGCAATGACTGTCATCAAAGAGGAGAGATAACCCCTCAAATGTGTCCTCCAAATCTGAAATGTGAGACTCCACAAACAAGGATGCAATGTTTGATAAATAGGAATCCCAATTAGGAAGACAATGAGATACTTGTTGTAATGAATCATTGGAATTTCTCAATGAATCACCAACAAAAATTGAATGGTCCTGTCGAACAAGAATGATGGGGACCTCAATCAATTACTTTGCACAATGAATCAATGAAGGTGAAGGTACATTAATTGCCTCTGAAGGAGGAGTATCTGAAGAAACCTCATTGTCCTCATCTGAACATTCAAAGTACTCGAAACAATCAAACTCCTGAATAGTATCATCATAGGGTATCTGTCTAAAAAATGAAGAGGCACAAGACAGTCTGAAACAGGATCATCTGGGAATGGTTGAGTATTAGGATCTCCATATATCTCCCAAATTTTAGTCCAAAGAGTACGAGGACACTCAAAATGAACAATAGCATTCAAAATGTCATCATCAACATGCATAGCACTAACTCCTAAGAAATGATCCCTTTTGCAATTCCAAGCAAATTTCTTACTGGTTGTACCTAGAGGGGGAATAAGATCATACAAATGTGGCAACAAATGAAGCCATCAGAGATGTTTTATGATGCCATATCTCCATTGTTTATAGTTTCCCCTTTTCAACATAATCAGTGAAGGATGAAATGAAAATCCCATAATGATCTATGATAGATATCCAAAACTACAAAGACATTAACCTTAAATAACAATTAGAAACTCCCAAACATGATGCACAACCAAAAATGAAGCTTTCCCAATAAATAGAACTTCTCCAAATAGCAGTATGTCCTAGTAATCAAGTAGATGCCACAAATTGCAAAAATTCAATAGATATTACCTAGGGCTAAATTTGAAAAAAGTGCATGGATTGAATGATAGAGATCTTTATCACCTTCGCAATGCCGCTGGAATCTCCAAAATTTGGCAATCTGGTGAAACGATACAAGCTCGGGAGTCCAAAAGGGAATCTTCACTTCAAGCTGCAATAAATGCTGTCAAACAGAAAAATACTAAGAAATAAACTCCACCACAGTGACACTGGTTGATTTAGCTTTCCAACGATATCTCATTCACAAAAAAATCGCCTCCTAGATCAAAAGTTATCTTAGTTTGAAAAAATGGCCCAATATGGGCATATGGAGGCTAATTAGGTGCAAAATTTAGGCACTTGGGTGGGCTAGCCCTCGGTCGCTCATGTGTTCGCGAGCGATGTTGGCACAAAACAAATAGTCGTTGCTATGCGGGCAACAACGGGGCAACGAGTGGGTGTTGGCTGGTGGTGCTGCTGTGCTTGGCATCGGCGATAAGCACTCGGTTAGCAATAAGACCGTGCGAGAGCTAGTGGTGAAACCAAGGGCGCGGGGAAGTCGACCAGCTAGAAGGCGGAAATAGATGCCGACGAAGATGGGAGTTGACTAGGCGTGGACAATAGAGCATGAGCCAACAAAAAATTAATGGCGCCTAACAAAGGTAATAAATGCGCAAGGGCCGACAAAACTAATGCACCAGACAACTTTGCAGGCGGCCTATATGGCCCGTAGAGTAATAAATGCCGCCAACAATAAAATACCGCTCGTTGATAATATAAACCCTGATAAAATATTTAATTGCTCAAAATAAAAATAAAATATTTGCCCAATAAACAAAGGCAGCGCACAGAGTACAAATAAATGCCTACTGTTCAGAAATAAATTTTAAACCACCACAAATATATGCCCAATGAAAAAATAAATTTTGCTTGATGAAATTTATTTAAACCTGCAAAATATAATAATGACCCGCATAAGTTTTTTAACTGCATTAAGGGGGCTTTTTTTTCTCACAAAACTGTATGGATCCGTACAATACGGAATCTCTTGCTGCTTGAAAATCCTCTGATGCCTCTGGAATAAAAGTGTTGAATTTCAACAATTTGATAGGCGTTTTAGGGGTTGTTGGGCCTCCTAGATGCAATGGCAGGATTAGATCTGATCCAATCTGCTCCAGAAATCAGTTACCACCCAACATGAATGATCTCATTTATTGATCAATTGATGATGATACAATGTACAAGCACCTTGTATATATAGGCAAGGTGTGATAAGGGATGACAATTACCCTTGATACAAACATTAAATGCTCAATGCAAAAAACTAAATGCATGAGATAATTATTAAATGCCTAAATGACAAAGTAAATAATGAGACATGGCCCCATTATAACTAACTTCTAGAAATGACACCTAGGATAACTTAACTCTTAAATAAACTTATCATGTGAATAGGTCCTCACTAATGACTAATTAGGAAATAGCCCCATTCACACCAACAAAAGGATCTGCCAATTGAGAAAGGCTACTGTAGACTAGTGTGATAGTTTATTTGAAGACACAATAGCAAAGTGGAGGAAGAATGAGAAAAATAAATAATATTGAAGAGCTTAATGCCAAGCTTCAATCTACCAAAGAGACTCTTGAGCAGAAGGACCTCAATGCCAAAGAAGAGCTCTCATTACCATGGTGTGAGATTGGGCTATCTTTGAGGGGGATAACATAAAAGCTTGTTTGGACAATCATTACAAAGATATTATCACTTCTTCTTAGTCAAAAATTGGAGAAGTTTAAAAAGTCAATTGTAGAATTCGGACGCTGTTTTGTTTTGATAAATATTTACCATCAAACGACCCTTGACACACTAGAAGAGCTAAGATTGCGGTCAACTATTGTATAGGTTTCCTTGTGCATGGTGATCAATTTCTAGGTTTCCTAATGCAGGCTTCTAGCAATGAGGTCAATAAAGCTGGATTACCCTTGTGTTTTGATGCAATTACTATGAGTGGGAACTTAAAGAGCTTCAAGAGAAAGACCAAGGCTGCTAAAGAATGTAGGGTCAAAATGAATGCTATGATCAAGGATACCTCATACCTTGTCCATGTGGCCTATTATATATTGGTTGGAGGTCTCCCATTGATCCTTTAGGATGGATGTTTATCAAGGATCAAGTCTCTTTGGAAGTGGAGGTGGACGAGTTCATGGTAGGAATGAGAATAGGGCTTGAAAAATGCAAGGACATGTCAGCTGACTTTAATGGGGTATATATCACCCCATAAACTGAAGTAAGATTCATCCTTGAAGATTCTTTTGCGACCTTTCTCTCAATAATATAGAATCAGCATGCAAGGAGATAGTCATGGTGATGCATACAATGTGGGAAATCATTATCTGAATGTGAAAACCCTGGGAGCATTAAGAGCAGTTTCCAGTTGCTTGCCAACTAATCTTAGCCTCAACCTCCACTTTGTGTTTATACTAGATAGGACATACAACAGCTCTGTGGAGCATTCCCATATTTTCAGTTTGCCCCTTTACAAACAATTTATATTGTGGAGTTTGATGAGGAGTGCATACATATCAAGGGATCCTCCTCAACAAGGCTCTTCGTTTCAATCAGTAATCCTCTCCCTAGATTCTATTGTTTGTTACCGTGTTCCTTTGTGCTTGTGCGATCCATCTCAGTATCCAACTTTGACCTTTTTTCCTATTTTTAGGTCTATAGTAATTTTTCGGTGATTTTATTGAGACTTGGGATTAGCTGTTAAGGTCCTTAAGTTTGAAAGGATAGTAGTAAGGAAAATCATCTCAACAGCTCCTTTTCCCATGCTGTTCAAGATATATTGTAATGTGTATGAAATAGTTGTATATTGGAGATTTGATGAATAGAGATTGCCTTGTATAAGGCTTCTTTTCATGCCATTTGGTTGTCTAAATTTTACTTTGTATTTTTGTGTTACTTAGTCAAGATTCCTGCTGGGCTGAAATAAGTTGATAGTTTTGATCTGATGCGTTATGTTAAATTGTTATGGGATTCATTTTTCAAAATGGCCCAAACAGTCTTTTACCCACATCAGTAATTAGAATGTTGCTTGACTAGTTTGTTAAGCTCTCATTGAAGTTCTCACAATTTACTCCCTGATATTCTTCTCTTGACCTCTTTTTGTCTTGCCATGATGAGTGATGTCATGCCCCTTTGAAAGGGCATTGGTTGATCAGTTAAGTAACTTTTACAAACATTCCAAAGATCTTACTGAATATCCTTGTAATGAGTGCAAAATCCAGATTAGCTATTTGAGATAACATATCTGGGATACTCCCCAGATATTTTTTATACATTCTAAAAGTGAGTTGAATTCATTTGTGAAATTCAAGGAGTGCCTCCCCAACTCAAGACTGAGATGACTTGCTAATGAAATGATACCTTGCATTGACCCTTATCCACAAGCATCATGCCCTAAGTTTTAAGATGTGCATTGGAGGGATAATACATCTTTAAATTCCTTTGTAAGCGTGTTATCTATGGACCATATGAAAGCACCTTTTCCCTTAATGCAAATAGTATTTGTCTACTAATTAGAACTCTGCAATTGAGTGTAGCAGCTATTCCCTAGATGATGCATATATGTTCTATTGTTTTATCAGTGTTTCTCTAAGTTTCCATGATACACAGGGAGGGAGGGATAATGGGAAGCATTTTTTTGGATGGCAAAAAATTTCCTAGATTTTTGGGAATAGTGAGAGGATGGATACTCAAAATCATAAATCAGACAACTATCATTAATACTGAAATGAAATTTTGAAATTCTACTTTTTTGAATCCCATGCAGATCCTTTAAGGTCTTTGGGATGTGTTGATGTGTTTTTCGTGACCGCACCAACACAGAATAAAGTTGCCAACGGCTTCCCTATTCTCTCTTGATCAAAGTATTCCGCATGCTAAGATTGCAAGAAAGTTCATGCGTTCAACTCCAAGGTTCTTTTAGTGCGAATAGGCTCAGTTGGCTCGATGTGATTTGCTGGTATTTCAAGGGGACTTACGGAATTGTTCGGCAGTGGAGAAGAGGAATTCAAATGCTCGAAGATTTGTCTATGAAGCGCGGGTTTCCTATTCTAACCAGAAAGTACTGAATTGAAATGGGGTAGGGTTTAGAGAGTCTAAATCTATTCTAAGTGCGGGATATGGAGCTCAACTTCAGCAAACTTCAACCAAACTTCGCTTTGCCTCGCATCGGACAGCTTCCAGTCGGTGCAATCTTCAAGGGAGATGACTAAAGATGTTCAAACCACCACTTGACATAAAGATACCATCACAACGACGCATACCATTATTCAAAGCTGTGATTGAAGTTAAGTACATGATATTCCAGTTGACCACACAAGGCGCATTCACCATCAGCAAATACACTAGTGGTATGGATAGACGAAGTTGCTTAGATCAAACACCACATTCCACAACTAACATCTACTTGCATAGAATGAAAATTATACTACTTAGAACTATTTATGCTACCATTTGAATCGGAAGGACGAAGAAACCTTGCTAGCTACTCACAACAAAGACGAAGTTCACCATCAATGAAAAACTCTTTTATTGAGAAAGTGTTCACAACAATTTCTTACAAAGTTTTCAAAAAGGAAAACTTTCCCTCTTCTTCAAACTATACTATCAATCTATACTAAGTTACTCTAAGCTATCACCTAGTTGTCTCTCTACTCCGACTTCTACTCTAATTCTACTGTCTAATCATGAATGTACAAATGAAGGGGGACTCCCCCTTTTATAGATGGCCAAGTCCAATGGACGGCTCAGATTACAATCGGCTGGATGGCCCAGATTGTGCCACCTCAGCCCTAAACAAGATTCGCCCTAAAAACCGCCACCAGGAGGAGTGGGGTAATAAATGAGCCATTAATGTCCATCATTCTTCTAGAAGATTCCCGTTTGTAGACGCGTTCACACTGCTCTTGATCTTCTTTTTGACGTTCTTCAACTTTGCTGGAGCTTCCATTCTTTTCTCCATCTTGAGTTTCGCAAACACTTCCTCTCTATCAACACTTAGCCATTTTTCGCAACTCTTCTTCCTTCGAGGTTGAAATGTCATCTTGGATTATTTTCTTCATCACTTAAGTCATCACCGCCTGGTCTCGACATTCCTCCTGCAAAACAAGCAAGGAGAAGAGTATTAGAACATTTCATAATATAAATTCAACTTACTCACCAGGATTTTCACGCTTTGATCTCCAAGGGCTCATCGTTTTTCCTTAGCCAACTTCGTGTTTAAATTCTTCATGCCTTAGCCAAATTTCCAACCTATCTTGCATTCTGCCTTGCGCACTTCACTTTGATATTTCATTCAACTCTGGCTCGAGAAGAGTGCTTTCATCCGGAATTTGATCAAAAAATATCTAGGCTCTCAACTTCAAATTCATCCACCAAGGCATTTTATTTCAACAACACACTTATTCCTTGCCTTAGAAAATTTCTCAAACTTTCACTTAGGAAATTCATCAACCTGGTGCCCATCAAAAATCTCCATCTCGAAGGCCTCAACGAACTGTGGAAGACTTTAAAACCTTCTCCTTGTCGAAGATCTTAAATACCCAAAAGAAAATTCTCTTCAGAATGCATCAAATTCATGGGTATACAACGAACGGGTTCATTTAATTTTTTAAATTTTGAACCTTAGAAAAATAATTCTTTAACAAATTTGATTCCGTTCTTCATATCTGTGAAGATCCTGTTGCTCTGACTTGAAAACATTTTTGTTGACCCTGTGCAGCTGGCATCTGCTAACTTCTCACTGGCAACTTCATTCGTGCTTCTGAAAAACTTTATCATCCTCCAAGCCCAGGCGTATTTTCTTAAGGAAGAAAATATTTTGCCTTGGAAAATTTAAATTACTTAGCATTTTTGAAATTTTTGCCTTAGAAAATTTTATTTTGCCTTGGAAGTTTTTATTCAATCTTGCTCATCTTTTCCTGTGAGAAAGACATCAACTTCGCTTAGAAAATTTTCATGAGGGCACCTAGCATATTTTATCTTTTGCTCACCACCTTGCATTTTATTTCACACTTGGAAAATATTTTCACTTGAAGCTCCAACGCCTTAGGAAAAAATTTTCATCACTTTGCACCTTACACACTTGAGCGCATATCTCATGTAGAGGGGTAACTTCATATCCACGCCTAGCATTTTCTTTTTTATTCACCACTTAGCAATATTTTCTCTCATCAATTTTATTCCACCATCTTCACACTCCACTTTAGGCGCATAGCATAAAAGACAAGACCACGCCTAGCATACTTCACTTTCCACTCACCACCATTCTTATTTGGGTGCATATCACATGTAGAGGAGAAAACACATTTCTAACGCCTAGCATCAACTCTATACCTTGGGCGCATTTGAGCTAGAGGAAAGGATAACATTCATGACGCCTTCCCCTTTGACTTGTTGACTTCTCAAACATGGGCGCATTTAGCACTTGATGGAGGATAAAAATTTGACACTTAGAAACTTTTTGCATATCTTGAGGGCGCATTTAGCTTAGTGTGAGGGATAAACATTTTTTACTTTCCTTTTGACTTTCTTGTTGCATGCTTCTAACTTTGGCGCATTTTACTTGTGTAGATGAATGAACTTCTAACGCCTTTTGCCTTGTTGACTCATTGACTTCTCTCGTTTTGTCCTCACATGGCCCCATTTGGGCGCATTTTACATAGGCTGCAGGATGGGCGCAAATGGAGGGTGGTGGAGGATATCTCCATGCCTTAGAAAATTTTTCCTCATCAAACTCTTAGAGTGGGCGCATTTAGGCTAGGGAGCAGGATGAAGTTTTAACTTAGAATATTTTTTAGCATGCAAACTCTCAAGGTGGGCGCATTTTGGATAGGCAGGAGGATTAACATCTTTGACTTGTTGACTTTTATCACCTCTCCTTGAAGTGGGCGCATTTTGCTATAGGAGCAGGATGAAATTCATTGACTTCTTTGACCCTTTCTTACCTTGGGCGCATTTTAGCCTAGGAGGTGGATTTTTATACTTAGAAAATTTTTCAACATGAGGCCTTGAGCTGGGCGCATCTTGCCATATGTGAAGGATGAAGTCCAACACTTAAACATTTTCTTGACTTCCAGCTTGATGAGGGCGCATTTTGCCTGGGGAGCAGGATGAACACTTGCCTTAGAATTTTTTTATGTTTCTACTCCACCAACTTGGGCGCATTTTGAGGTGGCAAGAGGATGAACTCAGACTTAGAGAAAAATTTTGCCTGCCACTACCTTGAGCTGGGCGCATTTTGGCATGAGAGCAGGATGAACTTTTCATGCCTTAGCCATTTTTTCTTCATTTTTGCCAGTTCTTCCATGCCTTACTATTTATAGTAAGTCCTTCAATTCTTGCATCTCTGAAGCTCAGAATGATTTGAAATTTTGAACGCTGGATCTTCACGACTTCATCAACCTGTCGACACTGCTATTCTGAGCTGACCTGCTAAAAATAGCATATTTCTGAAGGTGATTTGCTATAAATAGTAATTGCTTACTTCTGATAGCTCCACAGCTTTGATTGACTTGAAATTTGAATGAGGCGCTCCTCACCATGTGACCTGTCTGTCGACATTAGCGCATGCACTTGACTTGCTATTTTTAGCCTGTTTCCAAAATGACTTACTATAAATAGTAAGTGCTCCGTTTGACTTCAAATTTTACCAGCAGATAGCCTGAAGGATGCTGATCGTGGTGGTTTACACCGGTTTTCGAAAATTCTAACTTTTTGCCCTTCTTTTTAGGCTCCGAAGTTGGAAACCCTAATTTGCTCTGCATGCGTATCAAATGATCTCTGTTTGTCTTTGTTTCTACTGCATTGCGATCAGCTCATGATTCTGAACTGCTGGGAAGCGGCTGTCGGGACACACCTGCTAAAAATAGTAAGTTCCTTACTGAGTGATTATCTCCATTTGCATGTCATACCACTGTGAAGCTCTCGAAAAACCCACCAGGAATCATCCGACATGCAAAAGAAACCTTGACATGCAAACCCTAAAAATAGCCTCGGAAAGACTAAATTCTGAAAGTCGTTATCTCGCTTTGCATGTTATACCATCGCGAAGGTCTCGAAAAACCCAGAAGGAATATGCTGACATGCAAAGGAAAACTCTGCATCTAAGCCCTGAAATTTGCTCCGGAAGTCGGACTGCTAAAAATAGAAAGTTGTCTGTTTCAGCTCAAATTTTGCACGCGAGCAGCCTGATGTGCTCCGAATGCAGTGTGACTGTCAAATTCTCAAAAATGATGATGGATTCCCTGGAATTGCACACTGACTAAAAATAGTAAGTACCCGGAATTAGATGAAATTTAGCTGAGAACCTGCTGGGAGCATGCTAACATCAATGTTAAGCTCAATTTTCAATTTATTCACTTCGTTGAATTCAAATTGGCATGAAGGAATCAAACCCTAATTTCTAGACTTGGCCAAAATTCAAGTTTAAACTCAATGACGGGCACAATCCCGGAAAGGCAGACAATAGAAAGGAGAGACAACGACAAAACAAACGAAAAGCAAAGCCAAAATTAGGGGGTCCCCATTTGCAATGGGGCGATGTGTGAAAAAGGTCACAACAGGATGCAGCAAAAAGATGAAACTCTAAAATAAATAGTGATAACACACACAATCTGTAGGCCATTTGTATAACATTTATAAATGTTTTGTGCCAACTTTGTTTATGTTTTTGTGATTGTCATCTTAGGCAGTGTACTTCAAATGCTAGTTATGAATGGTTAGACTGATGATTGTGGCCTAATTGATAGCCATCAGTCCTACAAATAGCATTCCATGGCCGGGGTGAGGGTGCTGATTTTGTGACAGGCACTCCCTTTACTAGCTAGCATTGTACTAAACACTGCTTATGCAATAAAAGCATTATTCTGTACATTCTGCATATTTTTCATTAGTATGATTTGCGATTCCCATAGTTTACAAACTTGGTGAGTCCAACAAGAACTTGTGAGTTTCCTGGTGAGGTTCACTGAATTTACAGCACAGACTCTGCAAGTTTTTGTAGACTTGACGGAAAGAAACATGCCGAAGATCTGAACAAATGTACCTGGCTTTTATGTCTTTTTTTGGTCATTTTTGTCCTTAGGGAGTAGGTTCTTAGTTGTGTAAATTTATTGAGTGATTGAAAGGATTTATTAATAGGTAGTTAAGAAAAGCAATAAAATAATAAAAAATGGTATGCCCCTTAGAAGGTTTTTCTGGTCTCAAAGGCCTCAATTTGGGCCTGTGGTGAGGATTCCGCTTGTCAACCTCACCTTGTGTGGTAATAGAGAACTTGCTTGGGTATTGCCTCTAGATCCGCTGTCTTTGCTTTGGGGCTACGACCCTAGACATTCTCTCTGGTTTAAAAGCATAACATAAAGGTTGTTTTGGGGTTTCCCAGATAGAAAAGCAGAAATTTTCCTTTATATAATTATTTTCCCTTAATTTTATGAAATTTTCAATAGTCTCCCGACTAAATCCCAAGTAATTGAATTTCATTTATATTTTTAGTTTGCCTAATCATACCCAATTTTATTATATATTTCATGAATTATGTAAGTTTATTTTATGCATTTATATAATTTTTTATTTGCCTAAGTCAAATTTTTTTGACTGTTGAGATTTTTACAAGTCCAAGTTTTTGAACTATGGTGATTCCAACCATTTTCTTATACCACAACTTGTAGTTTAGCATTGTAGATTTTATAATAAACACAATCTATTGCCTATTTTTAAAAATATTAAAATGCCCTAAATTGGGAAAATTAGTATCATCTTTGAGGCTATGAGTCATGTTGTGCATGTTTTGCACACACACCCCGCCATAGGCACGGACCCCCTCTTTTTCACTCTCGACGGCTTGTTCCTGCTCATGTTGGGTCATTTTTGCTCTCGCCTCGCTTTGCGTGCCCTTGTTCTAGAGTCCAAGTGGGTCACATGCCTTAGAATGATCAAATTCCTCTTGACCAGATTCACCCACCTGATTTTAACTAAGTCTTTTGCTTTTGCCAAAATGCCCCTGCGGGTTTCCCTTTGCCCATTTCCCCGGTGTCCTCTAAGCCTTGCGAACTTGCAATTGCGGGTCGCCGCTCATGTTTCGCCGCTGAGTAGTGACTGACGCCCAACTTCCACCCCCATGGCGGGATCCGCACTTAGTTTCTTTGTTCGAGCCTTGATCAAGCATCCAAACGAGCGTGGGTTCCCGCATCTCGTCTAACCCGGGTCCGCCATACCAAGAAATCAATGCATGCCATTAGTGGCAATTGGCCTATAAACGCTACTCCTCGCCCTTCATTTTACTCGAGGCGTTCGAATCTGAGGGAGAAACAAAGTCCCCCCCTTCCTTTTTCCGCTTTTTGCCTTGTTTCTGCTGACTTGGTCCTTGTTCGCTTGCTTCATTTTTGCCTTCATTTTTTGACTTTGGGGACAAGTTGCCAATGGATTTGGGATGTTTCTATGATTCCTAAGTGAATTGCCAAGGTTTCGTTGAGTTTCGGGAAGTTGTGGAAATTTCCTTGCAGGTTGTTGTCCCTCCATCGCCGTCTGCGGGAATTTCCTTGCGGGTTGTTGTCCCTCCGTCGTTGTTTGCGGGAATTTCATTGTGGGCCGCCATCCCTCCGTCGCCGTTCGTGGGAATTCCTTTGCAGGTCGCCTTGTGCTCATTGCCGTTTTTAAAAGGGTGGGGAACCCTCTGGCTTCCCCCTTCCAAATCTCCGCATTTCCAACAAAGGGTACAAACTTCAAGCTTTCATCATTTAGGGCCCATAAAGTGAGTGTCTTCACATGCCTAATGGGGTTTGGATCAAATTTTCCATGTGTTTAGACATTGCGATTGCGGGCCGCCGTGTGTGGGTCGCTGTTACAAAAAGGGCGGTGGACCCTTTGGCTTCCACATTCCAAATTTCCGCATTTTTCAAAATGAGTCAAATCTTAAGGAAATATGTCTTGGCATTCTTCTACCCCTTTTCCCACGTGCTAAAATTGAAAAATCTCAAATTTACTAAGTTTTGTGAAGTTGTGGAAATTTCCTTGTGGGCTGCCGTCCCTTTGTCGCCGTTTGTGGGTTTCCATGTGCTCAATGTCATTTTTAAGGCAATGGATCCTCCGATTTCTGCATTCCAGATTTCGGCATTTTTCGAAAAAGGCGAAATCATTAAGGAATAGGTCTAGGCACCCTTCTGACGCATCTTCCATGTGCTTAATTTAAAAAAAAAACTCAAAATTGTTAAGAGTTGTGGCTTTGCGGACCGCTATCCCTCCAATGCTATTCCTAACGGCGAACATATGATGGCAGCCCGATAGCTTCCTCCCGCATCTCCTAAATTGGTCAAACTTTCGCACGTAGCCCTTAACGTCTAAGGAACCTGTGGGTCCCACAGTGCGGACTTCCACCTACGGGTTGCCGTGCTCTAAATTCTGTTGCTTAGCAGTAGAGACTCCAAACATCCTTCGACATTTCTACACTCTCACCCCTGAACCCGCATTTATGTTTATGGTCCAAATGAGCTCCAAATGTTGGACAATGATGAATATTATGATCTTTTAATGATGCATGGATGGATCTAACCATGCATTTGCAGGACTTGACTAACATTTTCCTTGATTTACATATGTAAGGGCACTTACTGCGTTTTTGGGTGCAGGATTTATGGAACTTGTTGAGGAGCAATCGAAGAAGCCTGCAAGAGCCCCTGGATGAAGAGAGGAAAAGGATATCTGCATAAACAATGAAGGACTGACCAGCATATGAATGCATGCCAAGGAAGTCAATGACAAAACTGCAAAGGGTGACCTTGAAAGGAATAAGACGGAGTTGTTTTATTTTCCACCAAGTGATGATGATTGTCAGGAGCTATCCATCCAGATCAGGAGCAACATATCTTCTTCTTAGAAGCACCAATCTGCAAAAGAATGCACTTAATTGATTGCAAGAATACTATGAACAGATCGGACAAAGGGCAACCTTTAGCAGTTTCAGCTATAGCAGGGAAGGCAGTCACTACAAGACGAAACAACTATAGTGTCAGGGTCACTAGAAGACAAAATAGGGTACAAGATAGAATAGAGAAGAAGACAAAATAGTCTATTTTAAAATTGTGAAATATTGGGGGTAGGTGAAACCCTAGCTTGTAATGAATCTGAGTCACTCATTATAAATCAATCCTAGCCATTCATTTGGGCTTTGGAAAACTTTAAATAGGGGCTTGCCCCTTATTTGTAAATGGTTGGAGGACTAGTGTAAAGGGCATTTTGCAGCAATAGAGAGAAGCATTGCATGATTTTATGGATGTTTCTTTTCAGTTTGTTCATTATGCATGCATGGTTCAACTTCCAAGTTAGTTTTAGTTGTTAGTTTTTTGAATGGTTGTGATAATGGTGTTTGCTGTTATGGTATTTGATGAATTTTCAGCCCATACTTTTGGCACTTGTTGATGACAAGCTGTTGTGCAAAGTTAGCTTGGGCTTCCTTATTTCATTGCTGCAACGTAGTTCAATTGTATGTTCATGAAGTGCATGTACAATCTGAAAATTTGCAGACCTTAGGAGATTGCACTAGTTTTGTGTAGCTGTAGGTTCCTCTTGGTTAAGCAAAACTTAGTTTAGGAAGTTTGTCTACTGTAGCAACCTCCATTGTTACTATTTATTCATAGCTTAGATTTAGAACAACTCTCTCAACCCTTCCTCTTTTGCAATTTTTTTTAGTCCTTTGTTAGAGTAGGATTCCAAACATCGAAACAAAGCTAAATTTGATGAACATGGTGAGTTTCAGCTTGTTTCGAGTGAGCAGCCACTGTTCATTCATTTCCAGCACCCTTGAAACTCTATTTGCAGACCCAACTTCCAATGCTTTGTAAACCCTAAAGGCTACCATGTGGTTACCAGCAAATCACATCAACCAATTGAATTATTCCAAACATTGTCATGACTTGACACCCGAGAGACCTTGGGGTAGTAATCTGAAACTTGTTTGTAGATTTCTACCTTTCAAGAGAGGTAGCATACTTGTATGCTGCCTATGTTGAGAAGGTGCAAAAACACCTATCAACAAGTCTCTTGTTCAAATCTATGAAACATGGCCAATCTATTGCTATATTCAATTTTTATATATTTTTGCTAAGTTACCGGCCTTGAAACTAGTTAAGGTTCGGGTTTGAGGGTTCGGTTCGCAGGTTTAGTCATAATTCTTTTTGGGGTTGGGTTCGTCCATACAAAAACATATAAAAATCAGAAATATATACATATTTGCAGCAGTAATTAAGTTCAAAATACACCGCACATAGCATCTTATATTATATAATACATAGTTGAGAAAATCGGACTCAACAATAACTCGACAAATTTTAAAAACTCGGGACTTGGCATAAACTCGGGGAAAAACTCAGCAATAACTTGGCAACTTTATTGAAAATTTTAAAATACATAAATTTTCAAAATATTCTTCAAAAACACACATACTGAATTTGTAGAGTATATTACTGATTTCCATCATATATGAGGACAGGTTTTCTTTGTGTGGCTTGATGAATGAGTATGGATTAGAAAAGAGAAATGTAGATGGGTTTCTCTTTTCTAATCCATACTCAACTAATCAGGCCACACAAATAAAGGCTGTCCCCATGCTGAGTGTTTGTAATTAGGCTGTATCTGTTAGTATTTGTAGCTTAGGGAGATAGTTTTCTCCTAAGTAAAAATAATTAAGATAAAAAATAATTATCAAGGCAGGTCGGCCTTGTTAATTAATGATATTTTATATTTGTTATTTAAATATAAGAGACCGACCTAGATGAAAGGTTGCCTAGTTTGGTATACAGACAAGGTGGTGTTCTTCCATTCATATCATCAAGTCATTGTCATTTTCACATTCTTTCAAGAAGGAGCAGCAGACCATCTTGTAGTAGCAGATCGACTTCAAGAAGAAACATATTTATCTTTGCATCAAAGGATAGGTGCTATTAATTCATTGTATCAATTCACCCTTGAGAAGGGTTTGATTGTAAAGCAGATTTCTGCTCTTATTCATTAAATATATAAGAGATATATTTTTGCTGGGTTTTTCTCCCTCAAGTAGGAGGGTTTTCCCAGGGTAAAAGTGTTGTGTTTGTGTGATGTTGTGATTTCTGCTTATTGCATTTCTGATCCTAAAACTAACATGGTATCAGAGCGGGTTTAGAAAAGAACCTGATCAGATTTGGCTAAGCATATAACCCCAACATGGCTGTTGGAGAAAATCTTTACTCAGGAAGATCGAAGCCTAGCAGAGCATAAAAGGCCATACTTCAACAATAACGGCAATTCAATTATGCTTCCATTATCGTTTCCTGGAAATACTTCAGTGCGTTCAGATTTTGCCTCCTCCAGCGATTCATTTTCATTCAACCCTAAAATGCAAGAAGGATTTAATTGCGCAAGAAACCTCATTGTTTAGTGACATGCCCAACTGTAATTTAGATCTCTTCATTTCCATGGAAGAGGAGGGGTTCTCAGAGCGTGATTTTTTTTCTACAAGGATGCCCCGGGTGTGGTAAATTCATTTCAGAGGGAGATTAGAAAAACTTTTGTGTTGCCTAGGTTTTTATCCAAGGAATGTGTAGAAAACGAAAATAAAAAAATGGCAATCTTTCACTCTCAGTAATATGTGACATAAATCATGTGGTACTCCTGAATATTGGGCTTTAAGGAGAGAATTGGAAGGATGGACAGATTTCCCTTCGAGATATTCCTTCATAGCACTTGAGACTGCAATGGGATTAGGGAGGTTTAAGGAGTCTGAGATTGTTAAGTGGATACTTCTAAATTCTCCTAGTTATGACATTATAATTGATTTGCCGATGGCTCAGCATATAGTACTCCTTTTGAGGCTCTGCCTAAGAGCCATTTTGCGAGAAACATATGGTATTTACCAGAGAGAGAAAGAGAGGAAGAGTTTCTCTGATGAAAATAAGAGGGATATGGACAAGTTGATTGATACCATTAATACAGTACCGATCTGGCAAAGAGATTACTTTGACTACCTTGCTTTGCGTGAAAGTGCAGCATGCTTTGCTTCTCAGATGTCTATTTTATATGGTCAGACATGTGGAAAAGGTTTGGTTATTGGCATGCTCCGACATTCTTTTCTTTGTGTTGGTATTGCAGTTTCGTGCTTTGCCGTCAATAAAGAGCAAGGAATTAGCGAATTGTTAGAGGATTCATCAGAAGTCTTGAGCATTACTGGTGAATCTGATAGGAAAGAAAATGCACACGTGAGTGCAGATCAGGATGGAAAAAGTCATTCCAGTATAGAAAAGGATCCATTTAATTTTAGTTGTGACATGAGCTCTGAAGTTGGACATACACATAAATGTGAACAAAAGGATGGACTGATTTTGGAGAATAAGGTGTTTGTGTCTTAGGTTGCTGCAGCAGTTTCTGCCTTATA
This sequence comes from Sequoia sempervirens, assembly GCA_007258455.2. NCBI lineage: Eukaryota > Viridiplantae > Streptophyta > Pinopsida > Cupressales > Cupressaceae > Sequoia > Sequoia sempervirens. Next base: position 511,351,069 of record VDFB02058242.1, on the reverse strand, counting down.
GGAGTGATTTTTTTTAGAGGAAAGAATTAGAGGACTAGGGCATACAAGACTTTCAAAGTTTCAGCTGCATCAATGCCGAAGATATTCAATGACACTGAAGGTGGTGAAGATAAGACACAGCTACAGGTCTAGCTCAATGGTGTACCAACAATAAAGAGTTAAGTATTTTATGCTTGTACCCTTGAATAATGTTCATGAATTTTATGTAGTTATTAATTCATGCAATTGGAATAGTGAATCATGTATGCTTCTAGCATTGGTATTTCTCTTCAGCATAGTTTGATTCTATGAACTATTAGTAATCTCTCTAAAATGCTTCTAGGACGGATTGAGGAGCAAAAGGATGATGGGAGATTGCATAAGGAATTCAATGAAGACACGGCTTGAGGCATCTTGTGAGGAAGTTACACAGGCTGAAGAAATGATATCAATGAAGACATGACTTGCAGCCATGGGACTGAGTTGGTGGCACATAACTTCACTGGAGACAAAACCTATACAAATTGCGATCAGTTTCTTCGAAGAGGAGGAAATAACATTTAGAGGGAGTCTGACAAACCAACAGAGGCAACCTTGGACGAGGAGGTCAGGAGGTTGATGCAAGTACCTGGAGCTTCTGAGGGAGTCACATCATCGTGAAGATTTGTTGTAATGTATATTTCTCTGTGATGGAGAAGTATGAGGTGAAAGCCCTTGTTAGTGTATATTTCTCTGTGACGGAGAAGTATGAGGTGAAAACCCTTGTTAGTGTATATTTCTCTGTGACAAAGAAGTATGAGGTGAAAGCCCTTGTTAGTGTATATTTCTCTGTGACAGAGAAGTATGAGGTGAAAACCCTTGTAGTGTATATTTCTCTGAGACGGAGAACTATGAGGTGCGAGCCCTTGTTCATCTCTGAGACTGAGATGAGACGTCATGTTGAGAGACTCCATGACGGCATCACATTGAGAGACTCTGTGATGAACCCTTACGGCATCACGTTGAAAAACTCCGTGATGAACTCTTTGTACTTGTGTTTTTCCACACATGGGAGTAGCCATGGTGGACGTCATGTTGAGAGACTCCATGACATCACATTGAGAGACTCCGTGATGGACACTTGTGCGCATGTTTCTTTCCACACATGGGAGTAGCCATGTTGGATGTCATGTTGAGAGACTCCATGACATCACATTGAGAGATTTCGTGATGGATCCTTGTACATCTCTGAGACTGAGATGTGATTTTCCACAGTTGGGTGTAGTCATTTTGGACGTCATGTCAAGAGACTCCATGACGAGGATTATAGGAAAAATACCTCCCTAGCAAAGAGGGAGTGTTAGTGTTTGTAGCTTAGGGAGATATTTTTCTCCTAATTAAAAATAATTAAGATAATAAATAATTATCAAGGTAGGTCGGCCTTGTTAATTACTGATATTTTATATTTGTTATTTAAATATAAGAGACCGACCTAGATGAAAGGTTGCCTAGTTTGGTATATATACAAGGTGGTGTTCTTCCATTCATATCATCAAGTCATTGTCATTTTCACATTCTTTCAAGAAGGAGCAGCAGACCATCTTGTAGCAGCAGATCGACTTCAAGAAGAAACATATTTATCTTTGCATCATCAAAGGATAGGTGCTATTTATTCATTGTATCAATTCGCCCTTGAGAAGGGTCTGATTGTAAAGCAGATTTCTGCTCTTATTCATTAAATATATAAGAGATATATTTTTGCTGGGTTTTTCTCCCTCAAGTAGGAGGGTTTTCCTAGTGTAAAAGTGTTGTGTTTGTGTGATGTTGTGATTTCTGCTTATTGCATTTCTGATCCTAAAACTAACAGTCTCCATATACTCAGCATGGGGACAACCTTTATTTGAATTTTGTATTACCTGATTAGTGAGTATGGATTAGAAATGAGAATAATTACAAACACTTAGCATGGGGATGGGTTTTATTTGTGTGGCCCGATTAGTGAGTATGGATTAGAAAAGGTTTTCTCTTTTCTAATCCATACTCACTAATCAGGTCACAAAGCAGTCCATAAACTAGTATAAACAACTTAGTTAAGCAGGTCAACTGACAAAGGTATATGTAGTTCTTAACTCATAATAGAGAAAGCAGAAAGCTTATTTTGGCTTGGAGTAGATGAAGCAGGGGCTTGTGTTTATTAAACTATTTGGTGATCTTATATCCTTTTTGGTTACTTGCAGCTCCTTTCTTTTGTTCTTAGCTCAGAAACTATTCTTTTTTGGTTGTGTTAAAAGCTCAGGCTATGTATATGATACTTCAAGTAGGAAGTCACTAAATCATGTACGTGAGCCACTTAATGATGCAGACATAGAATACTCAACAGGATTAGCTTGTTTTTCAGGGCAAGGCAAGTTCAATACATTAATATAGTTACATAAAACATCTTTTATTACAGACATCTTCTTAAAGGAGTTTTCAAGTTCAATAATAAGAACATGAATCATGATACATATTTCAGATGTTCTGTTGGCATTAGACAACGTTTAATCTCACTTCAGTAACATGAGTTGGCTTCAGACAACGTTATATGAGGCCTGCTTTGGGAGGGATTACGATAAGCCCACAAGACTAGGGCATGGCTTTTCTCAAGGCATGTATTAGTTTGCCTAATACGTATTTAACATGCATGGAATGCTACACTATATATGTCTAAAGCATTCATGTACTGTTATTGTACTCCTTGCAGGCCTTTTGAACCTCCATGTATATGACAATCATAATGGAATGCAGTTCCTGAACAAGTGCAGTGCCTGCATTTAAGCAATGCGTTTCACCAATTAACAAAGCATTAAGCCTGCAAAATATATAGGAAATTTAAATATAACCAAAACAATCTTTCATTTTGATATAAAATACTGCTATAGTTCATATTTTTTAGCATTGCAAGCTGATTTTTATCTTTCTAATAGGAACCATTTTGCTTCCAGTTCCACAATGTCTATAGATTATTATGCATATACTTATGCTTCCCACTTGATTATACAATTGTCACTACCCTACCCACTTGTCATTAAAACTTGATGGCCTGTGTCAAATTGAAGCTCCAAATTATCACACTTTGTTAGCATTTGAAAAGGAAATTTGTCCCAACCTAACCTTGAAAATCTAAACAACAACCTTGGTATTATTGTTAACAATTGAAATGTTAAAATTCTTTTGAATAGTCAGGATCACAAGAATTCAAGGAAAAAAACTTCTTTAGGTTGATATCAAGCCAATAGAGTTTCGTTTCAATTTATTCTGGCTTTCTATATTTACTTTTAGCAAGAACTCTTTTAAAGTTCAAATATGTTAAAAAAATAAAATAGAAGCCTTAGTATTTATGACATTGTCTACTATTTCCCACTAAATTGTGTCTTTGGATTTATATACATGGAAAGCATTACTACAAGCCTAAGGCAAACGACAGAAGTTTGGAATATAGAGAAAAAAGCAGAACATCTCTTAACCATTCCATGTTAATGTGCTTAACATCAAACGTAGAAGCATACCCAAGAATGTGTCTCTAGTTTAATGTCCTTAACATCTATTAGAAATATACGTCCATTCAAGGTCGCCTACCTATGATTTGCCTCAGCAACCTGATGACATCTAGTGAATCTTTGATGGTGAACCACATCCCAATGGCCAACACTCAGTTTTGTGCTAAAAATCAATGAAAAATTCTGATTAAATAGTGGTTTCATGCAGTTAGGGTTTTGCGATGGGTTGTTTGGGCAATTTTTTTGCGATTTAAACCCTTAAAAATTGTTGAAAATCACGACTGATTAAATTGGGATTTTTTGGGGAAAAAATCCTTTCGACTAAAGTTTTTTTAGGAATTGGGATTTTTGCAATTTTTTGAGGATTTATGCTTCTATGGTTTTGACTGATATAAATGGTGCGCTAAAAAATTCTTGTATAGAAATCTCCTCTAGCAATCCACCCTTTGTTTTGGAGATCAAATCTCATAAAGCTTCTTTAATGGGCAAAAATCTGTTAAATAGAGTTAGAAAATAATCCATCTCATCATCTAAATTTGAAATCCTTCCTTCTAGTTTGAAGGGAATAACATAGTTGCTAGAAAGGGGTGACTTGAACCTGTTTGAAGCACAAACTTGAAACGGTTTTGTGGGAGTGTTTCCTTTAGAAACTTTTACTTATTTTTGTTCAATAGCCATCTTAGTTGTACTAGGGATTGGAGAACTAGATTTCTCTCATCAAGTATTTGAAGGGAATAAAGGACTATCCACAAATTGAAATTTGAGGCACTTTTCCATTCCCTTTCAATACAATCACACACTTTTGTGCTTGAGATGTTGTTTGTCATTCCAGCCTCTTCAAAAGACAAGATGAGTAAAGAGCACCAATAAAAGAAAAAGCTGTAGAAGAATGCTTGTAAGCTCAAAAGTAATATCTCAGTACTGCTTAGAAATCAAATCTTGCTGAAGAAAGCAATTCCAGATGTCCCCTTGGATGAAAATCCCTCCAAACTAATTAAACTCTGAGAGTAAAGAGATGTCCCTTCATCTCCCTTTTGTCAGAGCCGTATCAACATGTATTTGCCAACTTGTTCAGTTGACAGCACCTTCCTTGTCAGATCCTTTAAAAGAAAAAATTAAAGTGGTGACTAAATCTTTCAATGAAATGATGACTTCAGAGAATGTAAGGCAATTGGAAGCCTCTCGATCCTGATTTGATTTGTTGTAACTGAGTTGGATATGCAGGCAAAGCTGAGATTTGAGAGGCATAAGCCAAATCTTAGATTTCATAGTATGCTTGTTAAGTCATGATTGGCAGATGCAATGGTTCCAATTACTCCTTTCTCATATCCATCATTCTCTGAGCCATGGTTTTACAAATTTGAGTCCGGTATAGTTTGGTTCTTGTGCTTTTGTCTTTCTTACAAATATAAAATCAGATTGCAAAGCAGAAGTTGGGTATGATGCATTTGTTGATTAAGATGCAGAGTATGGTTTTCTGCTACAGGTTACTCAGATCTTGAAAGAAAAAACTAAACAGCTGGAGGATTTGAAGACACATGTAACAAAATTACAGCAGGTCGTGGCAGTTTCTCTGTATTATGTGGATTTAATTTTTTCTGAATATTTTGTGACTTAATATTATTTTCCTGTAATCCTGATTGTAGTAAATACAATTTTACTTTGTGTACTGCTTTCTTCAGGAAAATCATGAATTATTGCAAGATGTCGGGAGATTAAAACAAGAATTACAAGATCAACGGTCGAAATTTGAGAAGGCAGGTATCAAAGCAGCATGAGTGAGAAGTTATAACCTTTTCTCTGCAATATTGCAACCAAGAGTTGGTTACAGTAAATTTATTATTTAAATAGTTCAGAGAGAAATTAAGCCACTTGGGAGGAAGTGAAATAGAAGAGATTTTACAGGTCAAAAAGCATTTTATTTGTACATGTAACACCAAGCAGCTGAGGTTCTATTTTGACTGGATGTTGGGATAGAATTTGCCCCTTCTGCATTACAATGCTATCAATCATGCATTCCTTATGTTAAAGGGGAAAAGATGAAATCATGAAACAGATTTGATTTTCAAAATAGAGTCGCAGTAATCAAGCAATATGACATTAATAATCAACCAGGCATGTTTGAGCCAATAATGGTCTTTCACCATCTATGGATGATGTAGCCAGTCGAGACTGGGAAATGCTCATATAACCTAGAATCCTGCACGTAATGATCAAGAAACATAGGTGATGTGCACCTTTTCTGGGAAGGTGACTCTTTTAAATGGTATTAATTGTACATGCCTAGCTGGTTACTTGGTTGCAATTCACCAATAGCATTGAATATAATCCCAGAGTCTACAGGATACTACTATGTTTATTTTCAAGTATTCAATCATTTCTGTATAAATTAGCAACACTTAGTGTCCTCTACATGAAGTAGATAATAAGGAAAGGGAGATCATTTTATAGATTTTAATTTTTTATCTATGTTCCATTGATTTTTGGGGACAGAAGTGGGGGACCACAGACCCAAATTTATGTAAGTTGGCTGGCAGAGCATAGCAGAACATATCTATATGTATATATACATACATATACATATGCATGTATATATGTATATGAATATGTGTACAGATACATATATATCTATATAATAATTTATATGCATATATACATATACATATATGTATATGTCTGTATATATTCATATATACATATACATATACACACACATATATATGTATGTATATAGACATACAATTACATACATATAGATATTTATGTATACATACATATATGTATATATATACATAAATATATACATATATATGTATATATTTATGTATCTACATACATATATGTATATACATGTATATATGTGTGTGTACATGTATGTGTATGTATATGTGTATATGTATGTATATATATGATATATGCATAATAAAATTAGATTGGGGCTTGGGGGCAGCACCCCTCGTGCATTCATTGCCACAATATAGGGTAGGGCCAAGGGATGGAGTACCTACCATCAAACCCAAATTAAGGCATTCAGGACTGCATGGACCTTCATGTTGGGTACCATATTTTAAAATTTATTGCTATGTTTTATCCAAACCAAGTTTTCATTATTTTTGACCAAAACTTCAATCTCCAGAGAATCAACAGTGAAGTTGGAGAATTTGATTGGTCTTAATGATGAGGACTGCATAGTTGAACATAGGAATATTGTCATTCTTGAATCCTTTGGTTTATTTTCTTCTCTGTTTTGATGAGTTTTTAGGAACTTCTTATAGCAGTCAGCAGAAACTTAGAGACATTTATGAACGCTTGATAACATCTGCCACCACCCCACCGCTTCTTCCACTCTCTACTAAGCTTGAGGTGTTGATGGTAGAGGAGTTAAGAAATATTTGAATAGCAACTTCCTTAAGGTAAGAGAGTGTGCATTTGAGTAAACAAAAATGGTAACAAGTCCATTTGCCTCCAATACCATGTAAATATTCCTTCTTTCTTCCAAGGTCAATGATTTGTCCATGCCATCAAATTTCTGTTTGTTTCAACCTTTGACACAAATCAAATTTGTTATCATGAAATAGATAAATTGTGGGGACTCCCCAACATCTGCAAGATGGTTGAAGGACTTCCACAAGTCCCTAGGTTGCCTTGAGGGTGTGGGGCATTCCCTCAAACATTTCCTACTTTTTACAAGGCGTCCTAGAAACGTTATCTACCTTATTTTTGGGGTGGAAGGGGATATTTCCTCTATGTCCTTGCATCTTCAAGATGCCTTGGTTTTTTCAAAGCAGGTTTTGAGGGGGGATGCATCCCCATGGAATACTAGTTTTAATTAGAGATGGATTGCAATTTTTTCTACATTTACATGGCTAAGTGGTTTTATAACTTTTGTTGCAAAAATGAGTATAGTAGTTGGAATATATTTGTTTTGATGGAAACACTTTTTTGACCTTTGGATTGTTGACTTTGAGTATACAAGTAGGAACATAGCTTTTCGTTATTGCATGGGAATAGTGTAATGTCCCCTATCCTAGTTTGCCCTAGACTTTGCCTATGGGTCACAATTTACACAAACTAGGGTTAGGGTTTTCACCTTGTCAATTGAATAGCTCCCTGATGATGTAATCCGGAATTGCAAAACCTGCATTTAATCCATGAACAACATTGCCAAACATGCATATATACATTTCTTAGCATTAATCCATGGCAACACATTTATAGATTGATCACAATTGTAACTATTATGTACTAAAAAAATATTACGCCTTCTAGAGGAAACGTGCATCCACCATATGAACAATATTTCCACATATACATATGTCTAGTAGCATTAATATCTGGATATCCAATTATAAACATAATCACAAATGTAGCTATTAAGAACTAGGAGGAGTGGCATGGGTAGATCTGGCCGACGTCCTTTGCCAAGCCCAAGAGGTTTGTATACCACAACTCTCTTTTGGTGACTTTTACCTGCTTTTTCCACCCATGTCATCACCTTGGAAGACACTTAACCTACTTGGGGGAGCTAGAGGAGCTTATAGTGGTCTAGGCCCACCACCCCTCCATGGCCCACCCCTGCCTTTGGATTGGGCTGATCTTAAGTGGAACTTCCACTCATCCATGGCCCATCCTTGCCTTGGGGTTGGGTGGATCTTAAGTGGGGTTTCTAGGCACCACTTTTCTCATGGCCTTTCTCTCGAGCAAGTTTGCAAGCACTCAAGCATATCTTCATCTACTAGAGGAAGCCAACGAAGCTTATAGTGGTCTAGGCCTACCACCCCTCCATGACCCTTTCCTTCTTTGGTCCGGGTGGACTTGAGTGGGACCTCCACCCATCCATGGCCTATCCCTGCCTTCGGATAGGGTGGATCTTAAGTGGAATCTCCACTCATCCATGGCCCCTTTGTTGCAAGTATGAGCAAGTTTGGTGTTGTCATTAATGTCAACATAGTTCAGTATGTTGCAGATTGTACATATATAGTTGAGATGCTGTTGAGATGTTGTGAGTACATGGAGCTATCCTTATGATGTTGCAGATGTGTTGAAATGATGAGTTTCCAAGTGCTTTTGAGAAAATTAATGAAGAGAGAAGTCAGAGTTATGAATGTGCTTCGGTATGTGCTTTGCGTTTCTCCTGTGTTGATCCTATACTTGTGCGGATTTGAAGGTTTGCTAATGGTGATCTAGTGGTGATATCTCCTGAATTATAGCTTTTGGTTTGATGGGATGCGAAAGTTACGTTCACCGGTGTGTGAACTGTTCTGGCAAAGTTGGTCTTCTCTGGACTGGGAGAAATATTTTTGCTCCGCAGTTCTATTTTAGATCTTGCAAATCTAGAATGTCTTATAATGGCGTTCTCTTGGTTCTGGCAAAGTAGTTTGTGGTTTGGTGATCCGAAAGTCAAGTTTCAGAAGTTGCTGCATGTGTTTGCATAGTTCAGATGGACTGATGGAAGGAGTTCGGTGTTCAAAGATTGTTGCACTTGCTGTGGATGTATTTGAAGGAACATGAGATGTGTTCTCGTGCATAGTGAAACATTTTGCGTTGTCCGTGTGCTATCTTCTTGTTGGAAAGTGTGTACATCAATGTTCATTTGTATTTTCATTAGGTTTGGCCGACTTGGTGTTTACACTTTATTTGAAGAATTAAATTTAATTAAGGAAAAGTGTGGTTGATCCGAGACATTATTTTGGGTTTTGGATAAATGTTTTATTGGTCCACTCTCATTCTTTCCACCGTGAGAATGTTGAGTTGCCGACCTAATTTGAATTTATGAAATAAAGCTTATGTGGCCGACCTTGGAGAAAGTTTCTAAGGTTGAAGATGATATAAATGCAAGTCGAATTGCGAGGAATTGGAGAAGTGATGCAAAGTGACGAAGTAAGCCACAAATCAAAAGTATAGAAGTATGTGAAAGTGAGTTGAGGCAGCAGTACTTCATTGTGTTAGATTCTTGAAGGTAGTGAGCTGAAGGTTTCTGCAATTTTTAATCAAGGCTGCGAATGTGTGCAAATTGTTGTGGTGGATCTTTTGTTCTCTTTTGTATCAGTAGGCAGTGAGCCTCTCTGTTGGATAGTGAGTCATTTCTGTAGGCAGTGAGCCTTTGTATTTGGACAGTGAGTCCTCTTCTAAGCAGTGAGCCTCTGTATTCTATTTTAGAATCTCTTTATATTGTGAGTTAATTCTCACTATGTTTTTTCCCTCATTGGGTTTTCTATGTAAAAATCTGGTGTTTATTGTGTCGATTTTACTTTCTGTTATTTGTGTTTCATGTTCATACTTAATAAGATAATAGTGTGGTTGTGGAATTGATAAGTGTTGAAGTTTTAAGTTTGAATTTTTGTGACAACTGATTCACCCCCCCTCTTGGTTGTCTTGCGCCTTTTAACATGCTCCTTGCATTGGGAATAGGCGGATCTTAAGCGGGGTCTCTAGGCACCACTTTTTTAAGCCCTTTCTGCTAAGCAGGGTTTCAAACACACAGATTCAAACACTCATATTTATCTTAGGCATTAATATTCAGTAGTGTCCATACATGTTATGGCATTCTCGAGAACAACATCTAGATTCATGCCTACAGTAATAATGCATATTAATATTAGAAATGCTATGCAAATCTCTTATACCTTCATTCCCAATCAATCTATTCTTCACACTTAGAAGATATCGTTAGTGTAGATCAAACAAATAAAAATCTACTATCCATACTTATTAGAATATCATAATTACTTGTAAAGCTTAATAATTGTTGTGAGCATCATTATTGTATATTCACAAGTAATTCACATATCTACCTACACACACATACAAAAACACACACACACACACACATATATATATAAACAATATATTTATATATTCTATATAAATTTATATATATCATTATTTCCAACTGATTTCAATTTACAATAAACTTACAATTAATGTATACTTGATTCCCTTTCACCGCTGCTGCCTCTCTAATATATACGATCTGTAGGAGTTCCTTTATTCCCAGCCACGTTTACTTATCTCTAGTCATATATAAGACTTGTTCTTTTTTAATCTATCTCTGTCATCCATGATCCCCTTTACTTTGAAACAAACCCCCCTTAAGTATCGATCTAGCTTAGGGGAGTCACATCCCTTCCTTTTTGATAGGGACGCCCCTGTTGGTGATCACTGCTCTGGGGGAAAGCTTAAAGGCATCGTTTAACATAGATAATCTTGGATCGCTGGGTTTTATGAATTGCTGTTTTGGAATGTTTATTTATTTTTTAAATGTAACCAAATATTAATGATAGATAATAGTTCTCATCTATTGCATTTATAATGTAATTTTATAATCTTTATCTTTTGTATTTATAATGCTACTTTATAATTTTATCCATTGTATTTATATTGTCATAACATTATCTAATGTATTTATAACCTTAAAAAATATATAGTTTGTTCTATTTATTATTATTTCTGATATTAAGTTATTTATATTGTAATACTAGAGTATAATGACAAAAAATTGTCAATGTTTTATTACTTTCTTTATTTAATGTGTTATAATTTGAGGAGGGGGGGGCGGATATGACAAATAGACCCATATGGATCACCTCTTCATGGTAGATGCATCTCTCCAACTATTCCACCATGGATCCACCAACAAAGTTATTAAATTTCTTTCAATGAGAATTCATTTGTCAACTTAAATGATATAATTGTTGGGGAAAATAAGGATATAATAAGGAGATTCTTGACTTTCATCATACTGTGATTTCTGTCATTTAGAAAAATATAAATTTATAGGGAGTAGGAAATTTTAAGTGCATACAAGGATCAATGATTTTGTAACACTAAAAGGTTTCTCTTATTTTGGTTTGGTTACACCTATCAAGAGCTATTTTTTTTGCATTAAAGGTTATCTTGTTGAATTCATAGATGAATGTTGTAGAAATCTACTTGGGGCTAATTAGATAAAGGTTGAATGTTTGATATTTTAAATATTAATATTTATGACAAAAACTAATGGGGTTCTTTGACATAATGACACCTTAGAGACATAAATCACAAGTATGGCTATCATTGGGAAGTGAATAAAGCACACTGCACACTATATAATTACTCATAAAAAAAGTTGGCTTTCCAATGGAAGAGATAAAAGATCGTCTTTAACGAGAAACTAGCCACAATTTGCTACTTTATGAGAGGTTTTCTTGGACCTAAAACTCTAAAGGCATGGGCTTTGGAAAACGAAAACCCATTGGATTAATAGAGCTACTTTTGATACCTAAAGAAGCTCTTATGGTTATTTCTTGTTAATGAAAAATAATCAAATCTTCGAAGGAGGACTTCTTGTTATGAAGAACACAAAGTTCTTCATGAAATACTAGTCTCTAACTTGCAACCCAATAGACGATATACTAAGTACAATGTGAGTATGGGTAAGATTCCTTTGCTCCTAAGTGACTATCGAGAAGAAACAACCCTCAAAAATTGGAAGATCCATTCTAGCATAGCTCATAGTGAACTTGTGGATATTAAACTATGATCATATCAATGCCAACATAGATATAGGAAAACCCTTCCCAAACATATCGTATTGGAAGTAGGGGGATTGAGCACATATTGATTATGAAGAGATTTCATTTAGATATAGGCTAGAGGTAGGTGGAATTGCATATGTACCATGAAAATATTTCGTTTAGATATAGACTATGCCATGAACTTGTACATCTATCAAGGTTATTCTTGAAGCAAGAGACAATTCAACATAATTTGTGAAAAGAAGACAACAAAAAAGAGGCCAGTGAGAAATAGGAGAATCTACCTCAACGAGAACACAAGAAGGTTATCCCAATAAAATCAACACAAAGAAAAACAGTAATACGCAATTTTTGAAGGTTTTCTTACAATAATAAATATCTATCTTCCCAAACAACTTATGCAACATCCAATCCATTTGAAATCCTAAAGGACACCAAATACATCACAAGAGAAAAACACACACCATCGACCATCAAAGACTCAAGGTTGGGGAAAGTAGATATATGGATAAGTACACGAAAGAAAATTAAACACACAAAAATAGGAGGTACACATGAATTTAACGAAACAAGAGAATACAATCAATGGTATGCCATTATAATACCAAATTAATGAGGAAGAGCACATGAACAATGAGAACTTAAATAATGTGTATTCTCTCTTGGAACATTAGGGCCATTAGAGCCCTTGATAATTTCTAATAAATAAGAAAATCTAGAATTGAAACAAAATAGCTATAATCATGCTTCAAGAAGCATGAGTGACTAAAATTTGCAAGCATATGGGCCAATGACCGAATTCCTTTATGATCTCTCATGTTGTTGCAATACACTAGAATCCCTAGTAGATATGTACATCTATCACACCATTTTTTTAATGGATCACTAAACTATTAATGGATTATACACATGGAATAAGAAAAGGAAAGATAGCTACCACATGGTTGAAAGTTGGGCATAATTCTAATCTTTGAGAAATGGATGTCCTAAGCTAGAAGTCTAGGAAAGGTCATCATACAATTCAATTCAAACCATTGACCAATTGTGCTCTCAATTTGAACTAAACACCATGTCGACAAATCAATTTTAGATTTGAAAGAATGCAGCCAATTCATAATTTTAATAAGCTTGTTGAGGAATGGTGGAAATTAGCACTCATCGTTTGAGGACATACAATGTATAGATTTGTCAAAAATTCCATTACAAGGGAAATGATCCAAGAATGGACTAAGAAAAAACTTGAGATATTTTTGAGCAATCCAATAAAACCAAGGATACTAGTTGAAATGCAAGAGCCTGTTTTTAAAAGAGGATTTGACACAATATTCCTCTAAAATAGAAGAGAACACAATTTTGAATTGAAGACCACTTAAAATAAATAAAACTATTTTTTGGAGTAAAAAAAACAAATATGGTGAAAGATTTGATTTTTTGGCTCTGGGCAACTTCTAGAAAATTGGGCTTGAAGCGGGGCTCGATTCTCGACATGACTGCCAAGTGGGGGAGGCCATGCCCTCCCCCACCCAGGTTTGTACTCTCCATTCTCTTATTCCTTATTTAGCGTTATTTCTTTTTTTTCTTTCTAAGTTTTGCTTTCCCCATCTTCTCGTGTCAGGTTGGCCTAGCTCAGCGGTAATCTCTCTGTCTCTTTGCCAGCGGAGGCACCCTCGGCCCCATGCCTGGCAATGGAGGGGGGTATGGACCCCCTTGACCGCCAAGTCAATGATGAAAGTCATGTTAACCCGGCGGATAGTGCTGGGAAAACTTTCAAAGACGCCGTTGCTGGCGACAGTCCTTCGCTCCTGGCCAATGCAAAACTCTCGACATCCTCTACTTTTAGACTAGAAGTGGTAGGAAATGTGTTGGTGCAAGGTGAGTGCTCTCTCCCACCCTTGATTTGCAAATTATCTCCAAGTGCAGATATGAAAAATGATGTTTCTGGTGAAAGAAGTAGATTGAAAGAAAACCATTTTTTTAGCCGCGGTGGATGTTAACAAACTACCTGCTAGGAAATTCATTGACTCATGGTTTTCAAATGTTCGGGCTTGCAAATTCAAAATATATGTTAGTTTTTGTAGAATGTTACAAAGAAGTTTATTTGCAATTTTTTTAAGAATCATGAAATGCAACAAAAAACACTCTCCAAACCCTATTGGAATTTGGGTGGCTGTGCTTTCAGAGCCTTGGGTTGGTCCCCTACAACCATTACCGAAGAAGTCTTAGCCCTTTCTCGTCCCAGATGGATTGTGATCAAGAACCTTCCGCTTGAATACTGGAGGCTTATCTCGCCATTGCTTGCACCATTTGGGAAAGTCCTTTGTGTCGACTAGACCAAATCAACTCTCCCCCACTTGGATGTGAGGGCTTTGGTGTCACTCAAACCTAGTGTGGAGGTCCCTAACTCGATTGAGGTTGAAGATGAATTGAAACCCTTTGTGTGCTAGGTTGAGGTCCTGAGTGGCATCAACACCTGCTATCTTTGTCCGGTTGAGGGCCACATTCAAAAAAACTGCCCCCTTATCCAGAATGCTAAAAATAATATTCACTAAGGTTTCAAATCTAAGCTTAACCCTAGCCACTCCTCGTTAGGTGCAAACCCGGTTGCGGAGACCATTAATGTCGGCAACCAAGTCTTCCCCAACCAGAGCCCGAAAAAAGAGTTGGCCGCAGGAACGTCTAATCCTGGTATCCAAGTTGACTCTAACCTTGTTGTGTCGGGCGAATCGCAAGCGCAGGTGAAGGAAGATGACAACCATGTTGTCGGTTTGAACTCCTCCTACGTGCCTTGCAAGTCTTGTGCTGCTGAATGCATGCAAAATGATTTGCAGTTGCGTAACTCCTTTGAGGTGCTAAGTGACGGCCCCTAGTGCCCTACCAATAAGCTAACCCCTGATTCTTTTGGGAATAAAAGTGTCTTGGAAAAGCTTAATGCACAACAGCTTGTGGTGCAGGAAATTAGAAAGAGAATTGAAAATAATTTTTTAAATAAAAAGACTTGTTACCAAGATTCAAAACTGAGTTTTCAAGGGACGGTTTTCACCTTAATCTGATTAAAAAAACCAAGAGGTGGATTCTGTTGGCGCTGGTAACTTGCATGATGACACCAAGTTACCCCCCGCAGGGGGCTGTGATAATCTATGTTCTCAGCCCCAAGATTCTGGAAGCTTGCGCTTGACACCTATCAACAATCCAAAGATTGGGGACGTGTGTGATCATGTTGAGCTAAACAAACCTTGTGGGGCCGCTGTAGAGATGGGGGATAATATGGAATTGTCCTCCCAGGGTATCAATGCTAACTCGATCGAGAATTATGTGCTTGCCCTGCAAGCAAGAGATGCCTATGAAATGCCTAAACACTGTGACATTGGGGAAACCCAATCAATATCTTATGACCCTCCCGCCAAAGGCCCCAATGCTGAGGATCTAGCCGAGACCATAGGGAAACCAACTCAAGAGAATGTCATATGCGAGCAACCGGTGATGGCCTCCAAGACCAAGAACGGCCCAGGAAGGCCAAGGAAAAACAGTAAGCCCATCCTCTTTTCCCCCAAAAGTGTCCAATTGTCAAAAAAGAAAAGGAGGAAGACAAGCACCATACTCCAATCTCTTGAGGCTAAAAGGCTTGAGGTTGATGAAAAATTGCCTAAGTGATTTGAGCCGTTTAGGCAGGATGCAGAGAGCACTGCAATGACTATGAGAATGAACCTTAATTGTGTTTCTTGGAACGTCCGAGGGTTGGAATCCCTAGACATAAAGTATATTGTTAGAGGGTTCTTGAACTTGGATAAGCAAAAAGACTTAGTAATGCTTCAGGAGCTCAAAGCAGTAGGCTTCACTTTGGAAAATAGTTTGAAGTTCATCTAGAAGGATTCCAGTTTCTTCATTACCAAGCATGAAAAAGGCAAGGGGGGAGCAACCATCCTCATGTCCAACAAGTGGAGTCCTCTTGTCTCCAATCATGGTACCTCCCCCTGCAATAGGGCAGTTTGGGTGACTCTGGAGAAAGAGGGATTGGTCTTTGGGATATGCTCCAAACGACCACAGGGAGAGGGCTACCCTGTGGCAATGGCTTGCCACCTTACCCGAAATCCCTTGGATCTTGGGTGGTGATTTTAACATGATTGAGCATTAGGAGGACAAATGGGTGGAGTTGATATGGCATGGAAAGGTAACGAAAGACATTTCTGGAAAAGGCTAAAATGCAAGCTTAACCTTTTGGACCCCTTAGAGAATTGCAAGAAAGACTTCAATGGGGTGTGGTTCACTTGGTGTAATGCACAAAAAGGGGATAGAAGAATCTACTGTAGATTGGACAGATTCTACATTAATAAGGAAACCTTTGGATTTGTGCCAAATGAAAGAGGACTTAAAGTCGGTGTTTATCCTTACACCATGTCTGACCACCATCCAATCAAATGCCAAATCAACTTAAATTTGGGCAACACTCAACCCAAAAAGAAGAAAGATAGCTTCATCCTTAATACTTCCCTTTGAAAGGATAAGGACTGCGTGGATGCCATTGCATCCATAAGAGAAATTAATAAGTGGTTGCTGAAGAATGAGAGTGCAATTGATAGGTGGATTAGGAATATGGAGGCGTGGAGAAAAATGTTTCAAATTGTTGGAAAAAAGAAAGCCAAGGATAGTAGGAGGGAAGAAAATGAGCTCCAGGACGCCCTACTTGCTGCTGAGCTTAGAATTCAGAATGATCCTGCAAGTGAGTGCGGGGGAAGAGCTATCACTAACTAAGGACAAACTTAGAAAAGTGCAAAACGATAGAATCCAAGGGCTGAAAGTTAGGGCCAAGCTAAATTGGCTAAACTGTGGGGATAGAGGGTCAAAATTATTCTTCAATTACCTAAAGGAAAAGAGATTCAAGGAATAAATTAAACAGATTTGGGATAATGACAGATTGGTCTCATCCCAAGAGGAAATCCTTGACCAGTTCCTAAAGTACTTCAAAGGTCTCTTCTCTTCGGAGGGAGGTGCTAAGGGGAATCAGGAAGCTAGAAAGTTCATAAAAGGAATCATTCCCAAGAAGATTTCTGAGGAGGATGCAAGGAAGTTGGCCGCAAATCTTCCTAAGGAAGAAATCAAAAGGGCCATCCTTGCAATGAATAATGATAAGTCCCTTGGATGGGACAGTATACTGGTGGAGTTCTACAAAACCTTTGTAGACTGGATCTGTGATGATTTATTGCAGGTCTATAATGAGGTCTTGACCAAAGGATCCTTGGGGAGGATCATTAACAAAGGACTTATCAAGCTGCTCCCAAAAGGGGGTGACAAATCCCTCATCAAGAATTGGAGGCCTATAACCTTCCTAAATGTATCCTACAAGATTCTTGCAAAGACAATGGCCTTAAGATTGGTTGATATTTTACCTAAGTTCATCAACAACACACAAACTAGATTTATCAAAGGTAGATACATTCTTGAAAATCTTATCACAAGTTGGGAGGCCATGGAGTGGGCAAGATGCTCAAATCAAAATGTCGCAATGCTTCTGCTTGACTTCAAGAAGGCATATGATAGGGTTGAATGGGCATTCTTAAGGACAACCCTTGAGGCCTTTGGATTCCCTAACAATTTATGCAATATGGTTGACATGCTAATGAAGGATGTAGTCACCCAGGATGAGGTAAACGAAGCTCTCTCGGAAGAGTTTGAGTTGGAAAGATCAATCAAGCAGGGATGCCCCTTGGCCCCTGCCCTATTTGTAATTGCATCTGACGCTCTTCATTATCTGCTTAGAGATCAAACTCACTCCCCTAGAATAAGGGGCATTAGACTCCCAAACAGAAATGAACTGATTAACATTCAGTTTGTAGACGACACGACTCTGTTCCCAGAGCTCGAAGAGAAGAATATTGAGACTTTGTTGAGCAAGTTGGACCTCTTTTGCCTTGCTTCGGGGGCTAAGGTCTCAGTTGCTAAATCTAGTTTTCTTGGCTGGAGTGAGTCGCCCCTGGACTGGCTGAAGAAGTTTGATTTTCAATGGGGAGGGCCTAGTAAGCAAGGTACCTAGGAATTCCCTTCTCGGTCAGCCCCAACCTTAAGGAAATGTGGATGTGGATAATTAGCAAAATTGAGAAAAAGATTGAGGGTTGGAACAAACAACACCTTTCTTTGGCTGGCAGGTTTCAGGTTTGTCAGAAGGTTCTCTCTTCATACAATATTTATTTTGCCTTAGTTTGGTTCTTCAGCAGCTATCAGGTTAATGAAATTCAGAAAAGAATTCGAGCCTTCCTTTGGTCTGATGGGAAAGGCAAGAGGAAAAAGCATGCGGTAAAATGGGAGTGGTGTTGTCTTGACAAAACTCATGGGGGGCTTGGGCTCAAAGATCTTAGAATCCATGGTATTGCTTTGGCAGTTAAATGGATTGCCAGGGCTTTGGATGGATCTGAACCATGGAAAGTGCTTGTAAGAAACAACATTCAACTTGTTGTCCCCAAGTAGGCTAAGTACTGGAAAGGGTTGCCCTTGTATGACATTCTCCTGGGTGATTTCCTTATGACCTCGGTCGGCTTCGCAGTATTCAAGAGTCTGTGGAAGGCATGGGAATTGATTAAACACAAGGTCTCCTGTATTACTAATAACATCTCCGTTACTAGCAATAGAAGATGCCATGCCTGTAGCTCTGTCTGGTGGAATTTGTTTCACAAGTCTAAACCTCTGGCCTTCTCCAAGGTTGCTCCGCCAAGAAATGGTGTGCTTTGGGCATCAAGACCTTTAAATACATCCTTTGTAATGGTCAGGTTAAGGATCTGGATAACTTGGTTGTTGACTTTAACCTTCCCGCCACTAGTCTTAGAACCTTCAGTTCCCTGTTGGAAGCTTGCAAGGATGTCCAATTCCTTGCCAATGTTGCCCTTGATTTTAACATTGCTAGTGACCTTGTCTGGGTGGATGGGACCAACCTGTCTGTGCTGAAAGCTAAGCAATTCTATAAAGAGCTTACCAATGTTAATTCGGTGATCAACCATACCAATCATTGTTGGGGTTCAAGCCTGTCCAAGAAAGAATGGTATAAAATCTTTGATTCCACTTGGCATTTCATCAAAGAGCCCAAAAAGGCTTGCTTTAGATGGCTCATTCTTTTACATAAATTTCCCTATAGATTTAACTATGTGGATGTGGATATTCGTAGTATTTGCAGGGTGCCTGAATCCATCAATCATATTCTTTTTGACTGTATGTATGCTAGAGAAGTTTGGAAAATGTTTTGCAATATTTTAATGATTTGGGATATGAATGGTAAGATAGATTCTAATGCTATCATTTTCAATCTCAGGAGGCTAAACAAAGATTTTCAAACGTTTTGGTTTATTTTAACTACTGAGATTCTTTGGCATGTTTGGAAGGAAAGAAAAGCTGATAAATATCAAGGGTGCAAGAGAGTACTCACTGAGTCTTCTAAAAGACTCATAGCTAGTAATATTATTTTGTAGGTCATCCTTCACCTTGAAATTTCCATGGAAAAGTTTATGAGGCTGTTTAGAGAGAGTGCAGTGACCGTATTAAGGGAAGAGTCCAAGTGTGTGCATGCCCATCACTGTAGCCAAGAGGAAGCTGATGCCTTTTTTAGAGTGATGGACGATTTTCAGGGGATATTCAATAATGCGCATAGGTCAAGCGGCCCTCAACCATCTGTTCAACGAGGAGAAGATGAGGATGGAACCACTTCGACCTTCATGGATGTAGAACCCAATGTGTAGCCAACAAATCTGAATCTTAAATTGGAGGAAGATGACAGCGAACACTAGGGCTAGTAGTTTGGCCTCTCAGTCCATGAGCCTAGAGCACTTGCTGTTAAATTCATTTTGGAGATCGCATGGATACATATAAAGTATGTTGAAATGAACAAAGTGAGAAGTTAGACATGGTGCAAGAAGGATGCAGGAGCGATACAATGGAATAATCCCCTTTAATGGTGATATTTAGGCTGCAGATGAATTCATTGTGTGTCATAGCTGAGATCATTGAAGACTAAATGAATGTTGTGGCCTCCTGAAAATTTCACTTTTAGATCTTTTGTGAAATTATAATATTCACTGATCTTAGCCAGGGACACAACTATAATATTATCTTGTGAGACAATTGTATTCAGGCTTATCATGCTCTAAATCTGCAATGGCAGTGTCATGTAACTGTTTTTTATTACTCTATTATCAATATAAAAAAAACAAATATTGCATGGGACTAAAAGGAGACTCTAGGACTGCCTATTTTCACTAATAAGTAATGAACACATGACACATCCATACCTAAAAAAGATCTTGGAAAATGGGAGAATAGTCATTGACCCATGAGAAATTATCAACAATGCAACCAAATGCTTCCAAATTCTTTCAACAATATAGGAGAACTAGAGAGCACCAACCTACTTAAGAATCTTTTAAAACTCCTTCCCAAGAGCGTAAAACAAGAAGAAAATGATAGCTTAATATAGCTAACCAATAAAGAGGAAATCAAAACAATAATCTTTTTGTTAAACTGTGAAAAAAAAAAAATTATAAAGAAAGACTTGAATTAGGTAGTCTATGAATCATTAGGAACAAAAAAATGTTCACATAAGTCAATACTCCTAGATTGATACTAGTCCCAAAGAAAGAAAAGACTTCTAGACTAGAACATTACATGTCTATTATTTGTTATAAGATGATTTACAAGATCATGTCCAATTTCATTGCTTCATGGTTGAACCTTATCTACATAAAATCATCTCAAAAACACAACCAACTTTTTTTAAGGGAAGACATCCTAGATAATATCATTCCAATTTAAAAAATTCACTCAACAAGCAAAAAAATGGAATGATCTTTATCAATCTAGATTATCAAAAGATTGAAAAATCTAATAGAGGTTTTGTAAGAATTTAGGGAATGAATAAAAACTTGTATATTACCCCACCTTTTTCTAAACCCTAAATGTAAAGATTAATATTGTTTAAAATCCTTAGAGGGTTAGGCAAGGATAGAGCTTAAGTCCATATTTATTAATTTAAATAGGCAAATCATTGAGTGATCTAGCCCACAATATAAAAAGTAAAATAAAATAGATGGTTTCCATGTAATAAATGGACAGGATTGGTATATCCTATATCAATTCTCAACTAGTTGCATCTTTGAAATTAAAAATTTAAAAATTTAATGAAATACTATAGTAATTTGGGGGAGCCATAAGATAAAAGATAAATGAGGGTAAGTCAAACATAATATTTGTCAATAACCTTATGGAAGAATTATACCTCACAATACTTGGATATAGAGAAGGAAAACTCCCCATGACATATCTTGGCTTCTTGATACTATATAAAATAAATGTAGGACTATGTGATGTAATAGTCAGTAGAATACAACATGAAATAAATAATTGGACTAGAAAATGACTCTTCTTAGTAGGAAAAGCCAAGCTTCTAATAGGACCTTACAAATTGTTTGTATATATAATTAGCTCTCATTAAAGTCCCAAATTGAGTTCATTGGAAAATTGTTGGGATTAAAAGAAATTTATTTTGGGAAGAGATAGTGGATTTTTTCAAGCACCATCTAGTGATGTCGTAGGATATGTTAAATATAAAAAAGTTGGGGCTTAAATAAAAAGTACATTATTTCACCAATGCTTTAGTTGTGAGATTGATATGGAGGTTGAGTATCAATCCTTACACTCCTTGGGAAAAATATACTCAAGTATCTTTATGAATATCAAAAATATCGTCTAAACAACACTTAGAGACCACAACTATACATTATAGCACAACATACTAAAACATATATGTTTAAGTCTAAAAAATAATAAATCGCTTGGAAAATAGAGTGGGAACCAATATAAGCTATTTGGGGATACTTGTAATGGACATCCCTTTTACTATTCACAACTACATCACTTGTAAGAAGAACAAAAAAACCCAAGTATCAAAATGGTAGAAAACTATATTTAGGGGAGAAAATAAGAGGAAACTAGAATATACAAGTAATACAACAACCATAATTTCTACAACCACAATCTCACAAAGGTAATATCCAAATTTTGCATTGAATGCTCCATAATACAAGACTAAGCGCATTGATTCATTATGCCTTAAATGGGGAGGTGCCCTCCTCATTGCTATTAAAATCACCCACAACCTCATTTTCCCCTTCCTTGATAGTAGACAACTCATGAATTGTAAATTTGGTGTTAACCCTTCTCCATATTGCAATATGAAGACTCTAATAAATTCATCCCACAAATCTATGTTGCCATGCATAAGGATTTTGTACCATTCTTTTGCACTTTCTTCTAAGGACTGCACAAATAGATTCATCGTAACTCCATCATCCTCAATTTTATACTCATTTGTGATATTGATTAAGTGTTCAAGGTGTTCTTCCTTGATGATGTAATGAACCCAACTAGTCCATTAGTCCAAAACACCATTTTTTTGAAAACATATCTTGTATATTTTCTTTCTTGTTTGTATAACATTAAATAAAATAACAAATCTATTCATATCTTAGGAAATGTAAGCAATTTAAATTTAAATTTCTGTCAATAAAGATATAAGAATAAATTACTTTCTCCTTTAGGAACATCATAGTGATATTGAACAATACAAAGTTCAATGTTTCAAATACATTCCATGTCTCATCTAGATGAGGAGATCCATGTTTCTAATAATAGTAAAATACAATGTTTTAATAAAAATACAATGCCATGTTCTCAAAAGTATTACAATATCAAGTGAAATCAAATTTGTTGTCTTTGATAATCCAAGTTTCCGAGTTTCAACTGCAGGAGGGAGAGCATCACTTGAGTGCTTTTCCTCCAACCATAGACTAGCGGTCCCCCACACACCTTCCTACTAGAAGTGGCCCCACCCTTCATGAGAGTAGTAGATCTAGGGAAACTTTGAGTTCATCAAGCCATCCAAGAACTAGTGTTGTGTGCTAATGCAAATAATCTACCATACAACTTCTAGATACCTTCTAGCTATGCATGATACATATGATTAATTTGCAACTTTAGACATGGTGAACCTACAATGCAAGCAGTGATTTTGTATTTCTTTGGCCAAAGATTTAATATATAATAACACATAAATCTTATGTGGTCATATGCTCACACCTCTTTCTCGAACTAGATATTGGAAAATTGATTCCACATAATAGTTTTTAGATCTAATAATGTTCACATCTATTGACATCACAAATTGCACAACATTCATAAAACAAAAAAAAAGATATTGTTTTCATAAACCTGATCTTTTCCTATCTAACCATCTCTAGGTTGGTTTTGCACATATGTTTATATTTCACAAAAAGTAGAGTTCAACTAGTTCATTAATGCTAATCTCCTGCCATCATAATTGGTAGTCCAATCTTATCCTAGAAAACATAGATTCTAGAAATATGTTTCTATATGATAATCGTTTAGTTAAAAGTGTATGTACACATATACATATATTTATATGTATGTATATGTTTACATACACAATTTTATAATCATTTTTTACTTAAGTTAAATCATAAATAGAGCCAAAGATACTGCTATTCATATCTCTAGACTTTTCTTATCTAGCATTACAAGATTTAGTTTGAACACAATTTACAATTTCTCAAGGAAAATATAATGCATTTGTTCACATTACTAATCTGTGCTGCCATATTGTACAATATGCAAAGTAGTCACAAAAAATTGATAGAGTTTTAATTGAATTTTACATGTTCAACTAATACATGTTTGTATACTGTTAGGTCTGAAAAACACAAGTTGTAAATCTTGAGAGGATGCCAAGCTCTTTGGTAACGTTTTTGGCTAACAAATGAAGTAAACCTGTGTGGTTGATGACTCCTTGCACTTTAGGCTCTGCTAAACCTAAGCGGGTGTACCTAAATGATGGAGCAGATTTAAAATTATGTGTAATCTCTAACTTGGACAATCTATTCACAGTGGCATGTAGAAGTGAAATAGATGCAAGGCTGACAACTAAGCCTACTGTAAATGTTTTGAGAGTTGAATGTATGAACAAAGTTTTTGAAGTGTATTGCTTGAAATAAATGTGACTAGTGCCTGATCCTATTGGGTAAATGGAGTCGAGATGTGTAAGATATGTGGATCCTCTTTCTTAGCTTAACTCTAATTGTTTGACACTTTTGGATGTTTATAGCTTGTATAAATGTGCAAGTTTGTCAGTTATTTGGACTCTTCTTATTGATCCTAGTGATATCCCCCTAAGTTACTATGAAGTTTTGAAAGGATTTTAATTTTGATGTGAAGGAAACCAATTAAGACAATCAGTTTAAAAGGACTTTAATCTTGGCCAAGAACCTATTAAAGATGATCTCTCAAAAGGAATTTAATTCTTTCCCATAGAAACCAATCAACGAAATCACACAAGTACAACAAATGTGTATTGACAAGCTAAATATATATTGATATACTTAATTTGAATAACATAGAATGACCACTCCGGAGATAGCCAAATAATATGTATGAATTGAAATTAACAGAATAGTTGAACATTAGAAATTGGGCCACCAACTCAAATTTTCTCCTCCATTATATTTCTTCAAAGGATAAGTCTATTCATATAAGAAGTCTTTTATATGTTTATGTAAAATGATGTTGCTACTAATAATCTATCCTACTGCTATGATGATCCTAATCTAATATATCTTAGAATTTGGCCTTGGTTTCCCTTATATACTGGAAGCTACAAGCTTTAGGCGATTACATCAAAAGTTGCGTTGTTCGAATTGTGTTTTACTAAAACCTTAACAATTGTATTAGACATAAACAAGAAATAATCAAAGAAATCTGCAACAATCCATGCTGCACCATAGTCCGTTAATCTTCATCAGGTATCTGTGATCACCAAAGATCTGTTCAAGGTCCATACTCCATGATAATGCATTAGGTGTTGTGAGACTTCAATAACCACCGCTTCTCATGTTGTTCAAGCGATAAAAAGATTAACCTTATACAAGTGCTCGATATATCCCGTTTTAGCATAAGTATCGACATTACTAATGATATCTTTCATAACGAATTCTAGAGTAAAAATTTGTTCCAGTTGTACATGTGCCTTTTCTATCACCCTTCATTTATTTCATCAAGGGCCACTGGTAAATATTGAGCGAGTTCATCCTTCCATACATCTTGTTCTTTTAATTCCCCTTCATCATCGAAGAAATTCAGTAGAGCCATACTCAAAGATTGGTTGAAATCACTAAGCTCTTGCGCCAATACAGTGTAGAACTTATCATGCATATTCATTAATTCTTTGTATTCTTGGAGCACCTTTTCACCAACATTCTCCTTGGCTTCTATTTGTTCTTTTGCTTCTTTTAGTCTGAGGTGTAATTTATTATGTTCCTGATAAGTTGCAAATGTCTTGTTATGGATCTTCCAGACTTTATCAGTTCTCTTAAGCACCTTTTCAAATATCTTTTTTATTAATTTTGAAGCCATTTCAAACTTAGTGGTCTTCAACTTTTTTCCTAATTCCTCATATTTTTTCTGAATCATTTCATTCTTTCACTTCCAACATGTGGTTTCAGACATGGCTTCAAGTACCTTTCTTTTACAATCCACCAGCGGAGAAAAGAGGCCTAAGGAAGAAGGTAGTTTTTCTCTATAATTAGTCACCTCTTGTTTTAATCTCTCATTCTCGGAAACAAGCCTGTAATGCCCCATCTTGTAACCTAAGGAATGTAGCATTGTCTACAAAAGTGTAATAATTTTTTTTTTAAAGTATTAATATTAACTTTATTAGTTGCATACATTCTCTAAGTTACGCGACGACACACTACTTGAGAATCCCATAGACGACTTTAGTAGTTAGCATTGCATGTATTTAGTTAACATAAACTTAAAAGTAAACATTGCATAACATTTGAATTCCATTCATGAAAGTATAAAGTACAAATAAGATTCTTACATTGCATTTGAAATGACATTACAATACTCATTCTTCAGATGAGGTAGATCAAATAATAGTTTACAATTACATATTACAAATGTTCACCTCATAACAATTGAGGAAGGTTACAAATACAAGATTTCCAATGATACAATTAAGGAAGTACACATATATCCAAATATAAGCTCTTCATCTATGAAGCTCTCGTTGCCACGATCATAAACTGGGGACCCAACGGAGTAAGATGCACGTTCCACCCAACCATGTGGTACCAGTAGGTCCACCCCCCGTACTAGGAGACAGTAATAAGGTTCCCTAGACATAACCTACAAACCCTAGACACAAGTACATACTTAACTTATTGGTTACAATGCTTCCAGATTTAGGATAATCAAATATACTAAGCTCACAAGGTTACTGTTATTTTAGGTGGAGTGTCATCACAATGTTGCAAAGGTTACCCTAGTGTTTCTTCCTAGGTTCCGGCCCCCAACTTGGGTTACCCTGGCAACCTCTTACGAAATCTGGCCCCACATGCAAACTATTGCGGAATCGAATATCTTTTAAAGTAACAAGATATCGATTTTCCATTCCAGGTCTTCTCAACTTATACTCAAGACTGAATTAGCCCTTGAGTCTATAAGCGAGGCTTATTAATCTAATTAAAGATTTTAGTCTATCTAATGTTTTGTTTTAGTTTCCACTGACTTACTAACTCTACGTAAGTTACCCAGGCACCACTTTGTGTGCCGGCCTTCACACAGAGCCACTCCCCTAAAAATAACATAAGGAATCTAAGTTCCGTAACTAAGGTAAACAAGGTGCACAAGAATTCAACATATAATTCTACACATTTCATAACGAACATCAAGTCTATGTTCATAAAACCAGGTGTCTAAACACCATGCAAAACCATGTACACAGCCTTAGTCAACACAAGAATTCTATTTAAACAATAACAACTCCCACATTATACAACTTATCTGGAAGACTTGTACTTCTAACACATTCCCAATTTGCCCAATAAAAAGAAACACAATTTAAAACAAATTGAAACATTAGGAATCTACTTTAGGATTTACTAAATCTAGTCAAGACAAATAAAATTTGCATGAAAATAAATCAACTTGATTAAAATTTATTATCAAAATAATATAATTTTAACTTTCTCAATTTCGCATAAAAATAAATATACTAAATTCTCTTTTTAAATCATATTTTAAAGAATATTTATTCACATGCATTCCATGCACCTATTAAATAAAATATTATTTGAATATCAAATTAAACAAACAACAAATTATATATATATATATAATAAAATTCATTTAAAATCCGAATATATTTAAAAGTTCATATTTTAAAACATGGAAAGCATTTTATTTTAATTTTATTTAGGGTTGTGACTACACAGTCGGGCCGGCGACATTGTTATTAACAGGCGATGACTCCTTACATGGGCCGGCCTGTGTGGTGGGCAGCGAGCTGGGACTGCTCCCACCGTCGAGCCGGCGACATTGTTATTAACAGGCGATGGCTCCTTACATGGGCCTGCCTGTGTGGTGGGCGGCGAGCTGGGACTGCTCCCACCGTCGCCTCCCTTAGGGGCGGCGGCTGTGGAAGCAGCCATAGCCCCCATCCCATTCACTTACAGGGTTAAAGAAATTCCGTGGGTCAAACCCTGCGGAATACAAAAATCCGAAACCGTTTTATTTCTTTTTTTAATAAAAACGAAACCCTTAACTCGCCTGTATGGCGATTTCAAAAATACCCAAATAATAAAAAGAAAATACACTTTCACAATCCAATTTGTATATGAGAGCATAAATATATGTATATATATATATATATTTATATATTTTCACAATTAAATAAATGTTAAACATTTAAATCAGGAATAGATTTTCAACAGGGTTCTTCAATAGGAAGTTGAGAAATTTAACAGTACGCACAAAATTTTTTCCCAAACAAATTCTAATTTATTCCCAGAGGTTTCAATTTCATTTTCCAAATAAATGATTTCCTTCACAAATTTTTACTCAAACTATTTCCTACAGGAAGCTTTTAACAAAGAGATAACAAATTCTCTACAAATTAAATTGTCGAGAAGAACAGAGATTTAAAACACAAACAATTTCCTCAAACAAACACGTTTTTAACAATTTTAACAAAACCTCACAATACTAATCCTTTTCACAGACAAACTTTTCAAAAGAAATAAATTAAATAAATAACCAGTGAGGAACTTGTTTCCTGTAGCTTGAAAATTGTTGTAGAAGAGAGGCTTTTCCTGTTGAGTGCAACTTCTAGAGCTTTTCAACCACCACTTTCCAAAAGAACACAGATACTGAACAAAATTTCTATTCGTAATCCTCTTCCAGAAAATTATGCCAAAATCCCAAACAAAATTCACAAACAATTCCAATTCCAAAATTTTAAAGCCAAAGTCTGTTCTTTTCCTTTCCGTGAAGTAATCTTCTATTTTCCCCAAATCCATAAAAATCTTCCGAGAGAATCCTCAACAAGAAACAATTAATTTAACTACCACACATGTCAAGAAGAAAATATCTTCTAACCACCTCTCGATGATCTTTCTTTCTTCCTTATCAAAAATTCATGCATTTTAAAGAATTAAAGAATTCAAATTTAAAATTCAATTTCCCTTTTTTTATTTAATTTATTTATTTAACAATTAAAATACCACTTCCCACAAAACAATTAATTCAAATTAAATCTATTCACAAAATTAAAGTAACTTTAATTTAATTAATTAATTAATTTAATTAAATAATTTTAATCTCAGTGATTAAATTACTTAACCAAACAAACAAATTAATTAATTAAATAAAATGTAAAGCTTTTCTTTACAACATTTAAAAATTAATTTAATAAACATTAAATTAAAAGAATATTAATCTATCATTAATTTAACAAAATTTGTCTTTCATAACAAATAAACCAATCAAACGCAAACGAAACCACCAAAGACACCAAACTTAAACTGACGATATACTGTGACTGGGTTTAAGACTAGACTAGGATGAACCTTGTTACTACCTCCCAATCAACATTTTTGTTGAGTCTTGACACGCTCAAACCTGAGTAACCAGGTGGAGTTGGTGTCATGTACCTGCAATCAAACAGATAACATACATATATATATAATCCATTGTACAAACACACCGTGCAGAGAAAATCATGGAAATCACAGGGCACTCACAAGCGAGTGATGTAACTCCATTCTCCACACCAATACACATCACATCAAACTGACAAATAAAATAACAATTAATCTACAATAAACATATATATAGCAATAACATCCGAAGGAAACATCTACGCTAATACAAAGTATGTTAGAAATTAATTATCACCATACAATGTTTCACCATATCCCAAAATGAATCCACTATCGCTCTAAAAATAGCGATCAATACACCAAAACAAGGTACCAAAGTATATCAAAGTGAAAACATGCTAATAGAAACATAAGCAAAGTGGAGGGGTACTACAAAATCTCTTATTATCTCTTATCAACTTTTCAATTTGTGCTTTGTCGAATTTAGCAACATTAATATTCAATTCGGCTATTTCAATATGGTCTGTATCTCCCACTCATTGTACCAAAAGGTGGCCAAAGAATTGATTAGGATCATCAATAAGTGTGGGCCTCTTCCTTGGTGGGTATAAAGCCCAGATCTATAAAGTGGCATTGTCTGGATTGTACCCTAAACCGATATAAATTTTATCACTAGCCTCATTTGTTAGTTGCAAAGTCTTATTTTCCCTTCTCGTAAAACTATCAAAAACTATGGCTGAATTGATGTCCCATCTTGGGAGAATCATAAACCCAACCTCCTATAATCATTCCCGTCCTCTTTCAAGAGTGATATTATCTATCTCCTTGTCGACTTCCTTTTCTAGTTCTTTCAGAGCATCAACCTCCTACACTAGACTAATTTCTTTCATTTTTTCTCTTATTATTTTCCCTTTGTATTCATAAATGAATGATTTAAACTCTGGAGTTTGAACAAAAGCATTATCTGAAGTAAACTCTAAACTGGCACAGTGCCTCACATCATTAGAAAGTTTTTCTGAGGCTTCAAATGAGACAATACTCCTTTCTAGTGGTAATTCATATTGTGGGATGGTAGGAGAATTTACTTGTGCAACTTCACCCTCCTCTTTAGAGTCATCTTCATATGTGATGGGAGTATCTACTGAGAAGTTGACATTTGGAGTGGGTTGTGGCGATGAATGACTTAGAGGCATTATATTTTCAGCTTGTTTTTTAGAGCAGGTATCTCTCCTTTTCTCAAAGGCTACGAGAGGCACATCCTTTGTCAAGTCATCTTCATGGAGGATCAATTGCTTAACTCTCTCCAGAGGGTCCTGTATTTTATGGAAAGCCTCTATATATGATGAATTATGATTCTTCTTCCATGCCTTTTCCATCACTACCCTATTGTATGCAACTCTCATTTTTGCAGCTTGAGCTTCATCACAATTTCTAATCACATCATTGATAGAGAATTCATGTTCATATTTTTTTAATTTCTATGTCATTTAAGCACTGTGAATGAAGTGCTTAGGATCAAAATTTTATCTCTTATTTCCTTGTGGCATGCTATAATGATCTAACTTGCTACCAATAGAATCATATCCCTTCTCATAAACAACAGTAAAATCACCAAAACATAAGGTCCCAGACATGAGGGACTATTTTCCATAACTTTTAAGATGCATGTAGTCAGAATAAGCCAACTGTCTTACTATTTCCAAATGAGCAACTTTGTCAGCAACTGTTTTGGGTAGAAGGGATGGAGCCGCTTCGAACCCATACACCCTTATCATAGTACAATCATCATATGTGTACCAATCTCCCCAGTTGTGGTTCACTTTTCCCTTTGGGTCCTTCTTCTTGGGTCTAAGAAATCTTTGTATTTCTAGGGATAGGTTGTAATCCCAAGGATGGCCAAACAATTTATACAAGGGCTTCACAAAGTATTCTTCAAAGTACAAGTAATGGGACATCCCACACTTGCTATCCAAAATTGAAGTCCACATTTTTACTAGTCTTATGTTTTCATCTTCATCCATGTCCTTGATTCTTAGCTCCTCACCCTAAATCCCCATGGATTGTCCTTCATATAAGATCATATGCATAAGTAAAGAATACTGTTTGAAATTGATTGCATCACTATTATTTTTATATAAGCAAGTGACATGTTTATAACCTCTGCCAAATATTTTGCATAATCGAATAGTTTAGCATCTTGGTTTTGAACGTCTATTGCTAAGACCATAGGAGCTATATCCATCTCAACATGAACATTTATTCCCAAGACTTGTCTAGCCGAGTAATAGGTATATTGGTAATATTCTTCAAACAATTCGACAAAAAATGGAGGTTGTTCATTACTGGAAAATCTTCGAAGCTAATTTCTTGTGTCCTAGGGTCTATGCAATGGTAGTTTCCATCTTTTGTAACTTGTGTCCATATTATGATATTCTTTCAAGAGATCTCAAATTCTCAGTGGCATATTCATAGATGAATCCAATTGGAAAACCATAGAAATATAATCCCTGGTAATGGGGAGAAAATTTGACCCATCATGTGAATGAATTGTCCTCATTTTGGGATTATACATTTTGGCCAATACTTTGATCAACTCCACATTGATAAACACATTCAACATCACAAGCTTTCCTAAATTCATCCTCCACAGATTTGACATAGGCTTATGCCTATACTTCTTTCTATGTTGGTATATGAATATGCCATATCCTCGTTGTCGAGTCCATGCATCTCCTAGGTTTTTGTGTTTATCTTCTAACTTCTCAGTAGAGGGATTTAACTGTGCTGTTCGTCTAGACTTTGGTCTAGATCTGGGACATTGTTCAATTAAGTCTTGATTTAATGACATTGTTTCTATTTTTCTTTCTTTTTACTTTGGGTTTTTCTGGGCTTCCTTCATGCTTTTAAAACCCTAGTTCCTTTGTAATTCAAATAGATTTCGATAGAATCTTCAGTTGAGTCTTGGATAATTACTTGAACCAGTTTCACCTTCTCTGAGCTTCCTACTATTGAGCAATCTCGCATCCTCCAATTTTCAGCTCCAATTCATTAACACTGAGATCTTACGAGTAAAATAAAATCAATATTTGACACATATCAATCGATTTTGGTTCATAAATTCCGTTCTTGCCAACTTGCTAATCAGTGGTGTCATTAATGTTAGTTGTCTCTTCAAAAGCTTCATTGGTCATGTCAGCTAGGTGAGGAGTACCTTTTCGCTGCACGTGATCCCACAATATTGGTTTACAATTTTTGGGAGATCCTGATTTTTGCTAAAATCACATATTTTTAGAAAATACAATGATTTAAGCCTTGAAAAGTTCCATTTAAAGAATTCCAATTGAAGAGGGTTTGATCAAACCTCCTTGGATAGAACCCCACTAGTTTTACACCATACCTATAACGAAGTCTCCTTTACACCTATCAAAATGCTAATAAAAAACCACTTTTGATTTACCTTTTGGGGGATGAAATGAATTCATTTAAAATTTATTTTTTGTAACTATGCAGTCCTTATTATAAGCTTCCCAAAAAACATAATTTTAAATAAATTTAATTTAATTATTATATTTTTCTTTTTATTTCTTGTGAATGTAGGTTTTTCACCAAAAATCAAGCTCTTTGTTCTGCACATGTGGAAAAATAGCATATTATCATTTTTTTTTGAAAAATATCAGTGCACTAGATATTGAAGTCCTTGATCCAACAAAACAAATAAAAATTAAATTTTGATACATACA
The DNA here is from genome assembly GCA_007258455.2 of Sequoia sempervirens. NCBI lineage: Eukaryota > Viridiplantae > Streptophyta > Pinopsida > Cupressales > Cupressaceae > Sequoia > Sequoia sempervirens. The sequence continues at coordinate 511,318,331 of VDFB02058242.1, read as the reverse complement.
AAGAAGTTATGTTGTATATAGTCTGCCTATGTCTGAATTGTAATTGGTTTTACTTCGAAACTTGATTAAGGAAAAAATATTCAATAAAACACTATGAAACCAAATGAAAGCGCTAGATATCATAGTTAAAATATAAATTTGAAAAAATTAGAATTTTATCCTTCATGGAAAAAAAAGTATGTTGTATACGGTGAACATCACTCCTTAAAAATGGCATTTACTGAAAAAATCTAGTTTTTGAAGGAGATGGAAAAAGAAACGCAATATGATTCCAAAATTTTTGAAAAAAATATGTTTAGAATCTAGAGACAAAATGTCACAAATCACTAGTTTGAATCATCTTCAAATTCCTCACGGTTTACCACTATAGGTGCCCGAAAGTGAAGATTTAGTTAGAAAAAATTAGTTCAGTGTCTGTTAGAATTTCAAAGAAGATGTTCTGTAAACCTCACAGTAAAAATGCATTAAGAGAATCAATTATTACAAAGTGATCAATCCTTATGAAGGAGATCAAGAAACCCTAAAAGGGAAACCCTAAATGAAACCCTAGTGTGCACACTTAATAATTAATCAATTAATTAATTATTAATGTATTGCCTAAGTTAACTTAAGTAACAAAGAGGAATAAGTGACTTAATTAATTAATCAATATGATATAATTAATTAAGCATAATAACTTATTACTCTAACACCCCCCCTTAAGATGAACTTAGGAAGAAGCTAAAACACTAGAATAAAATGCATGAAAGCAAAGATGGGTCCCGACAACTAGGCCTGATTAGGTACCCATTTACAAATGCAAAAATGAGGTAGAGAAGGAAAAACCCAGTGGGACAAAACCCCCCCTACAATGAGATGTCATGCTGCAAAGAAGCACTGGAAGAACTCTGTAGAGTAACACTGGAACCGAAATCTGGCAAGCAAGGAAAGATATTTCTGTCTACTACTAAAACCGGATGAGAGTCACTGATTGACTCAAGGAATCATGAAAAAAGCGACAGCAGACCCGATGCCTCGGAACACTCGAAAACTCCAAACGGGAACAACCTTGGAATCTATGAAGCAACAAGCAATTATTGAATGATGTATTACTAAAAACGAAGTGCAAAGATGCAAGATGCACTCTCCCAATTGCCAAAACATCCAAGTAATCGCCAAACAACCCATCGGGCCAAATCTAGACTAAGTGATAAACCTGGGATAGATACAGAAAAAGTGCATGGACAGCAACCTAGAGCTCCTCAATACCTTTCCAATGCTTCAAACGAGGCAAAAAATGAAGATCGTGGCAAAAAGTTATGAGCTCGGAAGCATAAAAAGTACATCTAACTTCAAACAGCAATAAATGCAAGAAAATAGTAAAATACTATAAAATAAACTGCACCAAATGAAAGTGCTCGGAACCAGCTTTCCGGCGATATCTCGTTTGCCCGATTTCGATACCGTATGCCCAAGTTATGACCAAAAGAAAAAAAACTGCTCTTTTAGGGCAAACTGGGGTTAGGAGGGGGCATATGAGGGCTGTACGGACGCTGACGTCATGCTGACGTTAGCGGTTCAGGAGCAGAAAATTGACAGCCGTTTGGCCGTCGCCGTAAAAAATTGGCCCCCTTGCAAAATGAATTTTTTTTTGGGCCCATGGTCCTGTGGGCGACTAGGGGCTGGCGGGCTGGTGCAGGGGCGGATCCCCTTGTTTTCCATATGACCACGACTGATTCGGAGTTACCCTGCGGGGGCTGTAGCCACGAGCGGCAGGCGGGCGGTTGTTTGCAGGAGAGGGAGCCGCCGGTGGCAAACGAGCGGCTGACGGGCGGAGGAGGGGCTCCCGGCTGGTGGAGGCGGCGGATCGGCAGCCGGCTGGTGGCCGCCGGGTGGTGGGATTGATTTATACAAAGAGCATCGGCGTGGATTCCAAAAAAAACATTTTTTAATATTTTTTTTGATTTTTGTGCATCGATCTACGTGTTGGGGAGGCCGTACGGCCCCTTAGAGAATTTTTTTGCCTTCCGGACCAACTTCTCAGAAATCGACGAAACAAAAGGCGATTTTAGGGTTTTTGGCTGCTGTGAACGCAATGGTGAGCTCCGTTTATGCTCAAAGTGGTTCAAAAAATAGGCTACCCCCAGATCTTGTAGAAAAGATACCTGTGGAAACCCTTGCACTTGAAACTCACAGAGAGGCCATATCTTCAGATCATGAACAAGCAGCTGCAGGTCTGGAGCTCTGATACCATGTTAGAATCCAAGATCACCTGCATGCAAGATGGATACTTGTCACATGCAAAAGATATGAAGAACCAAAGAAGATGTTCTGTAAACCTCATAGTAAAAATGCATTAAGAGAATCAATTATTACAAAGTGATCAATCCTTATGAAGGAGATCAAGAAATCCTAAAAGGGAAACCCTAAATGAAACCCTAGTGTGCACACTTAATAATTAATCAATTAATTAATTATTAATGTGCCTAAGTTTAGCTTAAGTAACAAAGAGGAATAAGTGACTTAATTAATTAATCAATATGATATAATTAATTAAGCATAACAACTTATTACTCTAACAGTGTCTAGTTTGGCCAAATATTATAAACCAGTATTGTGGGATCACATGTCAAAGGGACTATAATACCACTCTCACTGATATCTCATTCTCCCTTCGATATCCTTGTGCCTTTGTTTCTTTTTTGGAGTTTCAAAGGGACATATAATTACTTCTCTTTGATATCTTATAGTCTCTTTGAAAACCATTCCCTTGGTGTTACTTTATTGTGTTCTTTATATTATGAGATTCTCCTCTTGTTATCAGAGTGATAAAAGAGACTTTCATTAGTGTCCCATCGATATAAGCTTTTCTCTTCGATGTTTTATTCCCAACTGTTTTCGTAGTGTTGAAGAGACTTACACATTGCTCAGTTCGATAATCCAATGTCTCCTTGAAATTTCCATTCTGTTAGTTGTGTCTTGGATTTGACAGCTGCTCATCAATTATTATATAATAATTAGTTATGTCCATGAGATGTTTTTTTGTTTCTTGAATGCCAAAGTATTTTGACATAATTGAAATATTAGCTCTATTGGTGTCTTGCATTTAGGCCTATCAGAGAGACAAGATATCATCTCCCTTCGAAAAGTTCAGGTGTCTTCGAAATGTTCCTTTTCAGTCTGTTGAAGAGACTCTAGAATATGTCCCTTAAATGCATGGTACTCTCTTCAACATTTTATGTTGTGTTGTTCCATTAGTTGATCGAAGAGACTGCGATGCAACTCTCCTCGAAATGACATTGTCTCATCAACATGTGTTTGTCCTAGTGGCAGGTTTAAGGGAGAGTACGTATTAAGGTAGTGGCTATGGGAGGGGTGATTTTGAATAATATTTTAATAGAAATGGGTTTAAAAGGATTTTTGTTATGGCGAATTTAGGCTTATTATGCAAATGTGATGGTTTTTTAGGAATAGTACCCATGGTGTAAACTTAAATGGTCATACTGAGGTGATGAGGACTAGTAAAAAATTTAGGTTAATTTTTGGTTCTAACATATACCTCTCTCTATATATAGATATGTAAACCTAAACAAACATTTACTTATAAAACCATTCTATTCTTACTCAAAAGTTGTGCTCACCCTATACATATACTCATAAAAATGTATTCATAAATTTGCATAAAATGTATTTGTATGCTACATAGGGTTCCTTTAAACTTACATATAACCAAATATAGATTCTAGCTATAACATAATCATAAATGCATGAACTATACATTTGACTTCAACTCAAATAATATATTTGAGGGTTGATTATCCCTTCTCATAATATAAACAAGATATTCGATGAGCTCATGACAGAGATATGCAATGATTTAGTTCTCATCACAATTCGAGGATCAAATTCAAATAACCTGAAACATAGCTGGTACACAATTCTGATCAAGACCAAAATATTTACTCAAACCCTCGACCATTTTCAAGGTCGAGTAAACATAGTAAAGCATAGGTTAATACCAAGAAAACTCAAAGCTTTTGATGGTTGTTAAGGATAGTTAAATCGATGCAGAGCATAACCCTATTAATCAAATAAGATCCAAATATCAATGCTACCAAAATATCCATATGCTATAATTGAACCAAATAACGATAACCCAATAGCAATGATACCAAAGTATCATTTAAATTTATTTGTTGTAGAAACTTATGACTGAATGGTTGTGATACATTCATGTTAGCTACCATTTCTTATTAAAATAGTAGTTAGCTTGTTGACTAAGAGACCCATAGCCACAATAGAGCATAACTAGCAAATGACTAAAAGATTTAAAACTATAGAATATAACTTAAAGATCTTGAATGATAATCATAACAAAAAAATCCTAATTCCCATTCCATGCAACAGAGCAATAAAAGGAATAAGTTTCACATGGGACTATGACACTGACTACAACTTTAGGGTAACCAGAAAATATCAACCACTCCATAGTTTAGAAGATAATTTTACTATGGTTTAGGAAAGTGTTTGGAACTAACCAACCCCAAAACCATTTTGGAAAAGCCGAGAGGACTGCAGTCTTAAAAGAAGATTCTCATTTTCAATTAAGAAATTGACTTAACCATAAGAATTAAAAGGATTTAGGCTTTATGATCTTTCCATCACTAAGGTTTGACATATGGGTTGAAAACATGGAAAACCACATAAAACTATAAAATAATGCCACATTATTAACCAAAACAAGATTTCATGTATTCCCAATAGTTTTCGCTTTTATCCAAGTTCATTCATAAATATTCATATTGAAATAATGGAGTATTAGCTACTATTACATACTATAGTTTTGCAAACCTAAAATATCAAACTTCTCACCATTTTCCTCTACACATTTTGCCCACTTCCTTCTCTCTCTACCGCCCTTTGTGTTCTTTTTCCTTCTTTAATTCCTCCAAGCTCCTCTTTTCTCTCCTTAATTCCTTGCATGCTCTATTCATTCATTTCCTCATGGATTTCCATCTTCATGCTCCTTGCTCCATTACTCCCACTCCATGCGAAGCAAAATCTTTTACTAACTTGACTTCTGCTTAGTAGAGTATTCCCATTCAAAGTACCTTCACATTAATTTCTTAGTACTAGCTATTAACTACCAATAACCATGTTATCACCCGATCCATACTCCATGATTTAAATCATAATCAAATGTAGTTAAATTGACATATGTCTATATATATAACATATATGCATATGTATATATATACCTATACATATATTTATAGATATGTATATGTATATACATATACATATATATAAATCTTATGATTAATGTAACATTCATGCATGCATGTGTTCATACATCATACACATATGTATATAGATATACTCACATACACACCCACACACACATATATATTCATTAATAATTTATGATTAATATAACACTTATACATATATGTATTCATACATCATACGTATATGCATATATACTCTCACACACACCCACCCACACACACACACACACACACACACACGCACCCACCCATACACACACACACTCTCACACACACAGAGAGATGATTATTTCCACATATTTAAATAAATCAACATCCACACATTATTCTCATACAAAATTATTCTAAATTGAACTTTTTCCACGTAATTATGATATTGCTATCGAGATTCAATCGTGTAGTTTCGAGTCAAACTCATTGACCCATGGTTCATGAGCTAAAGGGGCTCTATACTGAATGGTTCATAAGGCACAACACTTGTTGAAGGTTTTGCAAATGGGGTTGCAAGCTAAGTGGGCTTAACCTTGGAGAAAACTCTATGGTTAAGCGCGCTTGAGCTAGAGTAGTACTGGGATGGGTGACCTCTCGAGAAGGCCCAGTGCTTCACCTCCGTGAGCATCACCTAGATGCAATGAGTGCTTAGTTGACCATTCATTATCATGAGAGATGGGTTCTTGTGAACCACTACTCATGAACCATGGGTCAATGAGTTTGACTCGAAACTACATGGTTGAATCTTGATAGCAATATCATAATTTGACATGCTGTGGAAAATACCTCTTTCTTATCAATTTTCCACGTAATTTTGAAGACATGAATTTGTCTAATAAAGACGAAAATTATAAAGCAAGTGTCTCTTGGTTTCAAACAAATTTCTAAGTAAAAACACACTTTTCATAGTCATAAAATGTAGAATCATGAAACTAAACAATAATCATATCTCAGTAAGAAAAACATGAAACAATTGACACATTATGACTTAACACTTCTTTTCAATTAATTCAATGCAAATAATTTTTAATGCATGTGTGTGTATGTTCTCAAATCCTTGATGACCATGGTTTTTCCTACAAGATTTTCTCTCCTCTCTTTGATGATACTCTTCCTCTTATCATCAAAGGGAAAAATACTACCTTGCATCCACCTCATTAACCTGAGAGAGAGTAGTTAGTCCAATATTAAAATATGCACAATTATATCCAAATAATTCACATAATTTAAAGCATGATATTATATTTTCATTTGGCATAATCATTAGATGCAAAATTTCATCATTTCACAATATATATCTACTTGATATAATGATTAACCAGTATAAATTAGTTGATCATGATTCTTATTTTCAAGTCCAAAATTGACATGCATAATGAAATATCATAGTCTAGAGGGTCATGAAAAATGGGATGTAACGAATGATAACATTATTGTCTTAAAATTTTGGCACCCTCCCCCAAATTTCATTTAGTATCTAAGTGGGATGATTGGGGATACCATAAAAGTCTAACCATCTATACCTTTCCATGCGTAAGGTTAGTCTTACTATAAAAAACTTTGAGCTTTTCTTTTGAGGGGGGTCTCATATTTTTTCTAACATTGTGCTTTTGATTACACTGCTAATTGGGAACATGTTGAACATTTTACTAATTTATTTGTTGAGAATTTTGGGTAATTTGAGATAGGATTTCATGTTACCTTTGCTTGATTCAATCAATAAAATCTATTTCCTATTCAACTTCTCTTTCCCTACATTCGTTCTTTGATTGTGTGGTTGCATTAGCATCATGGAATGTAGGGTCTTGCTCTTGAACAGTTTTGTGTTAAGAGGTAGGGGATTTATGTTGTAGAATTTCTCTTGTATCTCTTATATCTCACATGTGGAGGATTGGGTAGGTTCACCTCTTCAATATGTAGCCCATGGGATTTACCTCTATGTCCTACACCTATATTCATTTCATTTCTAGGCATGCTATATTCATGTCTAAGATTTTTTTTACCAATTCTAATCATTTTATCACTTGAATCATCTAAAGTATATGGGTATTAAATTTGTAACTCAAAAAACATACTATCCTTACATGATGTACCAATATCAAAAAACATAAAATTTTCTTCATCAATGAAAGTCTTCAAAATATCAACCAAGACATATATCCATGTTAATAGTGCCAAAATGTTGGTGTAAGTTGATGATCTACCAACTTACCTAATAACAAATTGATAATGCATAATCACTAGGATAATTGAAATATGGACTAAACTAGAACGTCCCTCCAGTAATGACACCAAAATGTCAATGTAAGTTGATTGGATATCAACTTACAAGTACATTGCAACAATAATTTCCTAGTCGACAATGTTGCAATGGTATTTAGTAAATTTTTCCAATTGTGTCCTACTTGACAACGACTTACTTGACAATAGTACCAAAATTTTGGTGCTCAAATTTGTATGACCCCAATAAAGTTTGGATTTTCTTGAGCACCAAGGGTGTCAAACTTAGGGAAAAATACCTCAAAATTATGATTAAGCAAGGAAATTATGAACTAATTTACTAAGGCGGGTAAAACATTCTTTTACTTTAGGCTCTCCTAGACCAAGATGGGCTTCTTGGAGGTGCTAAATTAGATGTAACACTAAGAAATGGACATGAACCCTAAAACAAACCATACCTAATGCATAGTACACTCCTATCAGTTTGTCACTAAGTGCTTGTATGCTAGTTTGACAATACAAGGCTTTGCACATTCATAAAGAAAATAAACAACCATGTAAAGTGTTTGAAGATGTGGATTTAATGTTCCCTAATGATTTTAGACAAATCTATACATAGACTTAAAGAAAATAAAATCAACATTATGTAAAATGAAATTTAATTCTTTGTTATTTGAGTGTGTTGGTGCAATGGGAGGTTGAGTCAATGCCTCTATCCAACTAGGCAATAAAGTCATAAGTTTTTTAAACCAAAGATGTAATTTTTGAAATTCACTATATAATACCTTAATGAAGATACCAATGAAGAGTATACCTTCTTATTCCACACATAAGCTACGCTCTATGCATGAAAGCAAGTGGATACATGAAATTATAAAACATCCAAATAGATATAACTTAGTTATCCATGAATAAACCCATATATTTCTTGTATTAGTTTGATGAGACACATTGTAAACGCTTTACAAAGGATTATATTGCCATCCAAATGACAATCTACTCATAACTAATCAAAAAATATGATTAAGAAGACCAAAGATATCTTCAAAGACATACACAATATTCATGGAGACATTCAAAAGGTGTTGAATATACATGTTTGAACTTGTTCTTCTTGGGTTACAATGTTGTATTACACATTTGGGATAAAACTCATAAAATTATAATAGAAAATGCCTTTGACCCTTTGTTGGACTATGCTGTCATAAATTATCGCACCTGACAATTTCACATTATGTTTGGCTCCCCCTTATGTTCTTGGACCTAATTATGCTTATTATTTTCTTATTTTATTACCATTTTCGAGAAATCAAGATAAAATTGAGAATAATTTAATTATTTATTTAATGAGTACTTAAAATTTAAAATAGGCCTGATCAAGGGCACCCTCACCCTTGATTGCCCTATTTTGGCCCAGTTTTAATATTTTATCGTCAACATTAATATATTTGTAAATTTAAATTCAATTTTTGGCCTTTCAAAATGATTATTGTGAGAAATGAAGAAATGCATATAAATATAAGTATTTTTCACCATTTGAACACCTAGTGATGCAAGAGCATTCAGATGCATGAGAAATCTTGCACACCTAAAAACATGTTGATTTCAATTTCTTGTGTGTGGTTTTTTCTTGCAACCACAATTATTTAAAATCCTCAACTCCTCCAGCACAGTAAGGCTTGATGTTAGATTGCAAAAAATCAATTAATTAATTGATTCACCTAAGAATTTCTTTTAAAATGTTTGAAATTTGTGAATTTTCCAAAAAGGAAAATCCCATGCCCAAGCCTATGAGTGGGCATTTATTGTAAAATTGTAACTCCTTTCAAAATTTTGAAATTGTATTTGTTGAAGAAAATGAAAGGCTGGGTGTTGAGGGAGTGGAGAGAGTGGGTTGAAAGGTGGGAAGGCAATTTTTGAATTGCCATTGAAAGCAAATGCCAAAAAGAGGGAAACCCATGCACAGATGGAAAAGAGTAGCAATCAATGTTTGTTTGGGAAGTAGAGAAAAATCCACGCCCAAGTTTGCTAGTGGAGGTTGGTGCTAGTTTTGAAGACCGAGGCCCAAAATAATAGGTTTCCAGTTTATAGTATGCTTAAAAATATAAGGGAGGAGTTTGAAAATTATATTCCATTTTCTTTTAGCCCATGAACAATCCCAAAAAATATGCTTTAAACTTTCACTTTGCTGGCATAAGGGGCATTTAATAGGTCGCACTACAATGAATTTCAATCTATCACCAATAGGTAGTTTGAAGTGAACTAATTTCCAAACCAAAACTTGAGCATTCGTTTCAGCTTTTGATTTCCATATCTGAGCACTTAATCTTCTCCATGTTTTTCCTTTTAGCTTGCATTTCCATTTCTGATTAAGTCTAGGATTTAAAGACAAAGTAGGTAGAAGTCTAAGATTTTTTTTAAAGGAAAACATCCAAACTGAAACCTAGATAGCCACCACGAGTCTTTGAGAACGTTACATTGCATAAGAGTGCACAGTTTTATAACCAGATCCATAGGAACCAAAGCTTTTAGAAATAAAGGGATTTGTCTATTTGGGGATCTTTGGGATTTAATACTATGGATTGGGTTAATTGACAAATCATTAAGAATAACTTTTGTCTTAATAGAGCCATGTTCTTGGTGTATGCTTAAGCCATAAAATAAATTATTATATTATTAGTTCATACAACAATAATGAGGGTATGGGATCATTCATTTGGCATCTTTAACTTTGTATTTTTAATATTTTTTAGATAAAATTAGGTACTAAATTTTACATCAGCTTTTTGGGTCATACTTCACGATCCATCATTAGTATAGCATAAGCAAAATAAGTAAAGATTGCATAAACTAGTATAACTATATTGTTCCCAAGATGCCAAGAAATGTGTAGTTAGACTATATTGACATCTTGATTAAAATATAACTAGATTAGTTTATGCAATCTTCATAGATTTTTCCTATAGTATCTCAATGATGAATAATCAAATGTGATCCAAAACATAGATATAAAATTTGTTTCGCAATTTATTTATTTATTTTTAAATCCACTTAAAGGGACTAAATTATATGTTCAAAGACATTAGATTTTCATAGTCCATATCATCTAATTTTGAGAGCTAGATATACAATAGACAAAAATGTTATTTAAAATAATTTAAATATATAAGGGACTAAATTGAATGATGTTACCTCACACTCTTCTCTTTAATAATGTTTATCATGTAAGAACTATTTAGGAGAGAAGTCATGTTCAAATGATCCCTTTCCTTATATATTTAAATTACTTTAAATAACATTTTTGTATATTGTATACCCAACTCTAAAAATTAGGTGATATACAAAATGTGTTTTCTTAAATTGATTTAAGAAAAATCAACGACCCAACAATCCAAAGTAGCGTAATACTCATATAGACAAACATAAATAGAACAAACCCCTATAACTTTTTGACCACATCTAAAAAAACTCATAGTCCAAAATAACATTTTAATCAAGTTTCAAATCTATAATCTTTATTTATATCTTTCAACAATTCAACTATCCAACCTACACCCAAAAAAAAAAGGTTATACCTAATCATAGTCTTTAATGTAATGTGGGAAACTACTATAAAAGATTTGAAAATCTTAGTTAGTTAGACGCTTGATCTAATGACAATGTCATTGTTGTAGACACCTAGATGATACCAAATTCCAAACCCCACTTTAAAAAAAACAAATGATTTGGGAATCTTAGCCTTATTAGGCTTCCCTAGAGAGTTCTTTTGGCTTATCTCCACACACTTTTATATATAAAATAATAAGACTGCTTGTTTTGTGTGTGTAAATTTGAAAACCACATTGGGAAGTGCGCCAACCATGGGCAGCCGTCAATCCATCAATCACACATTTTTCATAGAATCTAAGCTAGTTTTGGAACAAAAATTCTTGATTTGATGATTAGTTATTTTAGCATTGTCAAGTTGACTATGTGTTGAATAAAATCTCAACAAAAAGACAAACCGCCTTGAATAGACTTTAACTAAAAGTAGATTTCACAAATTCTACGTTTTGATATGTTAATGATTATATAGATTTGCCTTTATGTTGATGGTACACAGCTTCCAACTTTTTATCCATCATGTATTCCTTTTGCTATTACATAATCATTACAAGGATCTCAAACCGTTGGGAGTATGAGAATGCACTTTCATGGGAAAAAGTGTCTTGTCCTCCAAACCCTTTATATTTTAATATTTTGGGTATATTATATTATGGTTTTTTATATTGAATAATATTGTATTGTAATAAAAATAAATGGATATTTTAAGGTTTATCATATAGTGTGATGATGAAGTGGTGGCATTGTTGTTGTGTTGATTAGGGCTCAAGTCTTCGTTGGATTATTGTGTTCGCAGGCATTATGCCTTCACTAATCCAATGTGATTGCAGGCTTGATCCGTAGTCCCATATTTGTAGTCTCTTTGATTTATAGCTTCGAGATTAAAAAGTGCTTACAAATCAAATAAATGAATATATCAATTTATTTAAAAATGTTAAAATTATATATAAATATAAAAGTATTGAAGGTTTTAATAATTAACATAAAATTGTTATCTACTAAATATTCTATAATATGTGTGAATAATACTCGTGTTTATGATTCCCTTAAATTCATTAGCATTGTCTCTTAGTTTATAAATGATAATATTATAGATATTTTGCACTTCTATATCTTCCAAGGGGTGGGCCCTCAAATATAAGATTCAAATTTATATTTAATATGAACAATTGATAATTTAATTGTATGTACATTTCTTCAAAAGATTATAGTGGTTTAGTTCAAACATGATGTTTCAGTTGTACATGTTGAAATCCAGATATAATGGTATTATTTTGGTAATCTATGGGACAAGGATAGTGGGATTTATCAAATTCAATTACTTGGAACATTTACCTGAAAAAATGTGAGGGTCATGTTCATGGAGTTGGAGGTGATGGGAGTGTGACAATGATGTGATAAGGAGTGATTGAGACAAAATTTATGGTAATGGGTTGGTGATAGAGGAGATAAGGAATATACCATTGGTGATAGTGGAACAATTATGACTTAGAATTTATATTCTCAATTAACTAGAAGAAGACAAGGAGAAACACATATTAGGCATGATGAAAAACTATAAGTAAAACAAAATTGTATGAAACATAAAACACTAATAGAAACTTTCATACATAATGATCATTATGACAACAAGAAAGAATGAACAAACTACCATTAAAATTTAATGCTAAAATATTGTACTATAATTAGTACAATGGTTGTGTCAATTGCCTTTGAATTTTAGCAAACAAATTTATTCCAATACTTATTTCTTAGTCATTAATGTTCCCAACCAACTCCTTTATTTTTTTCTAATAACAACAAGATTTGATAGAGTAGATGCTTTTCCACACTATTCAAATACCAAATAAAGAAAATCAAAGTAAATAATTTATTATGAGTTGATATACTCTCTTAATTTTACTATGTGAGTTTTAAAACATTTATAGTTATAAATTTTGCCAACATAGATTCATAATGACTTTTTACTTATTAAAGCACAAGAACTGCCAATTATTTTTTAGGGAGTGAACTATTTCATTAGCAATAACAAGACACGTTATTATTGATATTTACAATTGATAATTATAAAGTGATATTGCAATTAGTAGGTAGATATAAATATAAGATATAATTAAGACATTATTATTTGTATTTTGAACAATAGAAGTTTCTTAAAATTTCACTATGAAAATGCTCTTTTAATTTACAAAAAGGTTAAAAAATAGAAATATAGAGTTTTTCTTTAAAAAATATTTGAACAATGAAATTTTATGTTATCCATGTTTTACTATATGAATTAGGTAAGATTAGTTATCTACATCTCACTATAAGTATATATAGACTCACATTATTTAAGTTAAGTAATGTTTAAGATTCATAATTATTGAATGAAGTGATTACTCTTTAATATTTTTTTAATATTATTCTTAACATTTAAAAAAAGGATTAATATTATTTTAAATTAAATAAAAAAAATTAAAATGTTGGTCTACTTAATCTTAATGTAATATTTTTATCTTATTTTGTTAGATATTAAGTACAATATTATTTTATAAAATTATATTTAGATATAGTTAAATGATTTTATTTAATTGACAATTGTCAAAATAATTTTATATAATTAAAATAATATTTATCATTTTAAAGTTATATAATAAAATAAATAATATTTTAATCAAGGAGATATAAGAAAGACTAAAGAATTGTCATTCATTCTTATCTTATTCAATAATGGACAATATAAGAAATCATAAAATGCCATAAAATTAATTTATTATCCACCTCAACATACATACATACATACATACATACATACATACATACATACATACATACATACATACATACATACATACATACATACATACATACATACATACATACATACATACATACATACATATATATATATATATATATATATATATATATATATATATATATATATATGAATCTCTTATAATATAATCTAAGGATATGTTCTGCATTAATAGGTTAATCGACAAACAAATTTTGAGTAATAAGATATACTAGAGAAATAGTTTTGATTGAGCTTCTAGAGAGAACTTGAGATTAATTGGGGTAGGTGTCTTGTAGTGTGATGAAAATGGGGTTTTATGTGAAGGGTTGTTATTTTTCCTTGGGAATACATACAAATAATGAGGATGAATAGGTCCAATAGCTATTAATTGGCTTTCCCTAGATAACAAGGCTAGTTGTAAGAAGTTTGTTTTTATAAGGGTATTGTTAGGTGGTCATTTGAAGTATTTTAAAATTTTGTTTGAGTTGGAAGGTAAAAAATATATTAGGAGAGCATTTATTCCTCTTCAAATATTTGGATGATATTTTTCTATTAACATTAATTTCATGAATGTGATAGGGCAGTTGATTTTTTGGCTAATGCTACACTTGACCAATCTCCTTTCTTGACTCTAGTTGGTGAGCACTCAAATGCTCGGGAAGGTCCAGTACTCTTTTAGAAATTGACTTTCCTCCTTTATTTTTCTTCCTTGGCTTTAGGTTTTTGTTTGGTTTATTTGGCCACCTATTTATCTTTATTTTTTCTTGCAAACATGTTGGGTCTAAATCATAGGACCCTTTCTATCTTGGCATTATTTTAGATAGATGCCTAAAGTTAATTTTTAATAATTTTTATCATATTGCCATGATCTCGGTAAAAAATATTTAGGCCAACATGGATTAAGTAATAATGGTTATGTTCATAATAAGGTCATACCTTAGGAGATTTATTGAAGAATATTAGCGAAAAGGTTGTGGACAATGCTATGAAAAATAGATTATGTTTTTCTTACTACTTGAGGATTTGTCTCTTAGTATTGCATATGTAGTTAAGCGGTCTTCTTCTTTGAATCATAATATTAACCAGGGGCTATAATAGACAATGTTATCATTCTTAATAAGGATCTATTAGTATTTTTTATTAATTAGAGATTGTTCAATATTTTTCAAAATAATGTTGAAATAAGTTTATTAGTTTCTCATTTGAAGGGAAAATTGAAATTTCCTAGTGCCTTCATCTTCCCTTCATTTGAAGGTGATGTATTGAGTTGGGAGGTGCAAAGGATGAGGATTTGATTCATGATGTTGATTTTCCATAGTTAGCTAAATGCAAGGGTAGTCTCATTTCTATCTGGATATAAGAATGTGTTGGTGATGAATACATCTAGAGCTAGCACATTTGTTGAATGTATTGGAGAGTAGGGGTTCATGGATCTTGATTAAGATTTAGAGTCCTTGTAGTTCTAACTTGGGTGGTTTTTGGTTTGTGGGTTGCAATTTAGTTTTTATTTATTCCTCTAAAAAATTGATGTAAATATATATGCCCTTTTATTGACCTTTCTAGTTCAATTGATTAGTCAGAACCCTTTCTAGTTAAATTGATTAGTTGTGACTATATTGCCACTTTTTGTTGGTATTATGTATTCTACATTTTTCAAAAGTTACAACTATAATATATCCCATCTTTAATCTATAAAATAAATGTGACACCCAAATTAATTACATCCAAGTACATGATGATTGATTCATATCCTAAAAAAACATAATTCAAACACTTACAAAAATAATTGGAATTTACCATAAAAATAAAGTGAGTAGGATATGAGATTCAATTAATTGGAATGAGGAAGGTAGGAACCATCCATTATAAGTTAACATATATTGTTCTATTATATATTCCTAATGTATAGAATGATCATAGTGTGAGTTTAGTTACAATAGCAAACAAAATAGATAGTGATCATCATATTCCCTTTGACTACAAAGGGGTGCATGACATTATCAAATTACATAACATGTATTTTTGAATTTTTTTATCCCAACCTTCTTGAGATTTTTTAATTGATTTGGTTAAATACAAGAGTTTATTATTTAGTAGATTCACTTACTAAAATTATCTTATAGTCATGTGATCATTGGATCATAAATACTACCCCTAATATCATTTATACCTTTAAATATCAAATTTTTATTAAACGCTCCTACATAATTCCTATTAATATCCCCCTTTGCCATATATCTTAGGTACCTATTTTTACAATGAAATTTGTATCTTTAATAATTTATACCCTTCATACATGCAACTAAATTTTTTATTTTGACCACTATCACACTCAACTCTAAATGAGAAGGATTGAATGACTCTTTATAGAAGATTATAAAAATAAAATACATTAAAATACAAAGTCCAAAGGAAGCTTTTCAAATGGAAGAATTATTTTCTAATATTGGCAGGTAAGCTTCATCTAACGAATTCAATGCTATAAAATCTTCCACTATATGTTATGTCCTTATTTTGGTTACTTGCTAAAATTATTGATATATTGAAACAAATTTATAGAATGTTCATCTAGTCTACTTCTAAACATATAATACAAGAAGGTTGTATCTAGTTTCTTGGGATCATGTTTGCATTCCTAAGAAGGGGATTCGAGGTTTTAGAAAGTTAACATTATTCAATTTGGGTCTACTAGCTAAAGTAAGATGAAAACTTGTTAAGGAGGAGAGGACATTGGCTATAATTCTAAATTTGAAAATATATGATGAAATAATGATTTTTTTTTTTTTTGAGTTATTCACATCCTAATGAGTCCTTCTTCTAGAATGGTATATGCAATGGTATAAATATTCTCTAGAAAGGCTATAAGTATGACATGGGAGTTGGTAGCAAGGCTCCCTTTTAGGAAGATAAATGACTCCCAAATCACCCTTAAATGGATCTAAACTTTATGCTATACTTGTAAGGGGTCTATAAGTAATAAGGTTGAAGATTACTTAGAGAATAGGAGTCTAATTAAGGCTTGGAGAAAGGTCTCTTAGTTAATTCCTCTTTGGATACCTTATAACTTGATTGTAAGTTAAATTGTTG
Organism: Sequoia sempervirens; assembly: GCA_007258455.2. Taxonomy (NCBI): domain Eukaryota; kingdom Viridiplantae; phylum Streptophyta; class Pinopsida; order Cupressales; family Cupressaceae; genus Sequoia; species Sequoia sempervirens. The sequence continues at coordinate 511,301,381 of VDFB02058242.1, read as the reverse complement.
AATGGGTTTCACCTGTTTCAATTTGACAAAGAAGATGATCTACTGATTCCCCTTGCTCCTCAAACCCTTGGTGGACCCCTCATGGTTAAGGTGTGGCTCAAGCCCCTTATTCCTAACAATTATTTTTTCTATGTTGTGGTTCAAAACAAAATTCTTGCCCTAAATAACCTAGCGAAAAATAATTTCTCCCTCCCTAAATAGGATTCAAAGTATATTTTTTGCCTCCTCTTAGATTGTTCCTTTTCTTAGAATGTCTAGTTTTTTTATTCTATCTAAAATTCAAGCTCTCTTGGGTTTAATCAATCTCAAGGGTATATCTTATCTCCTAATAGACCTATCCCTTTTACAATCTCTTTATGAAAACCTTATGAAATTTATCTCTTACTCATGCTCCTTAGGGTATATGGTTGGAGCACAATTATATAATCTTCATGGACATGACATTGTCATGTGGGTTCCAAAATAATTCTATCCACCAAGGAAATCTTTGTGGCTTTTCTTGAGGATCATAATGCCTCTAAGGAGGTTTAATCTATTTTTGTAAACAAAATGTGGTTGATTATTGGAATACTAACATCAACCAAATTTCCTCCCTCTAAAAGAAGAAGCCAAAGAGACTTCTTACAATGTGTTGGTGTCCTCCCTTAATTGGTTCAAGCTTAATTTTGATGGTGCCTCTAAGGTAAAACTTAGTCATGTAGGGGGTGGGGTTATCAAAGATCACAATGGTGGAGTAGTGAGAGCATTCTCCAACAATCACTTTTCCAAGGCATATGTTTTTTTCTTAAGGTATTCACCTATGTAAGCAATTGGGTATCCAACATTTATTTGTGGAAGGAAACTCTCTTAACATCTTCATTTACCTTTTATATCCCATTCCCCTTGTTGATCTATAAATAATATTATCTTTAATTCCCTACACCTAGTTAATTCCTTCATTTATGTGGATTTGGGCCATGTTTGTGGGGAGGGTAGTGGTGTTATATTTTTTACAAATAAAGGATTTTTGTAGATCACTTTTGATATAATTCCTTAGTTTTCTATTTTCCTACTATATTTTCTTGAATATTTTATGCTATAAGTAATACATAGGTCTTTGCTCTCCCTTTGTGCCAATCACTTATCTTATTAATGATTAGCCATGCTCTCAATTGAAACCATCCCATTACCTAACCTCTTTAAGTTTAGGGATTCCATCTTCCTATGATATCTAGTATTTGAGGAAGAAAATGAACCTTTCTCCTATACTAGAGGTTCCTTCCCTTGTTGCAAGACTAGATTATTTTAGTCCTATAGGTGACATGGCTATTTATTTGAGTGTTGGATTACTAGAGAGGGGTTGTCTATGAGCACAAAAGGGAAATATAATCTCAATAGCATTGATGTATTGCTTAAAGTTTCAATTTCTAAGAGGTAGAGGGCTTATTCCCTAGGCCCTCCTTAAGCTTGTCTATTTTTTCTTATTTCTCATATTTAAGCATTGGAGATATTTTCTCCACGGTTGATCTCTTGGGGGATATACCAAAAACCTTGAAAAGAAATTTAGTGTTCACCATAACATTCTAACTTGTTTTTATTGAATTGAATAGGTTGAATATCAAAACCTCCATGTTCAGCTAGAAATTAAATAGCGACACTTTGGAGTAGGAGGAGAGATCAAGTTAAGCCTAAAAATTGGAAAAGAGTGATATAAATACTTCAATATGGTCTTAAATTATAGGCCTCTATGGAGTGTGTGGGCCCTAGTTTAAGGAAATAAATTTATAGCTTAGAAGAGATGAGGGCCTCTACTGCCTAAGATGTCAAGCTTGTGGAGAAACATCTTCAGTTTATTCAAGATGAGTGGGAGATTGTTGTCCCTCCTATCTAGTTGCTAATTTGATTCCACTCGATTTTAGCATTGTGAATGCCATGTTGTTCTTGTCATGACCTACTCTCCTAGGTATTTTTGTGTTGATGTTTTTCTATTTTTCTATTTTTTGGTTTTAAAATGGTTGAGGCCTCTTTCAAAATCCCTTTTTAATCCTTAATAAGAAGTAAATTAAACATATTTTTATATCATAATTTAATATTGATCCCTAGTGGTGAGATTCATAAACATAACAATGAAAATAATATAATGTAGAAGATAGACCACACACCACAAAAGAGATGTTCAAGGGCCAATATTCCCTATTATAACATATGTATAAATAAAATAAAACCATAAGTTAGGTTAACATCGTACAATACTCCTTATGGAATAAGCCACTCCATGCTATATCTCTAAGAGATCTCAAATGCAAATCATACTCATCCCATATCCTTACAATGATATTCACCTTCATTATATAGATCTTCTCCTCATAACATAATGGAGGGGTAAATCATTAAACCCATGCAGGACTCCTAAATACCTTATATAACTACAGTGATGTGTGTCATGTCAACATCTTTTTCCCCCTATATATATTATAGTATCATATCCTTATATACATAACATGCCATCCCTCCTTGATATGTTTAGTCCTTGAAACATGATAGGAAGATAATTAGTAATATTGTTGCAAGTCATTACAAATATGATGGAATGTGTTATTATCCAACCATCTATAAATGAGCTATGTGGTGGTTTTAGCTTGACGATACCTAGATCCCATCATTGTTTGGAAGATATAAGGGAATCTTCAAAAAGTAAGGCTTTATCCTCAACTTTAACCATATTGTGGCTCTAATACCACTTGGTAATATCCACACATATAATAATAAAAATGATACAATTTAGAAGATAGATGACATACCGCACAAGAGATGTCCATGGGCTAACATTACCTAATATCCAAAATATGCAAAAATAGAATAAACTCTTAAGCAATGATAATATTGTACAATGCTCCTTATAGAAGAAGCCACTACATGTTATATCTCCAACAAATCCCAAATATATGTCATATACATCACATATCTTTCAATGATATTCACCTTATTTACATTGACCTCCTAATAATATAATAGAGGGGTGAACCACTAAACTCATGTTGGCATCAACATCTCCTGTATACATTAAAATATCATATCCCTAGCTACATACACCTAGAGTGGAAAAAATAAATAAAAATTAACTATTTAATGTGAACACATGCCCAACATAAACACTCAACAATTACACCCCAATGGGGTTTGAACCTTGGTGACAAGAACAACACCATATTTAAACCATCACACTATGCCAATACCAACAAACAAAAAATGTATTCAATACCTACATAATTTTATTATTATTTTGATTCAATTTTCATATCCCTTAGATCTAACTCCTAACCTATTTCACACTCTTACCCTCAATATCTATGAAAAATATTAATACAATTATTAGATTATCTACCCTTAATACCTAGTGATATATCTATTTGAATTTTCCCAACATTAAAATCTTATTATACACTTAGAGAATAATCTCAACATCAACATTAAAGAAATTTGAGTTGAATGGAATGAGCTAAAATATAGAAAAGAATAATCTCAATTTTAAATCTTCATGTTTATACTACATTAATTAAAGATAGTGCATGCATAATTTTTAGTGAATCTCATAAAATAAATAATTTTTTATCAAAATAATTAAATTAAAAAATAAATTATAAAGAAATATCTTATCAAATTAAAAATTTGTATATTTAGAAAGATATAATAAAAAATATTGATTTATTTTATATTATAAAAGTGATTTAAAAGTTTGAGTAAGATTTTAGATTAAAATAAAAATTATTTAAATAAAAATATTGTAACAAAAAATATTGAAATTCAATAAATTAAGATGTACAAATCTATAACTTATCATCAATTTTACTTTTAAAAAATAATTTATTTATTATAATTAAAAATATAAAATTTTATATAAATTATTTATTTAATTATAATTATATTAATAATCTTAATTTTTTAAAATTATAACAATAAATTAAATTTAATAAATTGAAAAATCTATCAAACATTTTAATATAAGCATTGATATCATTGTGACCTATTATTTTTTAAGCATGATTCAAAGATAAAATAAAAATATATAAATTTAAATATATATTATTATTCATCTTTTACTTCATATTAAATTTAGATTATGGAGAAAAAAAATCGAAATCTAATAATTATACATAAAAATAAAACATTTGCAAATAAAAAATGGACATTAATTTATTTAAATATTAAAATATAAATTAATAAATAATAATATGTACAATCTATTATGATAAACTTCACAACTAATTATAATTTAAAATTTTAATAATTTTTCTGTCATTATAGTAAGGCTCCTCGTTTCATTTTTATATAGACTAAGTTGTAAAAAACCATGCACAAAATTTCTCTCCAACTCCACAAATTGTTATTTTTTCCTTTTATATTATGAATGAAAATGTCATTGTTTTCTTCTTTTAAATGTACTACTTAAAAGTATAATTCTCATAACTAAATCAAAGTACAAGCATGCAAAAATGGCCACAATGAAGTTGGAATAATCTTGGTCAAATTTAAGATTGTACTCAAAATTGTCTTGTAACTGTTGAAATTGTGTTAGTTGTTGTTAGTTTGTTTCTTCATGCTTTTTCTGCATAATATTGCAACCTCTTTGCAATTCACATATTTTCAATTAAAAAAAAAGATTGTACTGAAAACCAACCCTTTTCCATCCATTTGAATACAAATAACATGTGTTCTACTCTCAAGTGAATATTGAGACAAAATATTTTCATATTTTTATTTATTAAAAACATTCAAATTCATGAATATGGAATATAAAAATATCATTTTTTAAATTTCTTTGATGTGTAAAGAGCATATCAAAACTCAAGATGAATATATTTTAAGAATAAATTTGATTTGAGAATTAATTTGATTTCAAATATTCAAATATGATTTGTTTTGATTGAAAATCTCAAAATTTATGATTAAGGATATTAATATTAATAATTTTAAGAAAGTGTATAACAAAGAATGAGAGCAAGGAAGAGAAATTTAGTTGGGAATCCATAATAGAATATCATTTGAATTCTTCAAGAGTAGAGGTATTAGTGTCAATATTACATTTTTTGTTCATACAATTGATGATGTAATTCAAATTACCTTTGATATACTAGAAATTCACTCTATTTGGTTTGTTCCTATGAAACTTAAAATTTATATACTATTGGCACTAGTAACCAAATCAAGATAACAAGAATATATAAAAAAAATTGCATTATAAAATTTTGTAATAAGAAGAATGATAAACCATAAATCACAATGAGCCTATTTGCAGTTTTGAAAGTGAGGTTGAAGAAATGAATGTAAAGGTGAACATTGAGACAAATAATTATGTTGACAAATCTTTAAAATGAAAACTCTATGTTGGCTCATCTCTTTGACAAATTGAACTATTACACATATTTGATCCTTATAATCTATAAGATCTCATAAGTAGCCATGATTTTCCTTGAAAAAATAGTAAAACTAGCATAGATCTCATAATGCACTAAACACCTAAATAAAAAAATCTCTTTTAATTTAGGTTTATTGTTACAAATTCCATAAATGCACTCATCTCTTGGGATAAAGTGATCTAACTCCAAGAAATACTAATGAGAGCATACCCATAATTGACCTAAAGGAAATCTAAGACCAAAAGTAATCCTAATGTACTTGGGAGGATAATGTGTTTGACTTATATATGCATATAGTACTTCAAGTAAGTAACTTGATACATTTTTGTTGAAAATCATAAATATTAGTTCTATCCAAATTCATTTTATGTAGAATTTGTAGATCTCATCCATAATGTCTATATAAAATATATTATTATGAAGAATCTTTCCTAATTGAAATAAATCACCAATACCCTAGTTTATCTTGTCAAACTTCTTAGACAACCCCTCTTGATTATTCTCCAACATTTTTACTTGCCCATATATGTCCTTTACCTATTTGGCTAGCTTAGAATGTGACTTCAACAATGTATCCTACAACAAATGAGTAGGATTTTCTATATTAAAATATAGATTAAAATAGAGTGATAAAATATCAACCTTTCAAGGGTAAATTAGTTGTTTTAGTTTTTGAAAATAGAAAAACATATAATGTAATGGATAATAACTTATGTGCATGTATTAAACACACTTTTCTTAGAATCAAATAACTTGTGGAGGGTAGATTTCCATGATAAATTTCTAAAGTGCAACAAGTAAGGTAGAGAATATGGAGGACTATGCAAATTGAAAAAAATAGTAGAACAAAAAGGTGTGTTTAAGGGACTTCTTTTCTTTATAGGATGAGTTGATGGGAGGTTGTTTTGAAGGAAAGGCATAGGATTTCTCATAGAGAGTTTAAAATGAAGAAGCTTATGGGGGTAAGTTGAATTTGAGAATCAACTTTGAATGTCTAAAGAGGTTTTCAATTCGATACACTTGGGATTAGAGGAGGAGAATTTCTATTTCATTGACCTAGAGGTTATACAAGAGAGGGGATGCTAGAGATGAGAAAACATTTAATTTATTACTATTGGGATGCCTCTAATCCTTAATGAAATTACACTCACATAATGTTGATATCTCAAGAGAAGGTTGAATCAAAGAAAATATTTCAAAGACATCTTTTAGAAGTGAAAAAATTGAAACATGCTTCTATAGCAAAACCTATACAAACAACCAATAGGATCCTTTTGGCAGCTATGTGCATGTGCATTCTTACTAAAACCCCTCCAAACTCAAAATCTTATAGAACAAATGAGGTGGCAATTGTAATAGTATCTCTCATTTTTTATTTATATGTATGTGTTTTAATTTTGTGTGTGTAAAATATTTTCTTGCATTATGATGATATAGATTGATAATCAATAATGAATACAATCTAATAATCTAATCTCTATTATTGTTTTTATTCCATTAGACCACTAAATTAATTCTCGGGTATGTTTATTTCCTACAACCATAAAGAATAGTAGTTTTACTATAATGTTTATGCATGAATATTATTTTATCACTCTTTTATCTCTTCAATGATCTTATGAAGTTAAAAGAGTTGATGATTAACAAGCATGAGAACAATTATTATGTCAATAATTTGAAGGATAACATTTCATAAATGAATATTCTAAACGAATTAAAACATATGTAAAATAAGAAGATAATAAGAACAACAATTTTTTTTAATGATAAATTGCTTCTTAATTATTATTTTTTAAATCATAATATATGTATTTGAATTATACACTTTGAAAGTCCTACATCAACTTCGATCAAAAGATGCTAAAAATCACAATTTTCAATTTAATCATAATCAATTTTGTATTATTATGTAGTTATTGGAATTATATACTTTGAAAGGTCTTGCTTCAATTAGTTTATAAGATGCTAAAAGTCATAACTATCATTTTAATCACTTAATGATATTCTTTTTTAACTTCTTGAAGTGAACTATAAGTTGGTCATAATTATTAAATAATACCATAAAGACAAACTTCATTTAAAAAAATTATATATAATTCATCATAAAGAAAAAAACTATCAATTGAAAAAAGCTATAAGATAAAAGATTCACATAAATAGATTTTATGTATGTTAATACTTATTTTTTCCAAAATTGATCACTTTAAGATTCACATCAATAGATTTTATGTATGTTAATACTTGTTTTGTCCAAAATTGATCACTTTACTTTTAGCAATCTCTCGTGACTACTTTATTATAATTTCAAAAACAAAATACACACCCCGCCTATAAATCACATATGTCAACTAGAAAAACTAAAACATAAAAAGTTCATATAAAATAGATTCTCATAAAATATTTTTTTAATGCCCTTCTTTTACTTCTTTCAAAAATTTATTAAAATGGAAAAGTACTAAAGTTGTCTTATAGACCCAAATTTCCATATGAATTTGAATCCATCCAAAACACTAGAGGCAGAAAAAACAAAAGAGCAAAAAACAAAAATACTGAGAACACCTCCATATAAAGGTCAAAAGCCTAGTTTAAAACACAAACAAGTACACACCCCCATTGGAGATCCCTTGTCCCCTAGAACCAGCAAAAAAGGATCAAAAGATCACCTCCAAACATCACATCCAATGGGTCAAAAGGGCAGTTAAAGCCATTACCAAGATTGCTTGTCACACAAGGCCAACATACTTTACAAGCATGGCAGCATGGCATATCTCTGAACACACATCAAAAGGTTAGCAAGGACAATCAATTTCCAATTCTATTGATTTGGGAGAAAAAAATTGGAATGCCATGAAAGATTGCATGACCAATCATTACAATCAAATTCAACTAGTCCGAAGGGGAATACAACCACACTCAATCATTACATTATCTCTATACAAATCATGCATAGTCAATTTCCAAATGATTAGGGTTAAGATTTTGTGTACATCCACTCAAGTGCCTTGTGAAAAGCAATAGTGTGATGTGGGCGTGACACAAGAAAACAAAACGGAGTATAACGACAAATCTTTTTGGAACGATTAACCCCACTCACATAATCCAACGGACAGCATTAAAAGAGGGGATTTGGAACAATGACGGCTGGTTGGACAGTTGGCGCTTAAACCCCGGACAGGGCGTTTCGATCGGGCGTTAAGAGAATCGCCACGTGGCTGAGGGACCGTTGGGATCTGGGAAAAGACCGAGGTTTAAGAGCACGGCATACGAAGGGTCATTTCTTTGACATTCTGTAAGGCAAAAGGGGATTTTATTGGGGAGTTAAGTGGGTGTCTGCTTTCGGGGATCGGACGGGTGTGGTAATTCCGTACGGACGTACGGTATTGTGGGGACCGTTTGAAAGGAGCGGCGGTTTAGTGGGGACAGGTGAAAGGTGATGCTGATTGGAAAACTTTGAATGCCACGTTGTCGCATGCGGTTGCACGCCGGAACTGCGGTGGGTTTAGTTAACTGAATTTGAATGGTGTTTTGGGTTCCGCAGGGCATGGTTGTGCGTTAGTCTTCCACTCATTAACAACATCATCATCATTTATCAGTAATTAATTAATTAACTATATACTTATTTAAAGATTTGTATCAGTGAAATTAGCATTCTCATGTCAATGCTTCACATCTGTGTATCATCCAGGGCTTAAATTTGATGGCTGTATGACCGTATTTAGAGATTTTTGCCGTAGAATACAATCAAAATTTTAAGAAGATTGTATCATATGAAAGGAGATATTTTGGATAGACTGTCAAAATTTATCTAGAATTATAATGATATATATATTTGATTTATATATAATTTTACTTACACTAAGGTATATCATAATGTTTTAAGGGCACCCTTGAATAGATAGCCGTCATTAAAAAATTTGTTGACAGGCAAAGTCGACCATCAAATTTAAGCCCTGGTATCATCATCTAGATGCAATGAGTACTAAGTGGACCATTCATTATCATGAGAGATGGGTTCTCATGAACCAATACTTATGAAACATGGGTCAATGAGTTTGACTCGTAAAACTACACAGTTCAATTGTGATAGCAATATCACAATTCTCATGTCATTTTTTATTTAGTTTTGTGTTCATCTTTATGGAAGTGAATATATTGTTGTCACCATCTTATTCTTCTAGTTTATTTTTAAGTGATGTAAAAGATTAATTTGGTTTAGTTTTGAGAAGTGTGAATGATCTTAAAGGTCAAATGTTCAAAATCCAATTCCAACTCTCTTGCTTGCCCCTGTCTACTAGCCTTTGACTTGACGCACATTTATGCAACATGTTATTATGTTGTATTGAAATACATTCTATGTGCAATTAAATGATCATGTAAAAGAAATGGCATTGAGGAGAATAATTCGAATACACTTCAATTTCTAAAGAGCAATAAGAGAATCGTATTTATATGTTTGCAAATAATGTCTTTGATATCTCTCATCATTATTTATCTAGTCTGTCAAGTGGTTTGACCTAAATAGTGTCTCTAAACACCACCTTGAAACATTTGGATATAATAAAAGGTGAAGGTGAACTTATCCTTGGGTGCATATTCTATTAGATAGCTCATGTGAAGTACATACATATTATGCATGTAATAAATCAAATTTGTGACAATTGGGATTGAACTTGTGAGGCTCAATATTGATCCATAGGGTTTCATGCCAATGTAGATTTTAAGATAGTTGTCACATTAAGACAAATAATTTTGTGACAATTGCAATTCAATTCAAAACATCACCATTATCATTCTTCCATCATTAATTCTGAACTAAGTACTCTTATCCCTTGCATTTAATTTTCATGCATTTACTGCAATTATTTATCCCCTTGGTGATCAGTGCTTAATTAATTGCACTTATTTATTAATTTAGATTTATGTATAAGGGACTTTGTTTTCTCTACAAGATTTTAGATTTATTACAATGATATAAAATGTAATGTCCCACTTTCTCATTCTTTATGGTGTTGAACTAATGAATTCAATAAGACTTATTCTACAGTGGATTCTTTGTGAGCCAAGAAACTTCACTATTATTTATGTGTTATTTTTATTTTAGTTTGGAAAGGTATGGTAAGGAGAGGTGGGAGTTGGTTCAACTTAGGACCAATGTTTAAATCATAATTAACATGTTGATTAGATGTGTTAAATATTATAACATAATGAAATCCTAGTTGTAATGCTACTTTGGAGATGAAAATTGTCTACTTGGCACGATTCCCTCTTGTTTAACCAATATCTTAGCTTCTTTGCCTCAATAGACAATTTCAAGAATCTTTTATGATCATTTCATGCATGAATTATCCCTAGTCTCATGATACAATTTACAATCAACATTATAGACCTTGATAACTATAATTCCACTTTAGTCCTTATCATCTTATCATCTTGGATGCTATTACATGTGCTAGTGTCCTCAACATTAGAATTTTTTTTTTTTCTAATTTTGTCCCTTGCATTTTTCATTCTAGCTCATATATCTATCATTCTCACACCAAATAGTTTAAAACAGTAATGTATTTTTTTTAAAGTCGAATAAAATAACATAAAAAGGCATATGAGAAATAGAAAAAGAGTGAAAATAGACACAAGTACAACACAATAGTGTAGAATCTATTAGTACATCCCATAGCTACATTGATATCTACACACACTTAGATTCTAAACCTGATCACCTTAGGTATTTTTGCATGCTTCAAATGATCCATTATGATCATGTAAATATTTGTGGAGCTTGATCACATAAATTCTCAAGTCTTAAGCTCCCTAAAACAAGCCCCTAAAGGTCCTTGTAACACCACCATGCCCCTAGATATCATAGATTGAAGACCAATTACAAAATGTAGTTTTAGAGGCAAAATGTGCAATCATATAAATGCCAATATGTATATAAAGGACACCAATGTTACCATTTAGGTGCCACTACACCCAAAGGGAAAAATCCGTGTGTGGTATTTTCCATCGACACAAAGGCTACAAGCATAGAAGATAGAGAAGATCTAACTTAGATTTTTGGGATCAACTTCTAATCCAATGCAATTTAAAAAAGAACAAGAACCTGATGATTCCAATATTCACAAATGACTAAGCATCTCTAAACCTTATCTTCTTATTTTCTATTTCTCTAGCATCCTCTCTTCTCTTTTCTTTATAATATTAAGTTTATTTAATACTTTATTATGCTTATATTCTAGATTAAATTAATTAATTAAAGGGTAAATACACATACCATTTGAATGTTTCTCTTTCATTTCGATAAACCTAACAACTTACCTGAGTAATTTTTAAGGATTCTTTCATAAATATTATTTTTTTATTTGTATATTTCCTTCATTTAGGTTTAGTTTGGAGTTCCTTTATTTTTTAAACTTCTCAAAACTTTAACCCTCCCTTTTCCACCTCTTTTTCTTTTCCATTTTTATGGCTACCACTACATCCCTTATTTTCCTCTATTAACAACTTATTGAATTCCCTTTATTATGTGAACTTCGTGATCATCCCTTGATCCTAAGACATGCTATATTTTTATGGCTAAGACAAATTTTCCTTGTCTATGGATTGATTAAAGAATAGCTTGGATAACTAGTAAGACAAGAGGATTCACCAAATAAGGCTCCTATAATGATGTCAAACCCACTCTCAGAGCTTGTAGTAACTATAGGGACACTTATATGATCTACAATATACTAGAGATCACCTCCTAGGTGTTCATAGCAACACAAAACTAACTTACACTCTTTGCCAAGTGTCACACATACTCTAAAAATGGAACAAAGCTAAGAATGCATGGAGTAATAATACTTCATTCAAACACTATCATTTCTACCATGGCTTCAACAAGGTCTAGCACACCTCCAAGCCAAATAGTAAAGTCCAATTCATGCAAATATTTTTATTGCATCATCCCAATTATATATATTTGACATAGCAAGCAAGATGGTATATATGAGGCTCATAGTAAGCCAAGTTATCTACTAGCTCATTAGGGGCATGCCAACGATCAATACAATTCTATAATCTTTGAAAGATAAGGAGTTAAGTGTAGGAGATAGTTCCACGTCCAAGGGAGATGGTTCAAATTTCTAGTGACTCTTAGCCTCCATGACATGAATCTATGTAATCTATATATGCATATATTTGTAACATAATTTAAGTAGTTTATAATAGATAGAAAATAAAGATACATACGTATTTTGAAGGGTACTCCATATGCAAAATGAATTTCTAAATAAAGTTGTGTCCATTATTTTAGCTCTATTTATCTTTATCTTTGTTTTTCATAATTGATAATTTATAATCTTTTGCATACACCATAACTCATCCAAGTCCTTGTCCAAATATTTTTCCACCAAGATTCGACCTTGGGTCCTAGATTAGTGGTATCAAAGTGGTTTTTTCCACATCATACATGTACTATTGAATGTGATTATAATACATGAGCCTCAACAACAAGCCCTAGGATCCATTAAACTACTTCTTAACCCATTTCAAGATGGCCAAATCAACACAAGAGGAGATACACATGATGATCAAAAGAGAGATTGAAGAACCACTCACGGATCAACAAAAATTCCTATTCAACTAGTTTGTAGAGGTCCTTGAATGGGTGGTTTATCAACCTCATCATCAAGTCATTAAGCTCCCCTAAGGTTTCAAGAAAACCTAAACATTCTAGTGTTTAAGGGTAAGATCAATAGTGATGTTTTAGATAACTTGGTAGGTAAAATAAAATATTACTTTATTGTGAATGACTTCTTTAATTAAGAAAAGATTAATATTTCCATCTTTGATTGTTAAGAAGTGGTGGAAATCTCATGCAATTTGGTAGGAAGACTAGAATGAATAGAAATCTAAACCAACCTAGGATCAATTCCTAGAAGCCTTCAAGAATGAATCTTATCCTAAAGACATTTATGATAATAGTTGCATGTAATGGTCAAAATTGTGGCAATGATATAGCTACCATTCTAGTGATATATTGATGCCTCCATGAGCTATATGCAAAGCTAAACTCATTTGAGCTAGAAAAAATCAAGTGAGCTCAAATATTGTAGGGTTACAGGACATTATAACCCAGCCAAAATAACCCTGGACAAAATAACCTGGTCACAATAACCCAAGGACAAAATAACCTGGGGTCATAATAACCCAAGCCAAAATAACCCGTGGACAGAATAACCCATGGACAAAATATCCTCGTAAGAATATAGAGAAAGGAAAATTTTTTTTTATAAAATGACCATAGGTTATTTTTTCCATGGGTTATTTTGACCACAGGTTATTTTGTCCATGGGTTATTATGACCCTGGGTTATTTTGTCCTTGGGTTATTATGACAGGGTTATTGTGTCCAGGGTTATTTTGGTTGGGTTATTATGTCCCGATACCATATTGTAGCTACCATCATCCCCCAATATAGTCCAAATTATGTACATACTCTACGTGATGTTACACATTGATGGTTTAATTTATGCGGCATTCATTTGTTTCTTTCTAGAAATTAATATGCACATTATTAAATTATTTTTCTACTTCACCTCAAAATCATGCTCTTGATTATTTTACATATAGCAATGACAACGTTGTAAACATTTCACTTACCCCTTCATGTTGGACGACACAAATCATTAAACAAATAGCACAATATCCTAATGTTACTTATATAAGTATTGGAAAGAATTATGATGATACAACATTAACCAATTCTAGTAAATTTAAGGAATTATTGTATTTGGGTGTGCCTACAAAAAAACCTCTCTTTCAACCTCAACCATTGGTCTTAAGAGTTTCTCCTCCATGTAACAATTTTATTCCTTTCATAATGAAACCTTTAACACATCTCATGTTGCATGGAATACTTGATTCTCTAGCAAAAATACCCCTTATATTCCAAGTAGCTCTCAAACTAGTCATGACTTTCATGTTGTGTGTCGTAACTTTAAGAAAATGGCTAAAGGGAATTTTAGAATCACCCCTCCACAAATTTTACCTACTCTTGTTCCCAAATTTCCTCCTCCACCACAACTATCTACTAAAACACAAGGAATTTGAAATCATTGATAAACTTCAAAACACTCTAGCTAAGATATCTCTATAGTATTTAATAAATACTTTTGACAGTTATAGAGGCATCTTGTAATAAGTATATGTGACATAAAGCACATGAATAGTTGAGGTTTTAACCATGTTAGAAATAATTCTCAATAACAACAATATAATCACATTTGATACTATTTAACTTTAATTTATTTTCACTATCCAAGAAAATCATCCTTCAGTTATTATATTAGGGGATGAAAATATATCCACAAAATGCACTTTAATGGATAATGGTTCAATACATTTATATCAATAAATTATTGCACAACATGAAAGTTGACACCTCTAACCTATAAAAGCATGATGCTACAATAAAAGGATTTGATAATTTATGACATACGATCCTCTCAAGTACCATTACCCTAGGACCAAACAAAGTACAAATAATGTCCCATGTGATGCCTCGTTGTTAATGTTATAATATTATCTTATGGTGTACATGTATTAATGCTATGAGAACTATAAATTCCTCCATGCATTGGCCATTGAAATGTATTTGCGAAGATAAAACATACACATGATCCATGTTGATTAAGATCCTTTTAAATACTATCAAGTAACTCAATCATGATTAACTATTGAATCTTATGTCTTACATTGCCTAATCATCTATATGGATGTACATATAAAAATACAATCTCCAAATATCTCCATCATGCAGTGCTGATCTCACATGTTAATTTCACCTAGGACATGCATGTGCTATTGATACTTTATTTAAAACTATTGATGTACATGCTAAAAATAGGTTCTATCTAGCATTTTGTTTCTCTATTGAGTGTACCAATTGAAACATAAAACCCATCTCAACTATATTGTATCCTTGGTCATACCTCAAATCAATTTGTTGGAACCATTTTTCAAGAGGAGTCAAATATGCAATGCAAGACTCCAACAATCTAGTAACTAATTATGGACATCCAAGACTCCAACAATCTAACAACTAATTATGAAGATGCAATACTCACACATGAAATACAAAATTCTCATCTAGTTGCAATTTCTCTTAGAAATCCAAGCATACAAACAAAGGTGGCATATGCCAATTGTAACTCCTTCCAAATTTAACCCCACAAACCCATATTTCCAATCACTAGGATAGAAAACTAATAATTTATGTGGCAAGTGTAGTCTCCACATGTCTAGGGCACCATTTTGAGAGAAAAGGTGATTTGAATTTGAATTAGAATGTTTAATTCTATGCATGAGAATCCAAAGTTAGAGCTAACAAACAAAAAAAGAAAAAAATGGTTGAAGTTAATTGCATAGTACCCAAAGATGGTCCTACATCATGTGGTAGCATTCCCAACATTTGAAAATTGAATTTTCTAATTCTTATACCTAATTTCTTCACTACAAATTGTATCCCTACCCTTTTCACGCCCAAACAATCAAAACCATACACATAGCTATTTGTTATGGATATTGGTAATTGCATAAATAACATAAAGTATAAATAGAAAAGTACAACTATTGGGAATAGATGGTTTTTTGTGGTATATATAGAGTAAAAATTGTTAGGATTTGGTGTTATACACCATTGCATAAATTGCTATATATAATGTAATTAAATGATTATTTAGTTGTGGTGCACCTAGGAAGTGTGCTTAGCCACACTAGGTAATTATTTAGGGCCACTTGTAAAGTTGTATTGTAACATTGGGTTATTATTTTATGTGTGGGAGACATAGGATAATGATTTAATATTGGGAAAGTATCTATTAAAGTGAAAACTTAGTACCCAATATTAACTAAGGGGTCAATGGTTTTGTGGCACATGGTTTTATCTTACCACTTGGTTATATTTGTGTGAGCTTGTTTCTATAAAATCAAGCACATGTTTAGTGGTTAAGGTTGGTTGGGTGAGTGGGTTCTTATTATTGAGTCTTTCTGAGGCTTAGTGAAGCATGGCATGGGATGTGTGGATTCATGCTTGGACACATAGAGGATGCATTGGAGAGGCTTGATGCTTCAGATGTATTCATGGTAACTTTGTAAGTGGATGTATTGATTTATTGTTGAATAATACATGGAGTATTGCTTTTGAAGGCTAGGTTTTTCCCTCTTGAGGGTTTTCCCAAGGCATATCTTGTGTTTGTGGCTTGTCTATTTGATCTATTCATTATAGTTATTATGTAAGCTTGTATGCATATTTTTCTCTCATGGGGTCATATAGGAAATGGATTAAGAATGTGGGTATGATGCATTATTTCTTAACAAGAACTCACAAATCATCCATATATGAGTAGTCGACACCAAACATAGTAATTGAAAGGATCTAAGCCAATAGTTATGATAAACTTAAATAATCAAGGGGTAATTTCAAGCACAAAACCAGCACACCATGAACATGAACCACACTTCTTTCTAAATTGATTATAACTTGCTAATTGAAGGTGGATGCCCCCAATCTTAATATCTCATAGAAACGCCACATTAGGTTTGGAAAGTTAAAGGGCTTGCTTAACTTGATATTTCATGGAGGGGATGGATAATCCTTTCACATTCCAAGAAATTGCTTTGCACTTCATTGGGAATCACGAAGAACATACATCGCCTCCAAATCTAAATTGGTTTCCTTGTATAAGAGACATGTGTTCTAATGGAACTATAGAGCATACCAAATCCTCCACATAGGAGTTGGACCTATGTCTAGAGTTGTCTAGGGAAGAAGATCTACCCCTAGGGTTTAGAGATCCAGATCTATATAGTCGTTATCACCTAGGTGATGATTAGTGATTTCCTTCTTTATATTATTCTTCACCCTTCCTCTAGGATGACTTCTTTGTATGAAGATGACTATCCAAGTTAGAAAGATGTAGGGTTTCTTAAATGTGAGATTGAAAGACGACAAGAATAGGAGGAAAATATTGAGGGGTCATGGTTTGTAAATAGAGGTGATGGAAGGTGAAATAGTAGGGTTTAAGCAAGAGAGTGAGAGAATATAAGCACATTTGCAACTTTTCATTTGAGAGATAGAAGTGGAAAGGAATCAATTATTGGAGGAGTATTGGAGTTGGGGTAAGAGTTAAGAGGAGAGAGTTTAGTTTTATGAACCAATTGTTCTCTTATTAGAGGGCCCTCTTACTAGCATACAATATAGAAAAAGAGTAACAATTCTATTTACTTGATCATATTGGTTGTTTAATTGAGAACTAGATGGCATTAATTTAGTTGTAACATAATGGATGAACAATACATAAGAAACAATTAGAAGATTTTATAAATGTAAACAAGCAATATAATATAGAATGCTTAACACGCGACATTAGAAACAAAATATGTTCACTATAATACCCATGATTTCTATCCAGATTTTTATATATATATATAGCTAGCAAATGTGTTCTTATATCTCGAATTAAACCAGTTTTTACCTCAAAAATTTATAATTACAATTAATTTCTTACTTTAATTTATATTTTACAACATTGTCCCGGACTGCAAATCTCAGCACTGGTCCAAGACGCCTAGTTGTTCTACTGTCAAACACAAATTCCACAGTTGTCTCACAAGAAGAAAATTGCTTGCGGTACTGTATTTAATGATGAACACTGGATTTTTCAGTATTTACCAACACGACAAAAGTTTGTGATTACTAAGGTTCTCGATTCAGCCATTCCTGGTGCCAAGGACCTCAGAGTCAGACAGACTGTACACAAGACAAAAAGTTTTAAAACCAGGCTGTATCAAAGTATTCTCCCTTCCGGACTTAACACAGACTCCAATGGCTTCATGGAAAAGCATTCCAAATCCAATAGCCTAAGACCCATACAATTCTTTCACCAGGATTTTCCCTCAAACTGGTCATATAAACATTATAATGGTAAAATTTTGCATGCCCATTATGATAGAATGATTTGATACAATTATATATCGATAAATAGTATAGTTTTGTGTAAAGTTATGATCGTTTTCTTATTTTCACACATTTTGATTTACACGTCTTTTTATCTATCTGATCCATATGTGTGTGATTTATTATCTTTATTATTGTCCTCGTGTCTAGACTTACATTTCCTACATTGATAGTCATAGTTGTGTACCATGTCAATCACATGATATTGTGTTGATACTCATATTTTTGTGTACCGTGCCAATCCCATGACATGTGAGATTGATCCTGCATTATGTGAAACTGATCCAAAATTCAAAAATTCAAATTGAAATTTAATTGACTCTCACCTATTCCACCAATCATTATGAGCTGGCTTGGTACATGATTGCAAAGTTAGTTGGTTTTTCTTAGTATTTAAAGACATTTAGTGTGCACTAATTCACATCTAAGGAGAAATAATTCATATTTCAAAATTCTATGCATTTGAGAAGAGAATCATTCTAGGAATATTTCTATTTGGAGCAATAAAATGAACTTTATTTTGAATCAAATCATTCTAAAATATTACCATGAATAAAGAGTGTTGTCTTCAATCATTTCTACAACTATAAAGCAAGTTCAATCAATGGAGTCAACCTAAGAGAATTTGACCCTTGTATCGGTTGTTATGTCTTTGTATTTAATGGTATTTAGTGTGTGTTAATTCACATCTAAGGAGAAAATTCATATTTGAAAATTCTATACATTTGAGAAGAGAATCATTCTAGGAACACTTCTCTTTGGAGCACTACAATGAATTTCATTTTGTATAAAATCATTCTAAGGCATTTGCATGACTAAAGAGTGTTGTCTTCAATCATTTCTATGACTGTAAAGTAGGTCCAATCGAAGCGGTCAACATAGGAGAACTTGACCCTTGTGATCCTATGATTTCCCCAAGGTGTTTTTCAATATTGATAATCCTTGACAATCAATTAAGAACATATATCACAATGAAGCAACTTGCAAATGTTCACAATCAACCAATTCAAATTTGCATGCCACAAGTTAGACATGTGTAGAAGGTCATAGTCATGGTACTCAAGATTGATTCCACGAGGTGCAAGAATCCACAAAATTTTGAGACTAACCCCATTCATATTTTGTCCTATGCTTCTAAAGCATAAAAGAAGTTATGATTCTAAGTTATAATTTTAAAATTTATGATCAAAATAGTAGACAATTATTTATCAATGACCAAATTTAGATAAATTCATTTATTTCTATTATATCCAAGTTTTAAAATTTTGTTACATTATCTATCCCAACTATTAATTAGGTTAATTGATTGTCTTATTCACTAAACCTAACTTTACTAATGCATCCATTTATTTATTTGCATTTGGTGAACCCATATACTCTCAACCTAATTTTCTCCCTTAGTAGGTTTTTTCATATCTATAATTATTTAGTTGATACATATTTTCATATTTGATCATGGTTTGATTTCTCTTTCACATTTGTATTTCATAACTATATTTTATTTGAGGCTTGTTTCTTATTAATAGCTCTTATCTTTTGCCATGCTACCTACCCTTGTACTTCACCTCTAAGGTTTCATTTTTAGATCTGATTTTTCTAATCGTTTATTCTTCAACTTAGATATGATTAGGGTTCGGATCCATCCTTATGTGTTTGCCATTGATTTATTTATATTAGGGTTTGGATTCAAATTATTTGATTTTTTGTCTACTCACTCACCCTTGTTTTTGCTTCATAGATAAATATGCCATCATCAATTCTCATAGTCCAAAGTCCTTAGCCTCTATCCATTCATATGCTATAGATCTTGATATGTTCCTACTCTTTGTTATATGATTTTTCATCCTTGAAAATCTTATGCTCTTTTATTCTCTAGATGAAGGTGTTTTGCCTATGGGTGCATTGATTCATCATGTGTGATATTTATTCCTTCATAGAGCTTATCTCAAACATACTTCACTTGTCCATGAGCTTCATGTTGCTTATGTTCTTCCTATGACTAGTGATGCAACTGTAGATTATCATAGTAACATGTTACCTTTGAGTACCTCTCCTACCTATTTTGATGACACTTTCACCCTAACCTCTCATGTTGCATCTAGGGTTCTTCCTTCATGTGTTGTATGCCTATAAATCACATCTTTTCACGTCTCATACTAGATTCCTTTGGTCACCTATGGGTTATCATTCCTATGTTCCTTTTTCTTCATCTTTTCTTGAGAATTCTAGTAATATTGATACACTAGTTCCACCTTCACAGGAGATTGCTAGTCCTTCTTCTATATCATTTTTCTCATAGTCTATTTATGATGTATTTAGTTATGAGGATAGAAATAATTCTTTATCTTCTCTTGATGTGGTTAATTTATCTTTATTTCATAATTATTTGTTTGTGATACAAATTTATTTAACACACTTATTATACAGGCATTTAGTGGTAATGAATAAGAAAAAATAAATGTTAGATCATTTATATCTTCACATTATACTTATAGGTATATGATGATAGTACTTTGATGCATTCATTATGTGATACCTTGGTTGATAGATTTAAACAATTTGATTCATGTCATGATTATTATATGTCTTTTCATGATTTACCATGTATTTTATAGATTACTTTTTTCTGGAGCTATAATGTGTTTTACTCATTATTATCATTATTAATGAGCCTTCATTAATGGATGCCATTAGTTTCCCTATGCATCAAATTATGATATACCACTTTTGAGTAGAGACCCTCCTTTGTATCCATTCATGTGTTTACACAACACATATTTAAGTACTTGTGGAGTATGACCACCTACATACTACCTTGCACATGATTTAGACATAACTATGGATGAATAACAACTGGAGGATATTTTACAATTTTTACCTGGTTTATTTGAGGTTAATTTTTCATTAGTTTTTGAAACATCTTTCACATTTTCCATCATTATTACATATAAAATGATCATACATATTTGATATGAGACATGTTGAGCATGATATTTCACCTTATGTGAACTACCTCATCACTAGGATTGAGAATATAGAATGATAGGTTAATACATACATATAACAAGTTCAATCACATGATGACACTACTAAAATCTTCCAAAATCCTTTGGCATATGAATTTTTTATTTATCCTTCACTGAGTGGAATTATGGTATCTTGTTTTAAAAATTATGATTGTAAAGGTGATCCATCACAACAGTTATAATATTTCCAAGTAATATACCTTGAATACTTATATGAGGATAAATTTCATAGTAAGATGTTACCATCAAGCTTGAGTGATCATACACTTACATGGTTTTACTCACTATCTCGTGCTTCTATCAATTACTTTAAGGAATTGGCTAAGGATTTCATGAAATATTTTTATTGTAACATTGAACATAATACATCCTTCACTCAACTCATGCAATGCAAACAAAAGAATCAAGAGTCTATAATAATTATATATATTGTTAAGGCAAAAGGCTAATAGCCTATATAATATATTAATAATAGTAAGTAATTACAAAAGTTCCCAAGAGGGCCTAAGTAATTACAAAAGTGTCTGATCTCCGATAGTTCGGTGTGAGAATCTTGCCATGCCATTAGACTCATCGTGATCAAACCTAGTGAAATTTTACTAACTCCTTTGTTTCTGATAAATAATGATTGGTAAGCCTGAGGTCTAATCTCCAAAACTCTGAACCCAATGCCAAATTTGTGTGACCTTTGCTAGTTCCAATCCTCTGCAATCTCATGACATTGCCACAACTATCAAAACATCAAGGAGACTTGCACCAAAGTCTCGGTGAAACCCCAAAGTCCTACCAATAATGTTCCTCCGACCTTCTATCGGAGTGTCGAGGAGACATGCTCCAATGTCATGGCAACCACACAATGTCTTTCTAACACACTTTCATCAGAGTATTGAAGAGACATTCAGGAATCCCCCATCAAGGTGATCAACTCTCGTCGACAATAGCTTGCCACCAAGTCTGAGATCTAATCTCCAAAAATTTGAACCTGATGCCCTATTTCTATGACCTTTGCTAGTTCCAATCCTCCATGATCTCACGACATTGCCACAACTATCAGACCATTGAGGATACCTGCACCAAAGTCTCAGTGAAACCCTAAAGTCCCACTAACAATGTTCCTTTGGCCCTCTATTGAAGTGTTGAGTAGACATCCTCCAATGTCACGATGACCATACAATGTCTTTCCGACACACTTTCATCAGAGTATCAAAGAGATAATCAGGAATCTCCCAGCAAGGTGATCAAGTTTCGTTGACAATAGCTTTCCACCAAGCCTAAGGTCTAATCTCCAAAACTATGAACCTGATGCCTAATTTATGTGACCTTTGCTAGTTCCAATCCTTTGCAATCTCACGACATTGCCACAACTATCGGACCATTGAGGAGACTTGAACCCCAAAGTTCCACCGATAATGTTCCTCTAACCATCTATCAGAGTCTTGAGGAGACATGCTCTAATGTTATGATGACCATGCAATGTCTTTCTAACACACTTTCATTGGAGTATCGAAGAGACATTTAGGAATCTCCCATCAAGGTGATCAACTCTCATCGACAATAGCTTGCCACCAAGCTTGAGGTCTAATCTCCAAAACTCTAAACCCGATGCTCAATTTATGTGACCTTTGCTAGTTCCAATCCTCCACAATCTCACAACATTGCCACAACTATCGAACCATCGATGAGACTTGCACCAATGTCTCGACGAAACCCTGAAGTCCCACTGACAATGTTCCTTCGGCTTTCTATTGGAGTGTCGAGGAGACATGCTCCAATGTCACGATGACCACACAATGTATTTCTGACACACTTCATCAGAGTATCGAAGAGACATTCAAGAATCTCCGACTGAGGTGATCAACTCTCATCAATAATAGCTTGCCACCTCTTAGCATTAAGCATACCAATTGATGATGACTAACCTTAATTAGTACTTAAACCATGCTTCATTTGACACATTCACCATTTCCTTTACCACGATCCCTGCTAAATCTAGAAATGCTTCAATTTCACCAACATTTTTTGAAATAAATATTTCTTCCCTCTGATATCCCATGTTTTCCAACCGATTTGCTAAACAATTTCCCTCACAATATATATGTGAAATTTGAAAAGATTCAAATTTGTCTATCAAACTCCAGACACTCTGCATTATGTATTGAAGATTCCAATTATAAAAAGAACATTCTTTGCATGCATTTATTATTACTAATGAGTCTCCTATATGTATTTTGGATATACCTAGTTGATATCAAGCTAGAGACCAAGAAGAACTGACAACGACTCAGCTATAGTATTTGTGCCAGAAGGGAGGGCAATAGATTTGGCTACTTTTAACTTCCTAGTTGAATCTCACATGCAAACTCCTACTCCTGCCACTCCTGGATTGTTGGATCTCAGTTGTGTTTATGGTTTGTCCTTGATGAAAAAATCTCTTTCAGTTGGTTCTCTTTGGTGATTAGTCTCTGTTTGGATCCTTATGATTTATTATGCTCCTTTGATGTCTCTTGGCTATTACAGAAAGATATCTGTTATGATTCAAATTCATGGTGATGAGATTTCTAGTTCATGTTATGAATGCTATTTATTTCTCTGACAGAGTTTGACAGTTGGTTTCCTTGTCAGGATGGTTCTTTTTGCATATCACAGGTATTGGTTGTTTCTCATTCGGGCTTACACATATCGACATGAGTATGGCAAGGTCTCCCCGATCCATTTTGAAATGTCTATGTTGCCTATCGGCAAGACATTTTTGATGTCATGTCGATTGAATTTATCATACTAGCAACTGTCGGCAAGACTTCTCTTTTGTTTTGGCGACAAAAAGTGATCTCTATCGGCATATGTTATTCCGTTGGTATGTGGTCACAGCGAAATTACCTTGTCTCACCAATCGGAGGTTGAATGGGAACATTTCAGCAAGTGTTTAAGGCTTTGACAAAGGGTCATAGAGAAAAGGACTATGTCTCAGCGACTAATACTGTTGGAAGTCTATCAGCAAGTGCTGGGCGGTATCAGAATAGGTCTCGGCGAAGTGGTTTTGTCTCACTGACATCACATCTGGGGTCTCGCTTCGGCCAAACATAATGCATTTGGTATATAGTCTCACCAAAGATTTGTGTCTCATCGACTTGTGCAAAGGGTTACTTCGGCATGAGGTTATAATGAATATGCAATGTCACACCGACCGATGGTGGATAGATGTGTATCGACAAGAGTTTTTGCTTCGGTGGAATGTCTAGTGAACTCTTTGGTCTTGCTGACTAAGTCTTATGAAGTGCATTCGGTGAGAGATTGGCATTGTCTCAGCGACTCAATGAATAAAGTTTCTTTTCGGTATGACAAAGTATTCTCCGAGAGGTCTCCCAGAAGATTGTAGGTTACAACGACACATAAGAGTTGAAAAGTCTTTTCGGTGAGACTCTTTCATCGAAGTGAGGTCTTGGCGAGGATGGTGTGTCTTGTCGACAAAGTCAAATGAATGACTTTTGGTATAACAAAGTTGATCTATATGATGTCTCTTCGATATCAAAAGCTATAGCGATAGCGAATGATGGTTTCACTTCGGTGAGAGAACCTTTTTTTCTCATCGACCAGTAAGATGTTATGAGCTCTTAGCGTGACATTATGTATTCGTAATGACTTTTCCCAACTCTAATGGGTCTTGGCGAAAGCGACAAACATAAGGTTGTCTGGTGATGTTAAAGTTACCTTCGGCATAACGTGTCATCGATGGAAATAATAAAGGAATAGGGAAAAAAATTGAGGTTATTATTTTAGCTGGGTATCGAACCCTAGCCTGGATGCCATCTTGAGTGTTTACGTTTCTGTTGTTGTTGACTGTAACAGTTTTTATAGTGGTTTTTTTTTGGAAGGTTTATTTGGTGCATTTCTAGTTGGAAGCTCAACAGTGGTTGATGGAGACATGGTAGTTACACATTTTTCTAGTATTTTTATTTATGCGTTTCATGTTGCACATATTGGTTTATAATCACCATTTTTCTTTAACTGCTCTCTGCATCTCTATTACTAGTATGACAAATGATGCCCTGACTGAGTATTGTCATTTATGCATTAGAGGTTATGATTTTCTGTGGTGGACAGTTGTGCTTTTTATGCAGTAAAATGAACTCATATGTTACAGATTTGTTGAGAATGACTCTTAGCTGGGTTGGTTGTTCTGTCGTCACTCCTGAAGATAGTTACCTATTTGGCAGATGTATAAATAGAAGCAGGAAACTCTTTTCTGCTGCTGTTGTTGTAATTCTAAGATTATCATTCTTTGGCTGTATGAAAATATATGGATAAAAGTCTTCAATAAAATCTAAATAACAAGATACAAAGATTGTAAATTTCTTCTCTATGAAGTATTTTAGGGATTCAATTGTTGAATCTTTAAGGTATTCTGTAGATGAGAAAACAAAGAAATATGTGCTTAACTGAAAATAGAGAAATCCTTTGAGTTATTATTATTGTTCAAAACATAATTTAAGGGGTTGGTACTCCTTGAGATAGATATCTCTAAACAAGGGGTTGGTGCTCCTTGAGTGGGTGCTCAAAAATCAACCTATAAGGCATTATGAATAGTTGATTAAAAGATTAAACCTGGAAGGCATTTAGGGAGTGGTTTTTATACCCCAGGAGGGTTTTCCACTCGAAATTTTTTGTGTCACTTTATTCTTCTGTGTTCTCACTGCTTTACTGTGTTGTTTCTATACATTGCTGGGATTATTATTTTTCTCAATTCTGCTTATGAATGATTACATTCAACTCATGAATGCATTAATTAGAATAACATTGAGATCAAATCTAAGCTATGTTTTTGAATTTTTGAATTTTTTCAAATCTATTAAGACACTGATTCACCCCCCCTCTCAATGTCATTTTAACTCCAACAATTGGTATCAGAGCGTGGGGTCCTCTGATAGGTTTAATTACCTTGGATTGATCTTGGTCTTGGAGTTTGTTTTTAATGGCACATTCTCAAGATGGTGCCTTTGTAACCAGAGCTCCGTTATTTGATGGAATAGATTATGTGTCCTGGAGAATAAGAATGGAAGTTGTTCTTGTTTCTTTTGATGTTGATGTTTGGAGCATTGTTTTAGAAGATTACGATGTACCAGCCACTATTCCCACTGATGCTGCTGAAAATAAGAAGTATGAAACAAATGACAGAGCTAAGCATGCCCTCTTGTGTGGGTTAACTAAAGATGTGTTTATTAAAGTCATGCATTGTAAATCTGCTCATGGCATCTAGGATAAACTTGAAACTATATATCAAGGGAATGAGAAAATAAAATTTTATAAAATTATTACACTCAAACATCAATTTGAGGAGTTGAAATGAAGGATGATGAGAAAGTGGCTGAATATTTTCTAAGAGTTGATGAAGTTGTCAATGCTATGAAAGGTCTAGGTCAAGAGGTTAATGAATTCGATGTGGTCACAAAGGTTGTTAGAACCTTACCATCCAAATTTGAATCTAAGGTTTCAGCCCTAGAATAAAAGAAACACTTTGATAAACTTACCTTAGACAGCCCGCAAGGAATACTTACTGCCTATGAAATGAGAACTAGCAAAAACAATTCAACAGGAAAAGAAACTGCCTTTAACACTGAAAAGAAAGAAAAAGTCGAAGTCAGTGAATTAGAGTTGTCTAATTCTAAAGAATCCCATTTTGCTAGAAGACTTAAAAAGGGGTCAGGAAAATATAAGGGAAAACTTCCCTTTAAATGTTTTAATTGTGGCAAAATAGGTCACTTTGCTGCAAAGTGTCTCTATGATGATCAAATATGTGACAACAAGACAACTGAAATATAGCCTAAGAAGAAGGCCTTCAAACCTAAATGAAACTTCTATTTCAAAAAGAAGAAAAGTCTATTTAGTAAGGATGAATCTGATATTGAGTCTGAAGATTCATCAGGTGAAGAAGATGAAACCTTGTTCATGGCTGAAATTACTTAGCAAAATTATTCAAACACCATTAACGTTGAAGAAGGTGAAGTACATCTTGAAAGCGAGCTGAAATGTGCTTTACAAGAGGTCATAAAACTCAAAAAACAAGTTCTTGCTCAAGAACATAAACCAGACCAAGAAATGGTCTCTTTGAAAACTCAGCTTGAAGAAGCTAAAAGAGTTGAAGTCTATCTTTGAGAGACTGTAAGCTGCAAAGATTAAGAAATTCAAAAACTTGAACAAGAAGTAGTCCTTCTTAGGAAGGAAATTGAAAAATATGAAAGCACTCTAAAACTAAATGAGATGCTCAGCAAGCAAAAGATGTATACTGATAAAACTGGTGTTGGTTTTGAAAAGGGTGAATGCTCAACTGACAATGCAAAACAAAATCCCTCTTCTAAAGTCAAAGGTTCAGGTTCAAATTACTTAGAATTTGGTAAGGATCATGTTAAGTTTTTAAGAGGTAATAGACCTTCATACAGAGTCAATCCTTTCTTCTATGGTTATTGTTTTTTCTGCAACAAATTTGGTCATAAGGTGAGCACTTGTAGGCTTATGAATTCTAGAATGCCCAGGTTTGGTCTTAAGCAACACCATGGTTTTGCTAGATAGATCAGATGTTTTAAATGCAATACTTTGGGACATTCTATCAAACAATGTAGAGCTGATCTGCAATCAAAATAGCATAAATTTAAAAAGGTCTAGAAATCTAAGACTGTTAACAACATTGAACAAACTATGTTGGCTCAAACTACTTTTTATTCCAAGAAAAAGGACTTATGGGTCCTGCACAGTGGATGTTCTAATCATATGACTGGCGACAAGGATAAGTTTATAAAACTTGAAGATTATGTAGGTGGATATGTTAAGTTTGGTGATAACTCTGGTATTCAAATTAAAGGTAGAGGTTCACTCCTTCTGAATGAAGACACTTCTATCTATAATGTGTGCTATGTGGAAGGTCTCAAGCACAATCTTCTAAGTGTTAGTCAAATCTGTGATAATGGTTATCATGTTCTTTTTACTTCGTAGGGATGTGAGATTAAGAACAAGCTTGGAAAGGCTGTTGCAGCTGGAAAGAGGACAAAAGGAAATGTGTACAATCTTCTTGACTTATCATGCAATGACAATAATCAAGGTATGTGTCTAATAGGCCAAATTGAAGAGAGCCGGTTATGGCATAAAAGATTAGGACACATAAACTTTGAAAATTTGGTTAGAATTAGTAAGAATCAGAATGTTAGAGGTTTACCAATTCTTAACAAGCCAGAAAATTCTGTGTGCAAAGAATGTCTAAGTGGTAAACAAACTAAAATCAGTTTCAAAACAAAAGAACACTCTTCATCAAAACCTCTACAGCTAGTGCATACTGATTTATGTGGACCAACTAGAACAAGGTCTATTAATGGTGAAAAATACTTTATGCTTTTTGTGGATGATTATACTATAATGGTTTGGGTCACATTTCTTAAGCACAAATCAGAAGCCTTTGAAAGGTTCAAAATCTTTCGTAAAATGGTTGAGAAGGAATATGATCTGAAACTCAAATTCCTTCGATCAGACAAAGGAGGTGAGTTCACCTCTCAAGAGTTTATTGATTACTGTGAACAACATGGTATTAAAAGACAATATGTTGCAACTAAAACACCTCAACAAAATGGGGTAGTTGAACGTAAAAACAGAACTGTAAAAGAAATGGCTAGAACAATGTTAGATGAAGCTAAGTTGCCTAATATGTACTGGAAAGAAGCTATTCATACAGCTGTATACATTTTGAATAGAGTGCAGATTAGAGTGAAATCTAAACACACTTCTTATGAACTGTGGTATGGAAAAACTACTTCTGTCAAATACTTTAAATTTTTTGGAAGTAAGTGTTTTATCAAAAAGGATGATGATAACCTTGGGAGTTTTCAATCCAAGAGTGATGAGGGTATCTTTTTGGGATACTCAACTCACAACAAAGCTTATAAATGTCTCAACAAAAGGCTTAATAAGATTGTTGAAGTTGTTAATGTAAAATTTGATGAAAGACCACATTTGAATACTGAATCTTTGCAGGGTAATGAGGAAGAACTTAAACTTGAAATAATTTCAGAAGGAGCTGAAACAACAAAGTCTATTGTTGAATCAACAAGCCCTAAAAATGAAAAAGCAAGTCCTAAAAAGGTTGCATCAAATGCTCCTTTGAAAACTCTAGCTATATATCACCCCAAAGATCAGATTATTGGGGATAAAAATCCAGGAGTTCAAACTAGAAGAAAGGCTGCAGAATCTGATGAAAAGGCACAAATTGCTTTCTGTCTAGTTACTCAGTTTGAGACTAAATTTTTTAATGAAGCTCTCACAGACTCATGTTGGATTAATGCTATGCAGGAAGAAATTGATCAAATTGAGAAAAATCAGACTTGGGAGTTAGTCCCAAGACCAGATGACAAGAATGTCATTGGAGGCAAATGGATTTACAGAAATAAGCTTGATGAAAATGGTAGTGTTATTCGCAACAAAACAAGATTTGTTTGCAAAGGCTATGCTCAACAAGAAGGTAAAAATTTCGGTGAAACCTTTGCACCTGTTGCTAGACTAGAATCTATCAGAATATTCTTGGCTTATTCTATTTACAAAAACTTTACTGTTTATCAAATGGATGTCAAAACCGCCTTTTTGAATGGCTATTAAGATGAAGAGGTCTATGTTGAACAACCTGAAGGATTTATATGCAAAGATAATCCTAACCATGTTTACAGGTTGAAAAGGCTCTCTATGGCTTAAAACAAGCACCTAGGGCTTGGTACTCTAGGCTAGACAGTCATTTAATCTCTAATGGCTTTGTTAGAGGAGGTGTAGATAGTAATCTTTATGTTAAAACTGAAGGTTCTGATATTTTGGTTGTTGAAATTTACGTTGATGACACTATTTTTGGCTGCAATAATGTTACTTTGAGTAAAAAGTTCTCTTAGATAATGGAATCTGAGTTTGAAATGTCAATGTTAGGAGAATTAAATTTCTTTCTGGGTGTTCAAATCTCTCAATGTGAGAATGGAATATTTCTTTCTCAAACCAAGTATGCTAAAGAGATGCTTAAGAAAATTCAGATGGATGAATGCCATCCAGTTAGCACTCCAATGATTACTGGATGCAAACTTACTAAGGTTGATGATTCTCCTGATACAAATCAAACTAAATATAGATCAATGATTGGCAGTATTTTATATTTAACTGCCTCAAGAACTGACATTATGCAGGCAGTTTGCACTGTTGCACATTTTCAGGCATCACCTAAAGAATCTCATGTTACTGCTGTTAAACGGATCTTTAGATACATTTAGGGCACTCTTGATTATGGTCTTTGGTATCCTAGGAGCAACGATTTCTCTTTGATTGCTTATACTGATGCAGACTGGGCTGGTTGTTTGGATGATAGGAAAAGCACCAGTGGTGTTGCATTCTTTCTTGGTGATTGTTTAGTGGCATGGCACAACAAGAAACAAGTATCAATTTCTCTTTCTACTGTTGAAGCATAATACATTGTTGCCACTTCATGCTATACTCAAGTACTGTGGATGATTCAGTGATGCAGGAGCATCCAGTGGTGTAAGGGCAATCTTGCATCACCCAAAAATAGTTAAATTTCAAGTTTCTCAGTTTTTAAATATTTTTATATTTTTGGATACCCTTTTCATCATAATGAAATTCCCAATTTACGGTTTTTATTTTCTATTCCTGGGTTGAAAGATATTGCAATTTTAGTTTCCTAGATTTACACCTGAAAATATTTCGAGTTAGATTTGAGGCATTTAGAGTTCCCGAAACAGCCCCAAAACTTGCCAAAATTGGTGTAGAAAATTTCAAGCGCATTATTGGCTTTGAGACCTTTCCAATGGTTCAAACGGTTCACGAATCAGAGTCCCGGATCAAAAGTTATGGCCCCAGGAAGTTGGCGCACTTTCTAGAAGATACAATTGCAAATGTTCTTTTGAAATTTGAACTTCAAGTTGTAATTTTTTGGTGCCAAACCACCTAAACTCAAATTTGAATGTTGTTTTGGCTCCAAACTAAAGAGGAGCTCTATTTATGGGTGGGTTTCTAATTTTTGGGTAAATTTTTGGGGACAAGCTCGCATATTGCGAAAGGGTGATTCTGTAGCTTTCTATAACTTGCATGTGTTGTAGAACTTGGGGATTTGAGATCCTCTGCATGTAAGAAGCTCCATTTTCTGAATAATAAAATTATTCTCTTGTTGTGGGTTATTTTCTAAGTCTCGAGCCGCGCCCTCATCAAGTGGTATTAGAGGCAGGTTTTTGGGCATTATTGGACTGAATCTAACCGATCTCATTGAGGAGTAGTTCTTCCAGGACCAG
Source organism: Sequoia sempervirens (assembly GCA_007258455.2). Taxonomy (NCBI): domain Eukaryota; kingdom Viridiplantae; phylum Streptophyta; class Pinopsida; order Cupressales; family Cupressaceae; genus Sequoia; species Sequoia sempervirens. The sequence goes on along the minus strand of VDFB02058242.1, from coordinate 511,269,647 downwards.
TGATTTGTGGAATTCGAGTCAGAAAGATACCTCCAAGAGTGTTCACCTAGTAGGCGTGGTGAATTCCAGAGGTGGTCAAGGCATAGAAATGCGCCTGGTGGAAGAGATGCACTGAGCCACTCAAAGAGATAGATTGACGCGTTACAAGAGCAGTTGAGAAGAGGGTTAAACTTGAGGGAGGAAAGTGATGATGAAGGAGAGGAAGAAGGTTCAAATGTAGAAGAGGAAGAAGAAGCAATTGATCAAGACCAAATGTGGCTAATAAAGGCCATTTCGAAGATTGGGAAAAGACCTAGAGCAGAAGTCCCCAGTTATTCCGAAAGTCTGAACCCAGAAGAGTTGATCGACTGGATCAACGACCTAGAAGAATATTTTGAGTATGAGGAAATAGAGGACCCAAATCGGGCTAAGTTTGCGAAAATGAAGCTGAAGGGCCATGCCAATATTTAGTGGAAAAAGGTCCAGTTGGAAAGAAATCAAAGAGGAAAAGGAAATATCACCAGATGGGATCACATGGTAGAGAAACTGAAGAAGCAGTTCATACTAGTGGAGTACGAGTTAGATCTGTTGAACAAATTGCAAGGGTTGAAGCAAGGAAGCAGATCTGTGAAAGAATATACTAAAGATTTTCACGAGATAATCATCAGAACAGGCCACACAGAGGCCAATAAGGAGAAGGTAGCCCGATATCTTAATGGGTTACGATCGAGCATTCAGGAGGAGTTAAGCCTAGTTAGAATGACCACCATTGAGGATGTGTATCATTTTGCTCTAAAAGTGGAAGAGAAGTTGAACAAACGATTTGATGGCAAGCAAAAAGGACAAGGAGGTCAAAGTGGAAGGGGCAGTGGAAGACCTTCAAGAAGCCGAAATGATGATGAAAAGAAAAGTGAAGATGTGGGTACTAGCTGAAGCCAAAGGAATGACAACTTCTACCACCCTCGTGATCAAAACAGTGGTGATCAAAGAGGTAGATGACGAGGGAGATATGGAAAAGGATCTGGAAGAAGGGCATGCAGATGAGGAGGCCCAATATGAACATTTAGATGATGCTGAAATGGGAGAAGCCCTAGTAATTAGGAGAGCCCTGGTGACTGAGGAAAAGGAACCAGAACAAAGGAAGAATCTATTTTGTACAAGGTGCAAGTGTGAAGGAAATGTTGTGATGTCATTATTGATGGTGGGAGCATCGATAATCTGGTGTTAGAAGAGATGGTCACAAAGTTGAAGCTAAAGAGGGAAAGGCACCGACATCCGTATCAGATTGCCTAGTTGCAGAAAAACCACAAAGTTTTGGTCAATGAGTAGTGCCTAGTAAAGTTCAAGATCAGGAGCTACCATGATGAGGTACTTTGTGATATCATCCCCATGGATGCATGTCACATGTTGTCGGGGAGGCCATGGCAGTTCGATAGGCGAGCTATACATGATGGCCATGCAAACACTTATTCCTTAACAAAGGATGGGGTTCGTTACAAGTTGAAACCCCTGAAGGAGACCGAAGAAAAGGTATGCAATAGTGCTAGAATTTGTTATGTAGATGGAAGAAAATTTTTAGAAGGTATGAAGCATGAGCATGTGTGTTATGCATTGATTCTAGAGTGAGTAAGGAGGATAGTGAGAAGGTTCAAAAGAAGGATGTTGGATGAGTTTAGGATATTGTTTACGATAATGTACGAGGGTTTACCACAATAAGAAGATCCAGTCATCCAGTTGACTTGATTCACAGGCGGTTGACAAAAAACGACTCATAAAATGACTCTAGCAAAATGAGTTGAAAGACAAGTTCAAGAGTTGTTGAAAAGGTTGATACAGGAGAGTTTGAGTCCATATGCAGTACGCAGTACTAGCACCAAGAAGGATGAGGAGTGGAGGATGTATATAGATTCTCAAGCCATAAACAGATAACATCAATCTGATTCCCCTTACCAAGGATGGATGACTTGATGAGTGTAGGAGTGGAGCTCAGTACTTCACAAAGATTGATCTCAAGTGGATATCACTAGATCTAGATTGAGAGGAGATGAATGGAAGACTACCTTCAAGACCAAAGAGGGCACATACAGTGGTTAGTCATGCCTTTTGGGCTAACCAATGCACCGAGAACATTCATGCACCTCATGAACGAGGTACCAAAAAAATTTCTAGGAAGTTTTGTTATTGTGTATTTAGATGATATTTTAATTTTCAATAAGACATTGGATGACCATCCAATGCATTCAAAGAGCCTTTGAGAAGTTAAGAGAAGAGAAACTATTGATTAATCTAAAGAAGTGCAGTTTTGTGAAGAGGGAGTTAGTGTACTTGGGGTTTGTTGTCTCAGCAGAAGGTCTCAAGATGGACCCAAAGAAGGTGAAGGCTATCCTAGAATGGCCTACCCCAAAAACTGCTACCGAGGTGAGATCTTTCCATGGTTTGGCTAGTTTTTATAGAAAGTTCATTAGAAACTTCAGTAGTATTTGTGGATCCCTGACTGAAACAATGAGAGGGGATAGAAAAAAATTCAAGTGGAGCACTCCAGCGGCAAAGAGTTTTGAACTGTTGAAGTAGAAGGTAACAGAGCAACCTATTCTAGCCCTCCCAGATTTCAACAAGGTTTTTTAGGTGGATTGTGATGCTAGTGGTTGTGTCATTGGAGTAGTGTTGAGCCAAGAAGGTAAGCCCATTGCCTATTTCAGTGAAAAGTTAAATGATTCCAAAAGAAAGTATTCAATATATGATCAGGAATTTTATGCAATAGTTCAAGCATTAAAGAAATGGAGATATTATTTGTTGCCAAAGAAATTTGTTCTATATACTGATCATCAGGCCTTGCAGTACCTAAATAGTTAGGGAAAATTAAATCAGAGGCATATGAAATGGGTAGAGTTTTTGTAGAGTTATACCTTTGTTTTGAAACATAGGAGTGGGAAGTCAAATAGGGTTGCAGATGCCTTAAGTAGGAGGCATACATTGATGACAAAGATGCAGATTAAAGTGGTTGGGTTCAATGAACTAAAGACACTGTACGCGAAGATGCGATTTAGCAGAGCCTTGGAAGCTGCAAGGAACCTGTTACAGTGGATAGGACAAGTGGCTAGATTTCATAATCCAAGATGGCATATTATTTAAGGGAAGTCAATTGTGTATCCCGAGGAGTTGCATGAGGGAGAACTTGATAAAGGAGAAGCATAGTGGAGGAATGGCAGGACATTTTGGTCAAGATAAGACTAGTGCCATTATCAGTGAGCATTATTATTGGCCCAGTTGTCACAGGATGAAGAAGTTTGTACAAAGTTGCAGGGTATGCCGATGGCTAAAGGAGTGAGCCAGAATATAGGCTTATATCAGCCCTTACCTATACCAGAGAGGCCATGGGAGGATATAAGTATGGACTTTGTTCTTGGTTTTCCAAGGACACAATGAGGGAATGATTCAGTCTTTGTGGTGGTTGATAGGTTTTCGAAGATGGCACATTTCATTCCATGTCAGAAGACCCATGATGCAGTCCACATTGCTGACTTGTTCTTCAAAGAGGTGGTGAGGCTACACGGTCTACCAAAGAGTATTGTTTTAGATCGTGACACCAAATTTGTGGTGTACTTTTGGAGGACCTTGTGGAAGAAGTTGAAGATAGACTTGAAGTTTAGTTCTGCACATCATCCACAAATAGATGGGAAAACAGAGGTTGTTAACAGGAGTCTGGGCAACCTACTGAGATGTTTGGTAGGAGATAAACCCAAGGGATGGTTCTTGATCTTACCTCAGGTAGAATTTTCTTACAACAATTATGTCAATAGAAGCATTGGTAGATCATCATTCCAGATTGTATATGGAGGTAGCCCCATAACAGCTCTAGAATTGAGGAAGATGGACCAAGAGAAGAAAATAAGTGTTGAAGCCAAAGATTTTGTAGAGCACATCAAGAATATACATGAGAAGGTACGAGAACACATTAATAAGATGAATATGCAATATAAGGCTACGACAGATTAGAAAAGGAGGAATAAGGAGTTTCAGACTGGCGATGAAGTAATGGTCCACTTGAGGAAAGAAAGGTTTCCCGTGGGAACCTATAACAAATTGAAGATGAAGAAATTCGATCCCAATAAGATTTTAAAGAAGCATGATTCAGGGAATGCATATGAGGTAGAGTTGCCTGATGGAATCAACATTTCCCCTATGTTCAACATTTCAGATTTGACAGAGTATCATGAAGGTGGAACAGAGGAAGCACCAGCAATAGGGCGGTATGGCATTCCAACACCTACTTCAGAAAGAGAGGAGGTTGAAGCAATCTTGGATAGTCGTGTGGGAATGAGTACTAGAAATAGGCAGTATGAAGAATATCTGGTGAAATGGAGAGGAAGGCATGTGGAAGATTCATCCTGGCTATCTAATGTAGCAGTTGACTAGTTGGGTTTTCCTCAACCATCTGAGGCATGATGGGTCACTTCTTAAATTACCCTCGGTGTCTGATGCAGGAGCATCCAGTGGTGTAAGGGCAATCTTGCATCACCCAAAAATAGTTAAATTTTAAGTTTCTCAATTTTTAGATGTTTTTACATTTTTGGATACCCTTTTCGTTATAATGAAATTCCTAATTTACGGTTTTTATTTTCTATTCCTGGGTTGAAAGATATTGCAATTTTACTTTCCCAAATTTGCACCTAAAAATCTTTCAAGTTAGATTTGAAGCACTTAGAGTTCCCATAATGGCCCCAAAACTTGCCAAAATTGGCATAGCAATTTTTGAGCACATTATTGACTTTGAGACCTTTCCAACGGTTCAAACGGTTCGCGAATCAGAGTCCCAGATCAAAAGTTATGGCCCCGGGAAGTTAGCGCACTTTCTAGAAGATACAATTGCAAATGTTCTTTTGAAATTTGAACTTCAAGTTGTAATTTTTCGGCGCCAAACCACCTAAACTCAAATTTGAATGTTGTTTTGGCTCCAAACTAAATAGGAGCTCTATTTATGGGCGGGTTTCTAATTTTTTGGTAACTTTTTGGGGACAAGCTCGCATATTGCGAAAGGGTGATTCTGTAGCTTTTTGTAACTTGCATGTGTTGTAGAACTTGGGGATTTGAGATCTTCTGCATGTAAGAAGCTCCATTTTCTGAATAATAAAATTATTCTCTTGTTTGTGGGTTATTTTCTAAGTCTCGGGCTGCGCCCTCATCATTCAGACTCTTTCAGATATGGGTATTGATGTTTCTAAACCTGTTTCCATTCTTTGTGATAACACTAGTGCAATAAATATTTCAAAAAATCCTGTTATGCACTCTCGTACTAAACATATTGCTATCAAGTTTCACTTTCTTTGAGAAAAGGTTTTGGCTAATGAAGTTTGCTTACAATTTGTTGGATCTCAAGATCAGGTGGTTGATATTTTTACCAAGCCCTTAGCAAAAGAGTTATTTGAAAGGCTGAGAGTTCGATTGGGAGTTATCTCTCAATTGCTACGTCACTAAATCTCCAAGCTACTACTTAGGGGGAGCATGTTATATTTATTTATTTTCACTTAAAGCTCTCCTACAATCTTGGTTGTTGCACTGGTACTCTTTTTTGCAGCTGTTTCTCATGATATTTTGGTTGGCTTCTCAGTTGTGTTATGGCAATGCACATTTTATTCTATTCTTTGCCTTGAGGCAAAAAGGGGGAGAGTCATTTGTGTTTTGCCATTAACGACAAAGGGGGAGTTTGTTGGATCTCAGTTGTGTTTATGGTTTGTCCTTGATGAAAAAATCTCTTTCAGTTGGTTCTCTTTGGTGATCAGTTTCTGTTTGAATCCTTATGATTTATTATGCTCCTTTGATGTCTCTTGGCTATTACAGAAAGATATCTGTTATGATTCAAATTCATGGTGATGAGATTTCTAGTTCATGTTATGAATGCTATTTATTTGTCTAACAGAGTTTGACAGTTGGTTTCCTTGTCAGGATGGTTCTTTTTGCATATCACAGGTATTGGTTGTTTCTCATTTTAACTCCAACATGGATTCCCTTATGAAAGCACCATCAAAATTCATTTTGAAGAAACCTAGCTAAGGCAGCTGCCATTTAACTTCACTCCTGTCAACCTTATCCTTATGAGGTTGCTTCAAACTACCTATAAATGGAAAGCTTATACTCTTCCAATTCTTTAGGATACTATCATCCCATGCCGTGAAGAGTGAACTAATATTCTTATGAGTTTGTACATAAACATTCACTGCTCCTGAGATTGAATTTTCTGTTATGCTTTGAACATGTCGAATTGAAGAGGATACCCTTCTAAAAATGTGTCTATTATGTTCCCACATATAGAAAAAAGTACTATAGTAGGAATCAAACACCAAATGCAAGTGAAGAAGGAAGATTTGAATAATACAGGCCAAGCTTGAAACAAATCCTAGACTATCCTAGGCAAGGGGGTATAAAAACCTAATTTATGCAATATGAAAATCTAGCATTCCTAGGCAAAAGAACACTACAAAAATAGATGATCAATATCTTCAAAAACTTCTCCACATAAAACACACTTGAAAGGATTCACAATACCTAACTTATTAATCCTTTCACTTGTTAGAATCCTCTTGCGCAAAACTAACCAAGCAAAGTATCCTACTTTAGGCAAAACCATGTTATACCAACAAAAGGAATATGCTCTTTGAGATTGCAGCTGGACATCTTTGTTAAGAATAGCTTTATAACCTTGCTTGACTGTATAGTTACCATTTTTAGATGGTTCCCAAAAGATAGCATCTAGTTTACCTAACAAAAACACTACTCTATCTACCAAAGAATTATGAAGAAACTGCTTTTGAGCAACTGAAAATTATGTTTTTGAAAAGTATTTCCATTGTACTCTTCTAATTACTCTATTAACTAAATGAACATAATCAATCATTCAGTACCCCACTCTTGAGATAACATAGGAATAGCAGACTATAATTCTTAAAAATCCTTCAATGGAGAGTAGCCATTCCAAGAGTCATTCCAAAAATGAACCTAATCTCCCATATTCACTTGCCAAGAGACATACGAGGTGACAACTTTCTAACATGACATCATGAAATTCCACATAGCAGATCCAGGTTGGGGGTTGGATAGTATGAATATTCTAAATGGGTTTTAACTATCTAGATACTTTGCTTGCATGATTCTGCACCACTTGGAGTCAAGTTTAGTGTACATTTTCCAAATCAACTTACCTCCAAATGTCATATTACGCTTTGAAATATTATGCAAACCCACACCACCCTTAAATTTTTTGGAGGACATGTTATTAAGAGAGATTAATGGAACCTTTTTCCCATCATCCATGTCACCTCTCCATAAAAAATTTCTTATGATCTTCTCAATTTGATCCACTACTGATTTTGGGGCCTTTAAGACTGCTATAAGGTAATTTGGAATTGTTGCTAGAATAGTCATGGCTAACAAAATGTGGCCAGATAAATGATAGCTATCTTGCTTTCCAAGCAGAAACTCTGGCCTTAATTCTTTTAATTAATTTAGACCAATATGATATCTTGTTTGATGCCATAAAAAAAGGAATCCCTAAATATGTACATGGCAGTTCTACTGCTTGGAATCCTAAAATTTGAATAATTTTCCTTTTAACAACTGCTTTGGAGTTGAAGACATAAATTTTAGACTTTTGTGCATTTATTTTTTCCCCTAAGATTAAGGATTACTTGTCTATAATCCCCTTTATTTCTTTGGATTCTTTAATGTTTTCCTTTCCATACAACAATGTGTCATTTGCAAATAGTGAGTGAGTAACTAAGATATCAGTATGTGGGATGAGTACCCCATTCCAGCACCCAAGACTATGTCTTACTTTGATTATCCTACTCAAAGCCTTTGCCATTATAATCAAAAGAAAAGGAGATAGTGGATCACCTTGCCTTACACCTTGAGTTGTAGTGAAGAATCCCGAAGGCACCCCATTAATTATGACTGGAAATATAGCTCTTGATAAGCATGAAAAAATCCACTTGCACCATTTGCTACAGAAACCAAACTTGTCAAGTACTTTCATTAAAAAACTCCAATCAACCTATCATAAGATTTCATCATATCTAGTTTTACAATGAAAGAAGGCAAGTGATTAATGTGGATTGAATGGAGGACTTCATGTGCAACTAGCACTCCCTCAATTGTCTCTCTTCCTGGAACAAAACCCCCTTGCTCTTGAGAAATGACCTTGGGAATAAGGTGTTGCAGCCATAAATAGATTGCCTTTGTGAATATCTTATACACTGTGTTACATAAGGAAATGGGTCTAAGTTTTGCAAAAGCATTTGCCTCATTTGATTTTGGCAGAATTACTATATTTGTAACATTAAAATGCTTCAATATTGTACCATTCCTTTGTGACTCCTCCAAGGCTAAGAATAGGTCAAATCCTAGCACATCCCAACACTTCTGAAAGAAAAGGGCTATGAAACCATCAGGCCCTAGGGCCTTATTTGGTGAGAGAGAAAACACAACTTTCCTTACCTCTTCCAAAGTGAAAATTTTCATGAGCTTGACATTTTCTTCATGAGAAATCAGTTTTGGTATTGCTGACAACAATGTTTGTTCTTCTTGACAACTTTGCGTAGGCTTTTTTGTTGGTGGAGCTAGGAGATGTTTGAAGAATTTTACACCCTCTTCTTGAATTTCTCATGCATTTGTAATTTGATTCCCTATGACCGCATCTTGAATTGAAAACACCATCTTTTCTACTCTCTTAACTTGATTCAAGGCATGAAAATACTTTGTATTGTGATCCCCTTCTTTCAACCAAAGTTCCCTAGACTTCTAGCGCCAATAAAATTCTTCCCTTTTGCCTAACTCTTCCCATAACATTTGCAGGTTCTTCTATTTTTCATATGTTTCAAGATCCAAGCCATTATGAATTATAAGCTCATGAACCATGGCTAACTCCTTTGCCACCTCCCCTTTCTAAATAAATATGTTCTTAAAAACTTGTACATTCCAAATTTTGATATGATTTTTGACATGCTACAACTTTTTAAAGAACTGAAACATCTTCATACCTCTAGGAGAAGGTGCACTAACCCACCATTCTTGAAGAAGAGGAAGGAAGTGAGGGTGCCTAAACCACATCTTTTCAAACTTGAACGAGGGCCTACGCCCTATCACTGAATCCAAGCTTGAAATTTCTAGGGATATGGCATAGTGATCAAAACACAAAAATGGAAATATTTGAGATTTCAAATTGTATTATGCTATAATCCAACCTTGGGATACAAGAAATATATCTAAATGGACAACAATCTACAAAAATTCTTTCCTTCTATTGGTCCATGTAAATTTTCCCTTCTCTAGCAATATATCCTTCAATGCATTATCTGATATAGAATCTCTAAAGTCTTCCAATGTCTTGTGTGCTGGAAAAATTCCCCCTTGTTTTTCATGTAGGGCCACTCTTGCATTGAAGTATTTGGAAAAGATATAATAGAGGCTATAGAGAATGTATTCCTACTAGAATCTCTATGGGAGAGATGAGAAATTAACAAGGACAAACCAAAGTTATTAGACTTTGTATCTTCATTAAGGAAGGAGATACTAGATTGGTACAAGAAAACTTACTAGAAACATGAAAAAATTTGGGATGAAGTAAAAAATATTTCTTGGAAATTTTTGACACCCCAAATATCCCTATAAAGAGTGTTAGTAAAATGAAGGATTTAGTGCAAAGAGAAGATGGATTGGTGGGAACCTATGAAAAAATATTCAAGATTTTTTTTTGTAAATTGGAGGAACCTCTAATAGAATGACAATATATTAAATGGTTCATCTTCAGATTACAAAATGACATAAGAGAAACATTAGATGAAAGGATATTTAATACTTATATAGACTTGATCACAATGCCATACCACATAGAAGCTCAAACATGGTGCAAACCACAAAAGGGTGATATAAAGGAAAATATTGAGAAATTACAACTAGTGGTAGAACAACTGATGATACAAAATGGATTTTGGTAAGAGGAGAGATAAAGAAAGCTATGGAGATTTGGTGCACATATTTTTCAAAGGAAGGCCACATCTAGAATGATTTCCCTAAGGCCTAGGGAAAAATAACTATAAAAGCACTACACACAGAACTAAGAACTATACCAGTTAAGGTAAATTCATTATACTGTGGAACTTGCCAAGAATGGGACAACCACCTCACTGGGGATTTTCTTGCAAATCAATTTCAAATTTGGAATGTAGGAAATCATCCTAACCCAAGATTCCCCATGAACCAAAACTATGATGTGAAGATGGATAGAAAGATGGCATATGCCAAAGGACTTGCGAAAGGCCCCTTATACGATGCATGGTATAGAAAACCACCTTGTAGAGATAATATAAATTATTATACATTACAAAATAACCCAATACAAGATTATATTGAAGATAATACATAATCAAACTATAGAGGAAAATGACACATTAGACAAAACTATCGAAAGTGATGCTACATGTTATAATTATGCTACAGAGTGTTAGGTAGAAAAGAAGAAGTCTAGAACAAAGAAGAATAAGGTTACAATCCTAACTAGACAAGGGACTAATGTCAGAAAGAATAAACAAAGAGAAATTGAAGTAGTGAGGAATTAGGTCCAAAGAAGAGGAATATGATTAATTCCATCCAAGAAAGTAACAACATGATAGAGTAGTAGAAAATACAAAACAACAAATTATACAACAAAAAAATGATGACATAGCCTAGTTTTCTAAAGAAGTTATGATGCTAAAGAATTTGGCCTCTTTGGCCCAAAAAAGGATCTCCTAGTTAAATTAAAACATCTAGGCAAGTATTGGAATAAGTAGAAATAGCGAAAAATCCATCAACTTACAAAAGACCGAAATTGGAAGAATGACCCTCTTTTAATTATCGTACACCTTCATAATAACAAAGTTAAACATGTGATGGTAGATCTAGGTTTAGACCTGAAAATTATTTCAGTAACTACTTGGTAGAGATTGGAAAAACCCATCTTAGTCAAAACACCTATGAATATTAGTTTGGCAGATGGCTCTAGTATGGAGACTTTAGGAACATGACAACATATGGAAGTAAACATCAAAGGACTTAAGCAAATTATATATTTCAAGGTCATTGAGATGAAGGAACCTTTATATAATTTTAGAGCATTGCTAGGATTAAGATGGTTTTTCAACTCTAATGAAATAGTATATTCAAGAAAATAAGAGATATCTTTGGTGGATGACAATAAGATAGTACATATTCCACTAGGTGACAGGGAAGATAGGATTATATAGAGGAAATTTCATAATAAAAAGAGGGGGAAGATCCAAAAATTATTTACTCTATCTAAATACTACCTACCATAGAAGAAAAAGACCCCAACAAGTTCAAAGAAATTGAACTAGCTAGTGATAATAATAATACATATAGTGAGGAGGTTCTTGATGCATGGATGCAAGGAGAACATAGATCAACTTCTCAAAAGGTTTATGGGTTCTGAAAAAAATTATGATACATAGCAGATCCATAAGCCCTTCACAAATTTCTATAAGTATAAGAAGGATAACTCAAAACTTAAAAACTGACAAATAACCATTGGCCAAGTATCCTGTGCCCATATACAACCTACAAATCTAATATATTCATCATACCAAAAATCACTAAACATCAAAAAACAAAGGTTATACCTAAGACATAAGCATGTAGATAGAAGATTAATAACACACAAAGGGAATGGCCATTATAAGGCCATTACAAATTACACATCCAGTTTAAGCCATAGGCAAGCATTGGGTAGGTCTGAGTTTGAACATCAAATTCCTCAACCTCACCCTAAAGATATAAAATAAGGGATCAAAAAAGAATATTCTACAAATAAACCAGCTTAATAGATGATAAAAGATAGCACAAAATGTACTATAGTCTATCATACACAAAAAGTAGGAAATCAGTCGCCAATAAAAATATTCATAGGAAAATAACAGTTAGAAAACCATGGGAAGATGGGAAAATGGCTACAACATTTAATATGCATACCTAGTGAAAATATATAAATGCATCATGTCCTCTCACTTTCTCACTTTCACTCATACTCTTGCAACTCTCATGCATTCAAACTCTTGGTCCCCCAGTGAAACCTCAACAAACCACTGCTACAAATTTCTAGCTTCCAAACATGGCCACACCTACCCTTGTTGACATTTCTCAAAAGCCTAGGCCCAAATATAACAGATTCTCATACAAGGCAATAGATCCTAACCCAACAAGCATATTTTCAAAGGTATCGATGGACATAATTTACATAGAAGATCTTTAGAAGTATATACATGCACCCCTAACAGAGATAAATCACACCAATTTTGAGGCCCTGAGGCATGCCCTATTTCAACCAAAAATGCAAAACTACTTGTTGTAGTAAAAACAAATATCAGAGAAAATATTGGATATTTGGAAGGAGTTTTCGATCTTCACTACACAAGAAGAATGGGTCAACATTATCCTAATCCATTTCCATGATGAATACATGTACTTGAACCAACCCTATTGTATAAAAAAGGACACAATCAAGGTGGTGACAGGCCTATGGGCACAAGGAGAAGTATAATTGAAGAAGTCTATTAAGAATGCAAAGGTTACCAAGTTATGATGGGAGAAGCCTCGATATAACAAAGATAAAAAAATTGGTAATCAAGTATGCCACCATGGGCATTGCATAAAATTTATACTCTATAAATCAGGAGGACTCAACTTCTACCATCACTATTCATGCAGCCTACTAGATGGTAATAGAAGGAAGAGTCATTGACCTATGTGAGGTCTTGTGATAAGAGCTAGTGGAAAAAAATGCAATGCACAAAGCAATCCCACTATCAGTTTAGGTATGGGACCTTGCTCATATGCCTCATATTTTATTTTATGCAAGAGCTATTGACCTTTGTGCAGAATATTTGGGACACCACCCGGCTGATTGTAGCCAAAATATAGGAACATGTCAAACATTTTCAAGACACAACATCTTATACAACCACCTACTGGGGTTTCTTTAAAGCCCTTTAGCAGAAGTTATAATATAGGAAACACGTATCCTATAAGGTGGTACAAAAATATATAAAGGACATTGTATTCCTCATCAACAAAGGCTATACGTTTATGGAGGTAATCAAACCTAGGACATCATGGATAGCACAACTCCCATATGAGGTGACAGATGTGGAGACCGACTCCTATTTTGTTACACTCCTTAGTCTCCCTAAGGACCCATAAGTTGAGAAATTCACAACTTACCAAGAGGACATGGATAATCTAGTGAAAAAGAAATTTGAAGAACATTTGGAAAAGAATCGAGAGAAGCTACATGAAAAGTGGGGTCTACCTAAGGAAGAGATAGAAGAAAAAAGTGCATTTACTTCACGGAGATCTGAAAGACTCCACATAGGCACTCCTCTCATATAGCCCATGAAAGGAGAATTACCAAGCTAAGGAAGAGGAGACTCCCCACCACACCTCCCCAGATAGAGCAATCAAAAGAAGCATTAGAGGCACTACTATAGATGAGTGTGGAGAAAAAGAAAATATGGAGGAAAGAAAAGGCACAAAGGGAAGTCTCCCCATAAATAGTAGATGTAGAAGAGGAAGAACAAACCACACGTAAGGACACTTCCCTCTTGAAGGAAAAATCTATCCCAAAATTTTTACCATTGGTGGATGAAGATCAGCTATGTAGTGGCCTATTCAAGAAGGAAGTCCTAGACATGAAACTCCAAAAATACTCTAATATGGAAATTCCAAATAAATCAGTCATAGAAAGGTAATTAATAAGGTATACGATAGCATCCAACATAACATTGTAGGATTTAATTGACCAATTTTTGGACTCCCTCACAACCACACTAAAGAATAGAAAGGAGAAAGTTGCTAAAGAAGAGGAGAAATTAAAAGAGTTGGATATTGGGTAAATAGCCCCTACAATTACACCTCCACAAAAGCAAAGGGTGGAAAAGTTACAAACCAAGGAGCTCTAACCTAAATAGAGGCTAGACAAGCTAATGATGGAAAAGCTAGATATTACTCGAAAGGTTCAAGAAGAGATAAAAGAAGCCACAAAAAAGGTATATCAACAATTGCATGAGGAAGAAGCAAAATATTAAGTGGCTTCTTTTGGAACAAGAATAGTCTTCCCAACCTCCATATTCAGAAACAAACTCATCCTTCACAACTTATTCTATACAATTCATCAAGGGATTCTTGGTGAGACAAAATCAAATCTAACTAGTGACATCTCCACAGCTACTTCAACTTTCATTGGTAGGATCACAGGTTAACATTGGGAGCATCTCACATCTAAAAAAATTCCAATTAGGAGATATCCTACATTAGAGAACAAGAGAGGAGATCTTGAAACATCATGTGGAAAGCTCTAAGAAGTTGGAGGATATGATAAAGGAGATATAAACAAAATTCCCTCAACTACAAGTGGACTTGTCCCAACCCCAAGCAATGTAACTCAAAACTTTGATAGATGGGATAATTAAAGATACCTAGTTATAAAAGAATACTATGAGACAAAAAATTCAAGCAGAGCACTAAAAGCTAAAAAGGGATGAAGAAAGAAAGAAATGTATTATTGCACATTTTTCCCTAGAGTCACACATCAATATCTTGAATAATACATAAGGGGACCTCAATGCCCTATACCTATTTTGTCTATAATGGCCAATGGTGATAACCCTAATCAAGGAAAAAATAGATCAGTTAGAGATATAGATACTTCAAAGAGAAACAATCTATGATTCCTTGCAAGATACTGATGGCCAATCCTAGGTAGAGATAGAAGCACTACATGGGAAATTTCAACAACTACAAGAACAATGGGATAAAAGCAGAGATTGATTCCACCAACTTAGAGAGGTAGTAAGTTTAAGGTTGGAAAAAATCATCGGAGTCCTCCAGGAAGCACACCAATTGGTGCAAAAGATTCAAATATCAAGTAAACTTCTAGAGGAAGAGCATCTATTACTACAAATCCAACTCCAAACCCAACAATTATAATTGGCTAAAACACAATTGGAAAACACTTTTTCCAAATTGAAGGAAATATATAAGGATATTCTCCCCACTGGGTTGAGTTGAGTTGAGGACAAGCCAATGTTTTGAAAGGGGGGATGCTATTGGTAGGAAGGTACAAAAATTTAGGCATAGCTAAGTAAATCCTACCACATCTTGTTGCAAAAATATTGTGGAGAATTAGATTCAAGAGACACCATCTAGGATAGGGATAGAATAGATGGGTCACATCCTATCTCTTAGATATATGTATAGGAAAATATATGTATAACAAAGGAAATGGAAAAGAGAAAAGTAAGTAAAGTAAGGATATAAATAAGAACATATACAAAGTATAGGGGAAGATATATGATGATTGTATATGATGTAAAAAGGAGATATAAGGATATATGAATATAATCAGTTGATATTAATAATATATTGATACCAAAATTCCATCTGTATTGTGTTAGGTGATATTATTTTATGTTTAGTTAACTATTAAATGTTCTATCCGAATCAAATCATTGCTCCCTTTATATGATTGAGTCTGGGGTATAAACTACAACACTCAAAAAGTACTTGGGACTCAGAAATTTCGTTTGTGTTCTCCACTTTCTTGCTAGCACACACAAGTTTTATGTGAAACACAATGGAACAAGGGAACTAGCCATGTGAACACCCTCACCATTTATATGAGAAAATTGGAACCATTGGAAGACTTAACAATTGTCAAATGAAGTCATCATGATGAACCCACAAGAGGGGAGATGACAACCCAAATGATGATCAAGTACTAACCCACAATCATGTTCCCTCATAACACAACATAAGGTTAGTATGAGAGACTCATCAACCTCAAATTCACACCATGAACACTTAAGAACTCTTACAACACTATAATGTCATAAAATTGTACCTCATGGAAATTTCACATTTACGTATTTGACCCTTGGATTTATGACACCTAGCTGCATTTATGGCAAGAACCTTATGAGTTAGAATTTCATGATTTCAACTCCACAAGGACCAATGATGAAGTGATAGACATCCACCACCTTGTTTCTCATGAAATGATGAGTTCGACTCTTGCGTGACATGTGGACGTCTGCACAACATGTTAGCATCCTCATGCTTTCACAATTTCAAAAAAGGAATCTTGGAATTCTTGACCCATGACACATGTCTTTGTGGAAGTATTATGGGTGTAACAACTCTTCATGCCCATGTAGTTGAATAAAACCTCTCTTCACTCTCATTTGCAATTTTCTCTCACTCTAACTTTCTCTTTATGCTCTTCTCTTCTCCATCTTGTTCTTATAGTGATGCTCTGTTAGATTGAAGTATCTCCAACAACCAAAACTCTCTTGCAAGCAATCAAAATTGTGTCTATCAAGCCAAGAGGGGGCCACATATTATTGGTAATACTCTCTTTCTTCTTGTCAATTTGATAACATATTATCTATTATTTCTCTATTTCATGATATGGGTTCTCCTCTATAGCGGGGTTTTCTTTTATTACTTTGGTGTCTATCTCATGGTACAAGTTCTCCTTTGTAGTGGGGTTTTATTTTACCACTATTGTGTCTATTTTAATTTGTGTCTATTTCTATCTATCTATCTGGCATTTCATGGAGGTGGGAACAAAAAAATAGGGGTTTGACTGCGGCAAGCCCAAAAACCTCCCCAACATTTTTCCCCATTTTCCTTGTGTGTAGGTTGATTGTGTGGAGCTTTGTGGGAGTCTTCAAAGAATAGGACCTATTATAAGTTAGTCTCTTGCCTTCCTTTTCATTTATCTACATACTCACTTTTTGTTAAATTAGTAGCTTAAATAGACCTCTGATCCTAGATAGTTAGCATATCCTTTGAAGTTTTGTCTAAGGGTTTAGTCCTTTATCCGTACAAGACGCCAACACATCTCTAGGACTTAAGCATGTCATACTGACATCCCACTCTTGCACTTCTATCCTTGGGTTGAGAGTTTCTCCCTTTATTTCACAAATCTCAGTGATTTTCTCTTTCAATCCCCAAAGTTGTCTACCTAAAATCACCCCTAAAACTCTTCTTTTCATACATTTTGCAATCTCTTTCATCTTGATCTTCTTGATTCAAATTATTAGGTATTCTAAGATAGTTTATTCCCTGGGATTCTTTTGGTGACCAAGACAATCGAGAGTAGTGAATCACCCTTCTCTATAAACACCCATATAATCCTACACAAGAGTGGAACAAATAGGAGTTAACACCCCTCCACTAGATGATGTAACCATCAATTTCAAAAACAAGGATTAGGATGAAGTCACATTCACCTCCAATCCCCTCGACAAAAACCTTAAAAAATACCTAAAAACATGTACAAAAATTCACAAGAGGCTACCTAACTAGGAGGTGAAAAGCCTCCAACAACTGTAACAATGATAGGTTGCTTCCAAACAACAACATTCTTCTCAAAGCAAGGAAATACCATAAAAGTTGTCATTACAATTTTTGACAAAATGATGAGTGGGAAGACTCTCAATACCAAGGGGAACAACTTTCATATACAAAGTTTTTCCAAGAAATGGTCAAAATATCCAACCAAATAATTAAAAAAAACAAGTCACTAGAGGGCACTATCATGAGTGCTCAAGTGTCTAGGTCTTGGCTAAAGTCTCGGTCTAGCTTCAAAATTTTATTTTGCAGCTAGAGTCCCTACCAAGCATTGTAGTCCTATTCTAGCAATGGATTCATGATAAAAGAGAAAACCCAAGCTAGGATTTGGTCCCCATAATATACCAAACACTCAAGAACTAAAAGGAAGCAGACCTAATGAAATATGGACTCTAAAATGATGAAAACAACCAGGGTCCCAAGGATTTCCTAGACACTCGATCGTGCCTCACACAAGACCATGAAGAACATTCCTAGGGGATAGGGAGACCATAAGGGACTCCCACACAAGTCCATTAACACTAGGGATGAAGGGAAAGGTGTTCCACACTTCCTAACCCCACAAATACCACTTGGAGAACCTTATATAACCCCTCAATGAGGTGGTTCTTAATGAAATTTTGCACCTACAAAAGGGAGCTAAAGGATACAAAAATAATGATATGTTATCTAACTTAGGATTCATTTTAAACCAAAATCTAAATGTTCTCTGAGCTTATTTACTAACAGTGCAAATAACTAAAAACATACAACATGTGTGTTTTAAAAGGAAATGATGAAATCAGAAAGCCTTCCAAGAACCAACATGCACCATCAGTATCTTATGTTTTATGTATGATACAAGCACATAGTACTATGTCTTAAATCATAAACAACCACATTTTAATTTCTATCTCATTAGCCCTTAGAGGAAAGATAATGTAGTTTGTAGACCTAGGAAGATTTCAACAACATAATGACAAGTAAATTAATATTTCAAGAATGAGAAGGAAGAAAGATATATAGAAGAGAAAGAACAATGATATATGTGGAGAAAAACCTTTCAAGTAAAATACCCCACACTCCAATGCATCAAACTATTATATTGCTAGTAACAAAATGGTTACAATACAATAATAGAGTCTATGCTCTTGCAAGTGTCCTTACACTTGCAGGCTCACACCCTTAACATGGAGATTACATCTTTCTCTTCTTGAGAAAATTTGATATTGTAACCTTGCAATAAAATTTACTTATCTCATAAAGATATAAAAATTTCTCATGTTTATAAACCTTTATCATGGGCACCCAAGAATCCCATGTGTCATCTCCACAGTCTCTGCATGCATGCAAACTGAAACGAAGCACATGCACAAGTCTAAATTGTCCAAAAAATCAACCTACCAAATATGCATCAACATGCACCAACATGCAAGGTGTCCAAATTAATATTTTGTGAAAATATTAAGTCACCTTGACATGTATGGTGTCTCATTAGAGAAAATATTGCCACCTATCAATTTTTGAATTCCTCTTTGACTTCTAGTCTCTTTGAGTGGTTATCATGGTGCACCTTTGAGAGGTTTTCACAAACACCTCTTCCCAATTGTGCCCAAGTGACAAGTCACACAATTTCATGATCTCCACTAAACATGTAGGAATCCAAATTGCGATCAAATCCCACAAAGTGTTATAGCAACTTAGAAACATATCGCTTAGGATTTAATTAATAAACATGAAACAAAGGGACTAATTTAATTAATTAAATATCTTGGGACTCTCTAAGGTTGAGACACCTAAATCCCAACATGTTCAAATTTGATGTCAAAATACATAAAGGTATCCAAAATACCAAATCATTTCATCCACTTAAGGAGGTTCAATTAACACTTTACAATCGCATAGAGGACTCACATTTCCTTCAAATATAATTTACCTAATTGTAATAATGAAATACATTAAATGAGAAACTTGTACCAATTGGATCACAATATTGGAGTCACAATCTTGGAGCTCTTTCCAAAATCCTTGAACCCAAATAATGGTGTCCATGCCACCCAACCACATGACACCCTTAGGTCCACTTGTATAGTGGTAGGAGATAGTCACACGATCCATAACACACTCACAAAAAAACCAATGGGAGAAGGCTTACACACACATCATACAAAAAATGTACATGTGTGAATGGTGATCCTATACCTGCACAAACACAAAGAATAAACACATTATTAGTCCAATATGCAAGTTAGAAACAACATTCCCCATGAAATTCATTTGAAACATGAAAACAAGAAATAAGTGAAGAACACAAGTAAAAAAGGTATTAAATCCTATTTTAATGTCCAAACTCTCAATCCCATGGGGGAATTGGTGTCATTTTGATGTGAAAAATGGCCCTTTCCCAATTCCTTGCAAGCTTGATGATCAATGGAAAATATTTGATGCTCCTTGATGAAATTTCTCCATAAACTAGCTATGAAATTATGAAAATGGATGAACTTGATTCAAAACATGAAGATGATAACTTTGCACAAGTTGTGGATGAAAATGCCTAAGATTATGGATGAGCTTGTGTATCCAAAATCAATAAGATAGCCTTCTATTTATAGAAGAGAATGATGGAGGATGAGGGAAAATGGATGAATGTGGGATCAAACACCAACCAATAGCATAATGCCACTTGCCAACATGTGAGTGGACAAAGGTGGAGCACATTTGGATGAATGTGCACATTAATGCAATTAGGTGGAAATTTGAAATTGGAGAAGTGACATGTTGGAGGGATATGAAAGAAGAATTAAATGCCACTTGGCTCAAGAAAAGGACATGTAAGAGGCCTTCAATGCCTTGTTGGATGAACAAGTACTTTTGGGAGGAGATTTCAAATTTGGGGAATATTCCATCCTTGATGCCTTCTTGAAAGAAAATTGAAGATTTATTAATTAATTAAATTGATTTTCATGAGTAAGTTGCAAAAGCTAGAGGACTTGATGGATTAAGATTAGGATTAATCAGGATTTGATTAATTTAAAAGGAGATTAGCCGATTTGACAATTTGATTTAGATTTTAGGATTTAAATAAATCAAAATGAGAGGAATAATGGATTTAGACTTAATTAAATAAAGTTTGACTTATTTAATTAAAGAGGATGGTGTTAGATTAAATCAAATAAAGATTAATTTATTCAATTTAAGGGACATGACCTTAGAGATTAATTAAATAAACTGAATTATTTAATTAAAATAGGGACTATAGGATTAATTAAATAAAATGATTTATTTAATTAATAGGAGATGATGACTTAATAAGATAAAATTTGATTTATTTAATTAAGAGATGAAATGTGATGAATTTATTCAACTAGAGATTATTCAATTAAATTGATTAGTAAAGGAGATGATTCAGGACGAACTGGTGTTAGTAAAATCAGGATCAAGTGTATAGGATCAATTGGTATATTTTCATGTCTACAACATGAAACATACACATCATGCAAATCACTCAATCAACATCATAAGATAGATCAAATGCAAATTCTCATCAGGCACAAACACCAATGGCACAAAATAAGTCACTCCCCTTGGGAATAATCACCAATGGAGCAACCAAGGTATCATCATTGGGCATGATCACCAATAGAACAAACATAAAATCCTCATTGAGCTCAATCACCAATGGCATACACAATACACATTGATAGGCATACACATAAGGTACATGGATGAGATGTTAGAGAGGAAGGAAGGAGTGTCATGGAAAATATTGAAGGGATGGTTAAGTGGACTTGGGTATGATCAACTCACCCCTTGAAATACCCAACTTGCATGTCCCATCACTCCTAAAGTGGGCATGCCTTCTGTGATCATATTGAGCTTGTACTAACACGCCAACTATGCCATATGAATCTTATCTTAATTAATTGTATTTACCCAAATGTCATTAGTTTTCAATTATTAAGGAAACTCCCCAACAAGATAGCCTTAGGCCCCTTTGTGCCCTAGAAAATATTGAGAGCGAATACTCCATTACAAATCTCTAGTACCTTCATCCTAGGCTCACCATGACTCAAAACAAAAGTGTGTAGCACAAATTTAATAAGGAACAAAAACATGACATAAAAATTTGGCCCACAAAATTGAAAACATGATTACAAAATGATCCTTACGAAAATCCATGCAGGAGTCATCTTTTCCCCCATTTCAAAGCATCCAAAAACACATTGAGAATTCAAATTTTATAATATAATTAACAAGGCAAAAAAACAAAAAATACATGCAAACTCCATTAATGGAACTTCAAATTTTACATTTTTCTATAACTCAAAATTTCAAAAAAGGAAAGGTGCCCTTTTGGTTCAAACATGCACAAAAAATGATTCATGTGATAAAAATTAAATTTTTAGGCATTTTAAAAAAGTTTGACATTATGAGGGCACAAAATGTTATTTTTCCAAAATTTCAAAATTAATTAAAATGCCCTAATTCTTCAAATTGAATCCTATAAGGGAATTCCTATGCCCCCTTAAGGGTGAGAATGGCTTTCAAAACAAGAAATAGCTCAAGAAATGGAGAGGGAAAGAATATTACCTTGAAACTAAGTGCACGCCAAACACATGAAAACTTGCAAATTACCAATTTAGAGAAGGGGAGATCACAAACATGCAAGAACGATCAGTTTCCTATCCCAATCTATTCCCATTAGAATGCACCCCATTTCACCTAATTTCAATGTTTCCAAAAGAGGGACTTTGGAGAGCAATTTCCCAAAAAGGCTCTAGTCAGTGGCTTGTTTAAGCATGAGCAATTATAGAAAGGATCCAGTTATCTTTGCATTTATGTTGCTCTTAAACATGCTTTGCACAAACAATTGGAGGCTGAGTTAGATGAGGCATTCAGGGTTCATCACATAGAATTTGGTTTGTCCTTCTGTGCAAAGGTGTTGGAGACTTGTAGGGCTCTGATCAACCTACTCTCTCACAATCCTCACCCACCTCCACAACGAAAGAAGAATCAACTCATGTCTTCTTCTTGACTTAGTTGTTGCTTGTGCTTTTTTGGCTAATCTAAAATATATGTTGTTTGTTGTATTTTCCCATCACTCTCCATATAAAATTTTTAGTTTCATTATTAAAACTAATATCAACTAGACGACCAACCTTCTAGTCAAAATTAATAGTAGGAGATCCAACTTGGAAAAGAGCATGAAAACACATTAAGTTGTTTGTCTTGGTCCCATAGACTGTTTAGTCTCATGGACTTCATTATAATCTTTCATTCATTCATTCATTACCCTCCTTTTAAAGCCATGTAATATGCTAGGAAATTTCATAAACTATCTTTTTTGGTTGTTCAATCTTAGGGTAGGCTTGGTCATTCTATTTTTTGGCCCTGACCCTATTACTGCTAAAACATAGCCATGTTTGATACATTGTAAATTTCATTTATATATTATTAATATAATTATATGCAATGCGCCTTTTATCCAAAAAAAAAAAATATTTTTATTTTTCTCCTTTCTAAAAACACATAATTATTTTGCTAGATAACATTTGAAATCATTTAAATTCATAAGATTCCATTTACAAAAAAATGAGGAAAATAAACCATTAAATTAAACCAAACATTTACTAGCAATTCACAACATAGATAGATTTTGGAATCACCTTTGATTTGGATTCGGGTTCACACAAGGTAAAAAATGACACATACCATACTTGATTTGAGTATGATTGGGAAATAACAAAAAGGGAGGCCTAATGTGCCATCTCTAAAATAACCATTGTTCGGGAATAACTTAAACTTGTATAGCCAGGTGGAGAAATATGTACCTATAACCATTCAATTCACTAGTCAAGCATGCTTGCTCAATATATAAATTTACAGCTGATGCACATCATAATCACCCAACAAGGTATAAAACACTTAAAATGTAAATTAATGCATAAAAAATTATATAATCATGATAACATTTAATCATTACATAAATATTAATATCCATAACAAAGAGTTGAAGCATTAGCATGCACTAGGAAAATAAGAATCTCATGAGCATGTAAATTACCAATGACCGATATGTCAAGGAACGACATCTTGAAATATGTGGTGGAACAAACACACCATTAAAATCAAGAAAAGAATCCACAACCAAACTCACAAAAATCTCAAGGATGTAAATAGTAAGGGAATTATACTGATGATTACTTTGTAGTTATTTATCTATAATTTTATTATCTATTAGCCATGTAAAATGATAGACATGATAGAAAAATAAAAAATTCCAACTTTCTATATAGCTATTATGAACTATTTAGGAGCTGCAAAATTTATCCTAGGTATGGTGATTAAAAGAGATCATGTTAATGGGAGGCTTTGGTTGAACCATAGAAATTATGTTGACTATTTTGAAGAGGTTTCAAATGTATGATAATAAACTTGTGAATGTTCCCTTTTTTGTTGGGGCAAAATTATCAATGGAAAAATTTACCAAAATAGATGAGGACCCTAAGGATATGTGTAAAGTTACATAGGAAAATACATTATAGGAAGCTTTATGAATGCAATAGCTTTCTTAAACCATATATTTCGCAATTAGTGGGAGTTTTGAGAAGGTTTATGTCTAACCCAAGCAAGGAACTTTTGATTTAGAGAAAGAAAGTATTCAATTATCTACAAGGAAATACAAATTAATCCATTTGCTATTACGGTACGGGTGGATCAAGAAGGGTATTAGATATATACAATTTTGTGATACAATTGAGCATGTGACTTAGAAAACAAAAGGTATACTAGTGGCAATGCATTCTATCTATTTGTACAATTATTAGTTGGATGAGTAAAAGGAAAATAGTTGTTCCCTTTCCACTTCTAATGGATAGATTATGGTTGTTACACATGATTATAGACAATAATTTTGGATATATAGGTTTTGCTAAGATATTAGTTTTGGATAGGGAAATAAGGATTAGTTGTGATAGTTAGATGTGTCATTGGTTTGACAAATAATCCTACTTTCCATGTTTGCACAAAAAATATTGATATATAGTTTCACTATATATTTGGGATATGGTGAAAGATGAAAAGGTATAGATTTGTGAGGTTTACACCTTGGATAATGTCATTGATTCTCTCACTAATTCTATGAGCACAAGAAAGTTTACTTGGTTCAAATCAACTATGGACATCTATTCCCTTAGCAACTAGTCTTATTTTCCCCTTTTATGTTCTTTTATAATATATATGTAAAAAGTGGGAGATTTTTAGGATTGGATGTTTTACCAACATGAAAATTCATAGCAACATACCTTTTTTTTTTGCAAAAGGCATATAGGCTATATATTATATTATAATAATTATTGATTACAAAATGCCAATATTGATTAATTGACTAGAACCAAACATATCCTTCACAAGATTTTATACTTAACCCTTTCGAGTGTCAACCTTCGGGATTTCATCAATATGCATATTTACCATTCTTGTTAAGGCGAAAACATTAACTCTGACCATCGAAGCCCAAACCTTCTCAAGTGTTGGGGATTAGTAGTCCACCATACTCCATACTTCGGCTTTTAGGTGGCAGCCTTTGGACATTCTTCATACTGCATACTTACCATTCTTGTCAAGGAGAAAGCTTTAACACCGATTTCCAAATCCAGAGCCTTTTTTGGTATCGGGGGTTGGATCTCCACCATACTCCATGCTTCACCTTTCAAATATTGGCCTTCGGGCTTTCATCATTCTGCATACCTACCATGTTGGGGATCAGATCTCCACCGTACTCCATACTTCGCCTTTCAGTTGTCGGCCTTCGGGGTTTCCTCAATTTGCATACTTACCATTCTTGATAAGGGAAAAGCCTTAACTCTAATCTTTAATACCCGAACCTTTTGGGAATTGGCCTTCAGACTTTCCTCTTTCTGCATACTTACCATTTTTATTAAGGAAAAAGCCTTAGCTTTGATCTCTAATGCCCAAAGCTTTCGGGCATTAACCTTCAGACTTTCAACTTTTTGCATATTTACCATTTTTTTTAAGAAAAAATCCTTAGCTTCAATCTCTGAAGCTCGATGTTATTCGAATGTCGAGGATCAGGACTTCACCATATTCCATACTTCAAACATAAAGGCAAGCCAATAGTTTGAAGCCCGATGTCTGAATCCTTTTAGACTTAACTCAATTTTAGCTTCCTTTCTTTTGTGCACACAGTAAGTGATATGCCTTTGCCTATTACCTTTGCCACATTTTGACTAAAAACATGTTGAAATTGCTAGGTGAAAAACAAATTTTAAAATCCTGACTTACCTTTAGTCTTGTTGGGGTTTGGGTTTCTCTTCTACCTTCTACCTTCCTTCTCTTATGTGAAAGCCAAAAAACTGACCTTCGATCTCTGAAAGTCCAATGCCCAACTTTGTTCAACTTTCTAAGTCATTTCTCAAGTATGAGTTAAGCAAAATCTTTGATGCCCGATAACAAATAAATTTAGTTGGACACCCATATTATTACTCTACTTCCCCTGGTTTCAATTCCTAGCCATTAGGCTCCCATATTTAATTGTGTTGCAATTCTATCCTGCTCAATTAGCTCATTTAAATGGGGGATGTTCTCTTAAATTGCAAGCTTTATTTGCAATTGAAACCACCTGATTATCACACCCCACCTTTGTAAGGCAATTTTCCACCTTATTACCCTCATGATATGTATGAGTAATGTGATATGATTGCAACTTATCTATCAAAATCCATACTTTATGTAGAATATAATTCAGATTCTAACTTTGACTCCTCCTTTCTTTGCATGAACTTCTAATAAGCAGAGAATCCCCTTCTATATGTAATTTTGGAAAGCCAAGATTGATAATAAGTTGTAGCCCCAACAACATTTCTTGAGCTTCTAATGTGTATCTTTGTATCCTAAGGGAGTTGAAAGGACTTAGCTACTACCACTGTACCAAATGAATCTCGAATGCAAACTCCTGCCCCTGAGATTCTTGGATTCCCTCTAGAAGCCCCATCAAAATTCAACTTATGAAAACCTTGAGGAGGTGGTTTCCATTTAATCAAGCTCCTATCCAACTTTGTATTTATGAACTTGTGTAGGCTACCCTTAAAAGGAAAGACTATATACTCCCAATTTTGCAAAATGCTACTATCCCAATTTGTGAACATTGAATTAACATTCTTGCATTCTTGAACATACGCATTAACAGATTCTAACACTGTTTTCTCAATTTTCAAAATAGTACAACTAACTGAAGAAACTTCTTTCTTGAATATACGCTTATTCTTGTCCCGCCAAATGGACCAAACAACTATTGTAGGAATGACTCTCCAAATATTGTCAAATAAAGATGTCTTATATAATACCGACCAGCTTTGAAATAAGATAGCAACATATCTTACTCAAAGGCATCTTGATATATTATTTATGACATATTTTGACACTTGACTAAGTGGTTATGATATATGGAGGAGAACATATAAGGAGGGGGTTACAAACTAGTCTTAAAAGAGGATATTGCATTGTATATTTGGGAAGTGTAAGAGCATCTTGGAAATGAGGTTACTCTTCCAATTTGGATCACTTGGTTTGACTAGATAACTAGCCAAAAAAATGCTACTCTTACGTTCCTTTATGACATGTAAGAGTATCTTTGAACACCTCCAATGTGGAGTTCTCAAATTGGGGATTCAAAGGTTGATTCTTACACATTGGGAATTAAATTCTAAATTCATATTTTTGACTAATCATGAGGTAGGATTCAAATTAGCTCATATTTTTTTGAAACCACAAATAGTTTAAAATATGGGAAAACATTATCTTTGCAACCCTTGGAATAATATATTGGAATTGGTTTAGTTGTATTAAAATATCTTGTAGGTTTTGATTTTGAGGCTAAGTATTAGTATATTGTTAATCTTTTACAGAGGCTACATCATTATTCTAAACTTATCCTAAGTAATATATTGATTTTTAGTTTGGTTGTGTGTGTTTTACCTAAAATGGTTTTCCCATGTGTATGTTATGTTCTCTTCTTTCTATCTTCTAACTAATTATCTCCTTCTTAGTTTCATTAATGGATACTTGATTTAGACAAAAAAAAAAAAAAAATAGTTTCTATTGCTCCTAGTTCAAGTATAATCATTATAAAACTAATAATATGATCCTTTATATACTCATGAGGGCTAAAAGTGAATTGTTTTACTAAAACTGTATATGAGATCCATTAGTGAATAATAACAAACATGAGATGAATAAAAATAAATAAAGTGACACCAATTAAATTTTATCTAACATGTGGATTAAAAATGTCTAATCCTTGATCATTTACACATTCACTTCTTAACAATCATTCTTATAAAAAATATGTAATATCATTCATTTTAGGTGTGAAAGAAGTTTTCAAGAAGAAAATTCAAATTTTTCCCAAATTTCTTTGTGCAAATTTCTACATCCATTATCACTTGAATAATTACTAATATAAAAATGATCCAATTTTTTACTCCTTGGAATGTTTTATAATTGTGGACCTCAACTTATCAAATATTATGAAATGTTTGAGTCAGTATGACACCTTTATATGTATGATTCTATGTACGAGAAGATCTTTACAAATAGATTTTGGTAAAAACACCAAATGTAATAGGTGGTAAAAGTGTAAACATCACAATGAATTCATCATCTGCCATGGTAAATATACCATAACTACTAGGAAAACAAAAACACCTCTCTATAAAATTTGGTGGGTTCCTCACAATAGGATGTGTGTACCCAATGATGTTCTAGTTTTGCATTTTTTACTTCTTGGCATGTTTTATTTGTATCTTTATCTCCTAAATGTGGTCTATGTATATTTTAGCCCCTTTGAGAAGTGTTTGCATCATTATTAATGATTTACAAGTATTCTTGAGGATTGTAGTTGGTATTTTTATAGAAATATTTTAGTGTTGATGATTGTCAAATTAGTAAAGGTAGTGGGAAGTGATTATAGGAAAATTTGTGAGTTTTTTGGATTTTTTTCTTAGCCTAAAATAACTCTATTTTGTAATATTAAGGGATATTGCCTTTTTTCTAAAACTATTTTGAAGTACATAAGTGAGATTGTGCTCACATACTTGTTAAAAAAATAAAAATGAAGGGTTTATCCAAGGTAAAATTGACTTCATTTTATGGTGCTTGTTCTCTATTTTGATTCCTTTCCTTGCACAAGTTAAGGTTGCATGAATTAATTTGTTATTTTTTGTCACAATAAATTTTTTAATATGTATGTTAATGAGTAGTGCATGTTTAATATCCTTCCTAATTTGTGTATCATGGTATTATAACAAGTTTGTTCTATTGGGAGGTGTGTTGTGAGTGTTTTCAAAGTACATACCCACAACTAGAGCAAGTGGAAATAAGATTCCACCTTTACAAAGGGACATAGGATACCACAAATGAAAAATGTGTTATAAAGCATGAAAGTTGAAGAAGATTATATAGATGATGAAGCAAGATCCAAAAAATGGAGAATGCCATTGCAATTTTATCTCATTCCTTGGAGAATATGAAAAAAATTATCAAATAAAGTGTTCCAACAAGCAAGAGGAATCACCCAAGGTAGAGAATATTATATAAACATGCCTCTATTCAAGGTGGAGGCCAATATGGATAGGAATGATGTTGCTGGTTGGATAGCGCTAGTGTTGTGCGGGTATGGTAGCCCGTAGCTTGTGAGGTTGTGGTTGCATGATGCCTTCCTTCTTTTGCATGTGTGTTTCCTTCTACAGGTTGGCAGTGGTGAGTTGTGTAGGGGTGCGGGTGGTGTTAATGCTTTGGGGGGGTATTTATTTTGCTTCTTCATTCTGTGTTTAACTTCCTTTGCTTCAATCAGTTGGGATTTTATTCTTGGTTTCTCCTGCTAGTGTTAACTTTATTTGTCGTTTCAAGCGACTGGTTCTGGTGATTGGGAGCAAGGTTTTAGCATAGGGCTCTCTTTATTTAAGGATTTTTTTTCTGGTCTTCTCTTTGGCAATGGATCGAGGGGAAGCTTCAAGGGCCAATCTTGCTTTGGATTTTTGATCTGTTGTTGGATTGAAATCTCCATCTCATGCAACGAGGTTTTCTTATAAAAATCTATTTTATAATGATTCAGGGAATGGAGGAGTCGCTCCATCTAGAGGTTCTCGTATTCCAAAAATTAATGGATGCTTGGAACT